>VWYH01004656.1:166045-218399 GCA_013399365.1 Pampusana beccarii | reverse complement strand
GTGACAGAACACTGGAACAGGCTGCCCAGGGAGGTCGTGGAGTCTCCTTCTCTGGAGACATTCAAAACCCGCCTGGGTGCCTTCCTGTGTAACCTCACCTAGGTGTCCTGCTTCGGCAGGGGGATTGGACTAGATGATCTTTTGAGGTCCCTTCCAATCCCTAACATTCTGTGATTCTGTGATTCTGTGAACCTGATATTCTATGATTTTATGATTCCATGATATATATAATGTAATGTTATATTGGCAGGATGCTTTCCTTTCTTGGTTATATAATGTAACACTATATTGGTATATATAACGCAGCAGGATGTTTTCCTTTCTTGTACAGGTGCAGTAAATGAAGGTGTTTTTGTTAAGTATGTTGTGAATTTGCTAATCCTTGGCTGCACTGCTGCTGCTAAAAAATTCTGATTCTCTTCCTTTGGATCAATGTGTAGCTTATATGAGCTCTTTAAAAGCAGTTTCAGAATTTCAGTGCAAATTCCGAAAGCTATTTATTCACCATAATAAAATCAAATCTGCAAAATTCTACAACCTGATTAATTTCAAATTTTTTAAAAATGGCATCTTCTGTGAATATTTGTGAAGGTATTTTGAACATTTTTCTCCATGTATTCATAGAAAACTAGGAGAGTTTTCTCCCAGGCAATACCAGGCATGTTTCACTGTAAAGCTATGTAGTCAAGCTGTGTTCAGCTTTTGTTTAATCTTATCTAGAAGTGTATTCCTAGATTATTTGGATAGATGGTATACGTTTTTTCAGAAAGCTTCTATATAGAAAGTGGAAGGGCAGTTGTTCAGGACAGATTTTTAAGGACTAGGCTAAGGGCTTTTTTGGCTAAGAGTAGTTTGTTAACCAATCCTTTTGTACTGGTAACTACTAATAGGCAGTAATGGCATTCCCTAGGGAGGGAAGGTCTCCAGTTTTTGGGATAGGCACACATTGCTGGATGAGGAATGGTTCAATACAAAAGATGCAGGTGCAGATCACCTCGCACTCTGGAGAGTGGAACAAACTGCAGTTGCTATGCATAGGTGCACACAGGCACTTGAGCATCCTTGAGACTTGAGTTCTTCCCCTCACCCCGCTTATTATCCTCTGGTGAGTGGATTTTGTCATAGAAAAGTCCAGGAGAGCTCAAGCAAAGCTGAGTTAACAGGGAGTTCCTAAATCACCTGTGAAGAGATAGGGAAGTGTAGTGTGGTCTTCAGCTTTTTACACATAGGAGCAAGTCTAGCTCTGATGCTTTCTATGCTGCTTGCATCCCCACTTATGAAGCAAAACCGTGACAACCATTACAATACTGACAACTACCCAGTGAAATTACCGTTTATTCCAAAGGCACAGTTGATATTTTATTGCAAAGCTTCTCCTGAAATTCACTGGGAAAACAAACGTCTGACTAGTTTATGTGACTGAAAATATCCTCACAGAAAAAGTATTATCGTCCTAAAATCTTGTGGTTCTATAACTCTTGCTGTTGGCTTTTGTTTTAAAGCAGGGTGTAGTTACTGCAACAGGCTTGTCATACTATTTTTTGTCCCCTATGGGATGTGCCATCAGACAAACAGTGCACTCTAACAGATAGACACCTGTCTCACCAACATCTACAAATAGCAGTGTTAACATTCTACAAATATGCAAAGTAAAAGAAATGCATTTGACTGCTCATTATATTAGAATCCCTGTTAGAAATATGCATCTTATTTAAAAAAATCCCCCAACTTATGCATGATTACAAAATATGACACGGTATCAGTCTATTCTGTACAGTGTAGTGCATTGCCTGACAGCTAATGTGCTTTGCTGCACTGTTATTATCTGTCTTGCTGCAATGCAGTATGTTACAGAGAGTTACTCTGGTGTATACGACTCTGCCCTGCTCAGCCTCTGAATTCGCACAGTAAATGTTTATTATCTTGAAATGGTAATAACATGATTTTCCAGTACAAGCCACAACAGCGATCATATAGTTAACAAAAGATGTGACTGTCAGCCAAATTGCATACTGAGCATGATTATTTGAGCCATTAATTGGAGTATAGCATTTCCTCTTGAGATAACAATGATTAAAATTTATGCTGATAGATAACTTTAGGGTAGGATTGAAAATGGAGATTTTTAAATGCACATCAAGTCACACCTTTGAGGAGAACTTGCTGATAAGCCTGACGGTTTATCACTGCTCTAATAAGGAGAAATGAAAGCAGTGTCAGTGTAGAACAGCAGCAGCCAACTGACTGAAAACTGACGCTATTTTCTAGGCAGCTCTTGTAAGATTCGTGCTGCTGTCCACCTGCAGATGGTCTGAGCACCTTTTATGTAAAATCAGCAGGCATAATGAGGCATTATTAGACACTCAGCAGGAGCCTTTGTTCTTGTTTTTCAGAGGAAATGCTCCACTTGCTGAGCTGATGAAGCATTAAAGTATATTGGCTTCAGAAGCGCTCAGATAACTAACAGGTATTGATTTCAATGAGCACTAAGCATCTGGACACCGAGATAGTAAATCACTGTCACTATATAGTCCCTCTGTCTGTAAGGACCATGTACCATCATCTAATAATGAATCTGACCATGCTCATCGAGGTAACATCAGTACCACCAGCTAAGATTTGTGACTGCATAAGCTTCACCCCGTCAGCCACTGGTGTGATGCAGCCCCTGCCTCTCCATAAAAGATGAATAAAGCCCAATAATGTCACAATTTACACTTGCTCAGCCTGCCCTGCTCTTAACCAGCCGTGAGTTCGGCTGTGCCGGTGCAAGCTCAGGAGCAGAGGCCCCATCCGTGCCAGCAGCACACGCCACAAAGGGGAACCCTCCTAGTCTGAAATACTGAGATCATCATGGAAACTCCCCAAATCAACAAAGCTGCAGAATTAACAAATCACAGTGACATTGCCAAATTGCACACGCCTGCATAAAAAAATGCAGAAATGCACACGGGCCAGCGCAAGTTGCAGCGGTCAGCAGCACTCAGCACAGTCACCATTACTCTACTGCAGGCTAAGGATCAGGAGATTAACTTTGTGCCACTTTTGCTAACCTATTTTAACCTTCTAAACTCTCAAAAATCTGGCAGACACGAGCAGTCATCATGAGAAAAGAAAGTGCTGAAACTTAGTTCACATTCCCCTTTGAAAAAGAAAATAAATAAATAAAAATGCCTAAAGACTCTGAGACTGGTTCATTCTATTGTATTTTTTGTGAGCCACATCTTGGACCCAAACCCTTAAACTGTAACACAATTCTGTGTGAATACAAATACCCAAGACCTTCACTTTAAGTGCTATAATCTGTATATTGTTCTTAGGCTTGAGTAGCCAGGAGAGAAGACAGACACCACACTGCCAGCACAGAGGAAGCTTTGGTGACTGGTCCGGTGGGATGGGCAGATCTTGGGAAGTCAGGGCAAGGACTGCGAGCAGGACTCTGCTCTGCAGCAAAGTGTTCTATCTTAAAGATGTCACATAAAAAACCTACAGGGTAGTAAATTACTCTAACTTGTAAACGTTAAAGTCCATCTTATAAAGCGTGATGCCTCCATGAGGATACTTGGCTCCTGAGCATTCCCTTGCCTACCCACATAACCAAGCACTGTATTCTTGCATCACTATACAGTAAGGTCACTAAGTGCATAAAAGACCTGCACCCCTCACACACATTTTCTATTTTTTTGCTTGTTCAAGCAGCATGTGGCATCTTCCTGAGGCGTGAAAGACAGTCCCATTTTTTCTGTGCTGCATGGAAAACTGGAGTGTCTCTCTTAGGTGCAATATTCTATTTATCAATAAGCTGAATACGTTGCTTACTTTACCATTGCTGCATTTGTCTGCAGGAGGAAATATCAATCAGCCCCTTCAGCATTCTTTAGTCTGTAGTTTAGATTGAAGAACAAGAGTTTCAAGACATAGGTCTGAATTTCTGTGGGCTCTGTAATTATCAAGGCAAACCACAAAAGAATAATCAAACAACATGCCTAAGGGTATTGTTACAAGTTTGAAAAATAGTGCCCAGGAGAGACACAGAACAATAATTCTGAATATGGAGTCAGGATTTTCTTGTTATGGGGCACAGAAATTATCGTTGTGTTCTTTCTATGGGAAACCTGAGGAATGCAAAGATAGAGCAATATACCCACAGCACTGTGTGACCCGGAGAAACAGAAAACCACTTGACCTCTGTTTTTAGCACTCTCACATCACTGAATGTCCACTGCCCATTAGACACCAATTACTAAAGTAAACCAGAATCCACAGGCCAAATCTCACACGTAACTGCTTGCTAGCTTTTTCTGCAATCTGTCTTCACTGGAAAAGAGATGTGGTGAGTCTTTGAACAAACAACAAATAATGCATAAAATGTGTGCTTGGAATGACCCTCTTGAGCTTATCTTTGGTGCTTGACAAAGGTTTCTTAAAGAGGTGCATCCCAGCCATCCACTAGCTCCTGCTCTATTCATTTTCTCTCTCTGCCTAGATTGTTTGTATTCTCCCCACATTGTTGCTAAAGAAATCCATCACAGCTACCCATCTCACGTGCCATTAATGTTGTTGCTATTCAGGCAGCAAGACATGGGTAGACATATGAAATATAAAACTACTCTCTTCTCTCGAGGAAAAAAGAAACTGAAAATTGGTCATTGTGTAAGTCTGGTGTTTCAGTCCCAGGAATCACTCCCTATTGTCTGGTGCAGAGGAAGTTGTCACATCTGTAGACCTAGGCTACAAGATAGAAAAAAATCTTTAATAAATGTCAAAGTTACACAAAGTTCTTGACCCAGGAGTCACCTTCTAGGATGTCAGCTTTGGTTTCCAGTAATTACTGTCATTCTCAAGAAAATTATTTGCACTGACTCATGAAACAAAAGCAGAACACAGATAAGGAAATTACTATGACTTAGGTTCTCAACTTGTATACAAAAGCCAAATCAAACAGCCATGGTTTTCTCATGATTCAGTGTGAGGACTGCTGGCACAACCTCCTGCAGATCCACCTCCTCTGTGTGGGCTTCCCAGCGACTGCACTGGGAATGGCTCTGTGCTCCCACTCCTGGAACCAGGCATTTTCCCTGTAAACCTGAGCTGCCTGCCCTCACACCTCAGCTCAGATCATAGAGCAGCTTGAGTCTTCTGAATACCAGATCTCTGCTCTCAGCAAAAAAAATACTGTTTAAGGACAACTTCTTTAATTTGAACTTTGATTTTATGTGAGAGGAGCAGAGTACTGCCCTGTAATTGGTGTTTACAGGCAGGTGAAACCAAACATGATGTTAGGGTGGTGGCTAAATCCTGTAGCCCAACAGAGGCAAGTCTGCCACATCACCGTGACCCCCAGGTCCAGCCAGCAGTGAGGCTGACCCGGTGTCCCCGGAAAGCACAAGTGCACAGAGCACACATATGAACCACATATATGCCTATATACATCATATATACATATATGCCTAGCTGGCCACACAGATCAACACAAGCGGAAAACACAGCACTCCTAAAGACACAAACAGCACCAACACCCTCATGCTGTCCTGCCATCTGGCAGTTCAGGCTGAAGGTCCCTGACTGTGGAATACAATCATGCAAGGTGGTTGCCTCCAGCAGCTGGGCTCAGTTGTTCCATTCACCCAGTAGCTGCCCAGGTATCCCAGTCTCCCCACCTGCTGGTACCTGGATATATGAGTTCCCAGGGCTGCAGCCCTGCTCCAACTGGTGGTATGGACGTCTCTCTGGTGCATGAATACAGACACACACACGCGGTTTCAGCCTCCAGACACACAGTGTCTCAGACCTGGACTCTCTGGTCCCTTCAGCAGCCAGCTTGGTGTCTCCAGTCACTATCACCACAGACACATGGGCCTCCAGCCCCTGGTCCCACCACAGGAGCTGTCACTGAGACTCCCGCCACATCCCTGCACACAGGACAGAGACCCTTGCCCAGGAAGATGTCTAGAAACGGGGTTTAGTGAGAGGCCAGGACAGACTGGGCCAGTCACACACAGGGCATGGCCAGGCAGGTACACTGACCAGCCCCTGCTTGCACCCAACCTGCTCCTTTTGTCCCCTCATCCCACCGTTTTCCCACTTGCTCCTCTCCAAATCATCTTGACCCTCTCCCTGTCCTTCCCAGAACATCCCGTAATAAGTCCTGTGTAATCTAGAAATGCCCTTCCCCTGCCCTCCTGTGGTTGTCCCCATGACCCTGACAAGTGAGCCCTCTTTCTGTGGGGTGATGGGGACCCTCTTCCCTTGTCTCGTGGTGACAGGTGCCCCCAGCCCACAGGCTGAGGCTCCCCAGAGGAGCCCAAGAGGGTGAGCTGGGGCTCATGTCTGCAATGGGGGCTTTGAGGATCTCTCAGAGTCCTTCATGGTGGGGCGTGAGCCTCAGGGATCTGGTCAGTCTCCTTTGGTGCCCTAGGAGCAACTGGTTGGGGTGTATTGTCGTCCCCCATTGATCCTGGGGGCTCCTCTGTGCATGGGGGTCAGCTTCTTACCACATAACCCAACACAAAAAGTATTAAATGTTTGGTCTAAGGCTACACATTTACAGTGGATCAGTTACTGCACTGAAAGCTTTCTGCTGTTTAAGTGTTTTTGAAATTTACCTTCTTTTTAGTTATTGAATTATTGATCGAAGAAAAGAAATCTAGATTTAAAAAGACCCATGTTAAGAAAGTCATTTAAGCACCAAAATGTGTTCTCGTGTTTAAGTGGGTTTCTTCGTAAAAACACTGCTCTAGAGAAAGTGTATTTTCTGTGATATCATGAGTGTTTCTACCTACAGGACTGATACCAAGGTATAGCACCAGGGTGACTGCAAACTTCAACTGTATATGACTCCTTTGAAAAACCAAACAAACTGTTTGGGAACAAACTGGCAAAACCAATCCATTTTGATGTAGCTGGACTGCTAAATAAACTTTATTTTTGAATTCTCTTAAGCTCATTTTAATATGAAATTATTATTTGTATAATAATAAAATAGAACAGGGAGCTGCTAGCAAAATCATAATTTAGTTACCAAAAAAAAAAACTTTATTACAATGATCCAGTGAAGAAAGTTTTTTACTTAAACTGAAACACTATATTCCAAAGCTTCTATCATAGTACATACAGCGACCAGGGAGAAATAAAGCACATCATAGCCTTACAAAGAAGAATGACTACAATGTGTGGACTGGTCATATAAAAAGCGATGTGCTCTCTATGGTCTGAGAAACTTAAGTTGCTTTGCAGCTAGGCTATTTTTAGAAACTACAACACATTATATAAAAAGTAAAGAATAATTCTGAAAAGGTATTGATCCAACACATATCTTAGTCACATATGAGGAATCATAATTTGATAAGGCAGTATGCCTTTAAAGCCAACTTGGTCTTAGGAGCTTGTTTAGCTAATGAAATATCCATAGCACAGGTGCAAAAAATGATATTACTTTCAAATACTTCACCTCCTCTTCTTTTTGGATGGGGGGGCAAAGGGGGGAAGTGTTCTTCATTGAACGTCCTTTTGCTTTATGTTTTGATCCTGGTGGTTTCTATAATTATGCAAATGTAGTTCGTTGCAGTATTTAGGCAGATAACTGTTACGAGGTCCAAGAAGACTCTCAGTTTTCAAGCGTTATCTCCTCTGTTCTGGTTTGCGCCTTGGATTTTTCCTGGCAGTACGATATTTTTCTTTCACCCGTCTTACCGTTTCTGAAATTAGTTCATGCAGCTAAGGGAAGACCATCCACTTGCCTTCTACTATGCTCAAAATTTTACTGTGAGCAGAGGAGAGAGCCCCTTACATGTGAAGACAAGAATGTCATAGTAGAGTTACTGTTTTAACAGGCTGATATTACCATTTATTGTTTTAATAACAACATTGTAAGCTAAGAATCCAAATTAATACAGAAAAACCTCAATATCTGTTAAATATTTTATATAGAAAATCCTTCCTAGTATCTCTTTTTCTTTGGTGTTATGCTCCCCCTGCCAGTGCTATTGTGGGTGATAACACTGACAGTCACTATCTGGGGGTGTCAACATCCTGGGGTCTTCGCATGGAGAAGGGCTGGGAGCAAAGATGTCTTCCTCCTCTTGTCCAGGAGAGGCTGGATGGTTATCTTGATTGTCTTGGGGTCTATGTGGGGTTAATTTTATATCTTTTTATTATCCTTTTATCTTAATTTCAAGTTATTCAGGTTTTTTTTTTTGTTCTCTTTGTGACCTCAAAAACTAGCTTTTCCTGAACAAGATCTTTAAAGCAAGCCAGGAGTTTTCCCTCACTCCATGTTGTCCATATCATGAGCTGTCTAGATGCTACCTTTTTGACGCAAACCATAGATCTTTATAGTTACCTTTGTGAAAAAGCACATGGATTGTGGGATGTATGCTTTCTTTCCAGCCTCACATCATTATTGGAGTTACATTTATGTTCAGATCTCACCTCCTCTGCCCTTTTTCCCTGTCAGTTTTTTAAATTTAATTAGGGAATCAATTAAATCGTAATATCACAAAACAACCGGATGTACTAACATTTAAGTAAATTATTACTAAGTTGTTCAACACTCTGAAAAAAAACACTTGGCTAGTGCAATGTTCCAATATTGGGAACTTGCATTGCACTGTACAAATCATAATTGGCAACCATACTCGATGCAAGCAAAATATTTGGCTTAGGCCAGGAGGAGTAACAGTCTTTACTTTTAAGTCCACTGAAATTTTGATATTATTTTAAAATTATTTCTAAATTTAAAGTTACAGTTGATTCCACGTCAATACAGATAAATGTTCCTTATCCGTGTTGTTGAGGGATAAATCAAAGAGACCTACAGCACAGTGCCCACATTGTTTTAAGTAAAAGTATTTTTACCCAGCCTTTCCATTTGCATACTAGTATTCATTTAAGCTTTTGTGCCCCCATGCATTTTAACAGACCTACACGGGAATAAAATGAGTAATCAGAAATTCATTATATCTGGCCAGCAGGCTGCACAGTCTTGCCTAAACTGGACAGTGTCTGGGTCAGGGTTTGTTTTACATAGTGTCTATATAGCAGAAACTGGATTCCTGGACATTACATGGCTGTAAAGTATACCACATCATCTGGTACAGTCTTATTTCATTAATTTTGCACATGTTAAGTAAGCTGCAGATATTTATGTTATTAAAGTTCAAGGATGTTTAAAAAATTTTTCAGCTTGCCTTCACATCCTTTTAGTACTGAAGTCATGTGTCCTCGTCACAAGTTCAATAAAGTCAGACTCAGAAGGAGCCATAAAACTTTCTGCAAATGATATGAAACACCTCCTAGTTCCACAAAATGTCATCTCTTAGTTACCTGGTATTTAGGCTAGAAATAGAGAACATGTATATTTCATAGAAATGTGGGAATCGCTCCTACAATTTTGTGAAATTTCTGGTTTTAACTCCATAAAAATGGGAATTGCAGGACCTTTACATTATGTTTTTTTATACAGTAGTTGTTACCATAGGACTGAATTTCATCCATCTTGCATCTCAGGCAGGAGTATGTTTGAGGAGATGACAACACCACGGAGGGGGCAAACAGCTGCCATCTTTCTTTTTACTTATTGTTTTACACTGAGATTAAGATTTGTCACTACAGTTACACAGTGACCACAACGTTCTATATGAGGAAACTACAAATGCAGAACAGAGCAACCATCTCTACTGGTTACCTACCCAATATATCTATTTTAGTAGTAAAGAGAGGTACAGGCCTAAGCCCTGCTCTGCAACCAGCCAGGGTTTGGTCACAAGCATGTTCCCTGGAGTAGTTTTGTCTCAGGCCTGCTAGTCCTCTCACTGATGTTGTTCACATACAGCTTGGAGACAGCAAGTGCCAGGAAGTTTTTCCCAATGAATGTGTGGGTGGATGGGTGGATGGATGGATGGATGGATGGACGGATGGATGGATGGATGGCGGATGAGGCCACCCTGTTCTGACAGAGGAGAGAGTTTAGCTGTGCAGAGGTGAACCATGCAATGTGCGCTGTCCTCTGACCAAAGAACAGGGAGAGTATTCCGAATTACTTTACCTCGTTTATCGTGAAGATGTGTGTTCAGAGATATCCCTATAAAGGATGTACTCATAATATGCACAGTGTTCAGGTGATGTGTGTAATATCAGATTTGTGTAATTCAATAGAAAACTATTCTCTGTATTTACATTCTCCCCATTTATTTTGTCAAGACCAATTCCCAGTCTGAGTCTCTCAACAAGTTATATCTATCCATGTACGTGCTTCCAATGACAATCATGCCTATAGTGTATCCTAATCATTAAAAGCCTTTGTCATGACATCATTCTCTAAAAGAGAAAGGTACTGCTGTCCATATTTTATAAATGAGGAAATGAGGTGCAGCAGCTGACAGGCCACTTGGGATGTTCACTATGACGCTGTAAAATGACCCAGGTTGTCTGAGTGTCAGATGGCATCCCAGGCCCTGGGAACACTCACTCCACCAGCACTATATTGTGCATCCTTGTGAGGATACAGGGAACAGTCCAGAGTGAAAACTACTGCTATCAACATTTTAATTGTTATCAAAGTAAGCATAACAGAGATAAATTCCTTGAACAATGCTCTTTTGGCAAAACCTGTGCATGTCAAAACAAGAACTAGGCTCGGCGAAACTTGCATTAAATCTATTCACAAATTTATTTGAGTTCTGTGGAATCATTCTTCTGAAGAACAAACTCTCGCTTTTTACATTGCTCGCCTGCATTTAGGGCTGTCATCGTTCTGTTGCCACACAAGCTTTGAAACGTGGTCTCTGTGAAGCCAGAACAGATTCAGCAAAGCTTTTAAATCCTTGCCTGAAGCCAGTGGGATAACATGAGGTGCAAAGCTGGTGAAGGTGAGTACCCAGAGAAGTTGTAGGTTTCAGGACCGCCCTCCAACATCCACTGAAACCAGCAGGATTCTATTCTCTGACCGCAGTGGGATTCAGTTCAAGTTCATTTTCATTTTGACTTGCAAAGACGTTAAATACAAGCAGTAGTAAACAAGGGAAATAATTCAACCTTTTTGCTCAAGCTGGTCAGCTCAGAAGGTCTATGTTTGCAGTGTATCGACATCCTTCTGCATATGAAGCCATCCCTCTTCTAAGGGGGGAGTCTGCAGTTTCTGAGAAGTAGTGAAAACCCATGAACCAGAAGTTAAGCTCAGGGCCTGCCAGCAGCTGCAGAGGCAGCAAAGATGCTGCAGTCTGGAGCACTGTGGTGGAGGTCTCTGCACTGAGCCAGGCTACGAGGAGGCTTAACAGGCTCGAAATGATAAAGTCAGCTGTTATTTAAGAAGATGCATCATATAAATTATAGCAGAGCAAAAAGCTTGGCCCAGAAGAGCAAAATATAAGACAAAGAGAAAGAAAGAAAATGTGTATCTGGTTCAAAGGAGTATGAATGATCAAATGAAGACAGCTGCCACTTTACATCTCCCAGACTCATACTAATCCATCAGAAATTACCTCAGGTAATGCAGCTAACAAGATCTTTTTGTCACATTGGCATCTCACTTCGCTCATGTATGTGAGAAAAAAAGGAAAGCCCAGCAAAGCCTGCATTTGCTTCACTAAACATAAAGGTCTGTTGCCCCTGCACCACAAAGCCATCACCTTTTCATTGTGTTACCACACTTTCCCATGCCGCTCCACGCTGGGCAGGTCACTCCGTGGCAGCACACAGAGCAGTGTGGCCGCTGTCCACGTCGGTGGCAGAGCGCGGAGGGGAAGCTGCGGAGACACGGGAAGCGGTACAGACAGGGTTAGTCACACCGGGAGGCCGGCAGAGGAAACGGAGCAGGAACGGAAACAAACAAACAAACCCAGCTCAAGGCTGAGCTGCACCCAGAACAAAGGCCCAAATATGAAACAATTTATAGTGCTGTAAACAAGAAAGGAAAAAATCCTGCACATGGAATGAGGAAAACAGCTGTGTGCATCGCCGTGTTCTCACACCCTCCCAGCCAGCAACATCCCCTCGGTGGCAGTTCACAGGCACGCAGTGTGTTCCCTGGGGAGGGACATGATGGCCAGGACTGAGGCTGCATTACTTCCCAAACTGCATCAGGACCCATGCAGAACCTGGCGCAGGTGCACATGCATTGATGCATTTGACATGCATTTCAGCAACTGTGCCAGGCTGGCTTGGGGCTCCACATCCTCTGTATTTCCCATTCCAACTCACATGCTAAACGCCAAATGGACAGAAGCAAACTTCATAGCACTCTGGGTATCCTGTGGGCTTTGGTGAGGAGTCGTGGGGGTTTGGAAGGCAGAAGTTGTTTAGCTGAGGAAGTGTATGACAAAACTGTAGTCTGAACCATGAAAAAATGTATTCCACTACAGAGATACCACAAAGTATCACCTAAGCCCCAGTGAAAAAGAGGATGAAATATGACTTTTTGTCTCCAAGGCTGAGGACATGGCTTTTCCGTGTCTGAAGAATCCATGTAATATCTCACATAATGACATAAACATCTAAAGAATCTAAAACTATGGTGAAGGACAAAAAACAATGGCTTGATATCTTAATTACAAGAAACTGCTCTAGGGTTTGAGTACTTCACACTTAACATATTCTTCCAAAGTACCTGTAACTCATCACTTCCAGACATTCAACAGGAGACAGGACAGGCAGCAGACCTTACCCTGCTCACTGGTTCCTGTGTTCAATGCTGCTCACCCTCTGGGGTCATTGGAGTTTTCCCACTGGCTCCGCAGCAGCCAGGTGTCACCGCAGACCACAAACAGTGCTGCTTTGCTGCAGAACCCACCTCAGGTCCGGGAATAAACCTGTAACATGTAGTCATGCAATCTTCACACCACCAACAAAGTTCTTTGTAGGACCTACTTGCCTACTGTGTTTTGGTGCTTTTGAAAAAAAAAAAGAGATTTTTTTTTTTTCAATTTCTTGCATCAATATAACCCCCTTTCCCCCTCAAATACCATATTTTTCTTTCTACTCCAGAAAAGTTTGTCTCAGGTAAGGGAAACAGGACACTCATACCATGGCAGATAGAGGTTTTAGGGCTCTCTGGAGACACATTGGACTATCTAAGCACAATTTCAGTCCTCAAAACCTCTGCTCAGCTACAGCCTAACTCTACAGTAGCTTAGAGCCTAAACAGACAGCAACATCCATTAGATTCTTATGTTCGTATCTGCACCATTGTTCCAACCCACCAGTGATGTGTCCCTGCTGAGACCAGAGCTCACAACACAGGCTCCATGCCCCACTGCTGATGCCATTTGAGGCTAAATATTGTCAGTGCCCTTCCTGTCCTCACAGAACACAGCCAAGCAAATGCCTTGGGACAGGTTCAATCCAAGAGCTCAGTGACTTGAAGAAGTGATCAGTAGGGATGTACACTCTGCTTTCCTTCTCCCTGGAAGGAAACATGGGAGCATAGGCAGAGAGTGAGCTATGGATTATTCAAGTATGGCCCAGAAGAGATCATGGGAAAGGAGGGAGGACACAGACCACATCCATGGGCCACATTGGCAATAGTTTTTGACGTCCTTCGTGGTAATGGTAACCTTGATCAAGCTCCAGCGGCAAAGAGAATGCATTGACTGGGAATTCCAAATGCAGCTGGGCATCTGCTACTTTTAAATGGCAGAGATTTGTGAAGAATCCTCTTCTATTAGCCATTATATCATGTTTAGCTCACAGTTTTCTCTGAAAATTCCCTCCTTACCTGCATAAACTATATGTCTCCTTGCATTACAGAGAGGAGTCCACATGCTGTACTGGAGGTAGAGGGCTTTCCCTGCTGACAGTGATAGCCAGTCACTGCGTCCCCTTAGATTCTGATTGGTTCTGTCAAAGGAAATGCACTAGAAATTATTATAGTTTAACCCAAAAGGCTTAAAAATCAAGAAAAATAAAACTAAGTGCCAGAAGTGCAAGAGGCTATAACTCAGTGCTGATGATTGTAAGAAAATTTTGCATTAATTTGGAGAGGAGGAGAAAAAAAAAAAAAAAAACACACAAAAAAAGCCCCCACAAAACAGACTGAATCTCAACTTGAAGTTTTAGAGTGATTTTCCTTGTACTGAGGTCTACCAAACTGTAAAAAGCCTCTCAAGGGAAGTGATGGCAGCTCCATTGATTGGGTAATATTATTGCTGCATTTTGTGCCTTCGGTGAAGCCTGAGAACCTGTCTCTGAACTAAGTCCAGCCTTTCTAGAGAAAGCAGAATGCTTAATAAAGCTGCCAGAATACTTAATCTTTGCAGATTTAATGCCTCTAAGTTGAACGAGCATGTTATATGCTTGTAAGCCAAAGCATCCTTTTTGTTTTGAACTAGAGCTATTCCCTGGAGTACTGGCCAACTTGTAAAACTTTTCACCCCCATGGCTGTTTTATTCTTTCTCTCCCCAGCCCTTCATTTAATTAGGTGTTGGACTCCTAAGTAAACCTTTGCTATGCTTATGCTTTCCACATCTGGGATCGTGGCAGCCAGTGATCACCATTCATCTTCTGATTTATACATTCCAGGGGGGGCAAATAAAAATATGCACAATGATTGCTAATTTTGATCATACAAATATTGTAGTCAATATCTGGCACCTGTCTATTCACATGTATACACAGGAAAATTAAGTCAGAAACATTCAAAAGTAATCTACAGAGTCATTTCAGCAAACTAACAGTAAGGGTAATCATACTTGGATCTTACACAGTGTATTTCATCCACAGAGCCTAAAGTGTTCAACAAAGAAAGTGTCAGAAGCTCACAATTTAAAATGGAGAAACAAATGCATGGACTGCTTGGTGATATGGAGAGGATGTGACGAGGGTGTACTGTGGGCCCTCATGGAAAAGTTACTTACGTGAAATGAAATTTTATATTTAGAATCTATTTTTCAGATCTCCCTTTCCAGATATTAGGAATATCTACTAGCTCTGGTAAACTATAACCACAGCGGTTTTACCATCCCTATTCAGGACAGCACCGACTTACTCATTTTGAGCATTATCAGGTTGTAGGAGTCTGGGCTGATCAGCTTCCAGCTGGCTGTGGAAACCTGCTTCTGAACTGAGAGACCTGTCTCCCTGTCTCCCTGCAGGCTGACATTGAGAGCTAACTTGTCCCACGTCCACTCTCACACAGAAATCCTGGAGGTCCTGATGACAGATGCAAGCCTGGTGTGGTCCCACTGATCTGTGGCCCCAGCCCTCTGTTGAGCACAGGGGAATCCACAACCATCATAACTTTAGGTAGACATCTCATAAATAAAGATGGCAGGTTACATGTAGCTGGATATACAGCAAAATTTGAGAATTGTGAGCTGCTGTCAACACTCCCTTCACCTTGCTATGAAGCCTGAACTTAAATTCTGCTACTGGTAGACACTTTGCCCTGCTGGTGATATCTGGATGGGCTATTGGTTGTGATGGAAAAAATGCAGTGGTTTGAGAACACTCCTGCTTAGGGCTTGTGAAAGCTTTTATGTTTCAAAGTAAGACAATAAACTGAAGGGTACACCTGAGGACCCTGCAGCATGCCACCAGCCCAAAAGTCCCATCAACTCACACTGTAAGAAGAGTGCAAGCATGTAAGCGATTGCAAAGAATTTGAGTGGAGTGTGGCTTGCAACCCTGAACAGTTCTGTCTGGGTCAGGCTAATGCATCTCTCAAAGTACTGTTTCTAAACTGAACTTTACTCTTCAGTGAATGAATACACCACATTTCATCTCCAGATATACCACATACTCTGGCCTAATATTGTTCTCTGTGTTGACCTCCAAGATATACCTCAAATTCCTTTTTTTCTTTTTAGTTAAATCTCCTACATAATCAGCTTAGACTAGTCAGGGTTAAGTACTGAACACTCCCAGTATACTGCAAACTACCTTTCTGTTTGCTTGCTTGGCTCACCCTGGTACATTTAACTATGGATGGGATCATTTCTTCAAACAATATAGCAAATCAAAGAAGTCTATTCTGCCCATACTTGTATTTTGATGACAAATGATAATACTTCTGGAAAGCTTCTGGCATGCTTTGTATTACTAAGGATGGGACTTAATCTCATGCATCTTGAGTTGGGTGTATAGTCCAAGCTGGTTGTTGGAGCTCCTTTATAGTCAGTAGAAAAAGTGCATCCGTAGAGCAATTTGTGATTTTTTGAATGGTCATCCTTCTCTCTCTAGAGTGACTCCAAAAGAAACTGAGATTACCTGAAACAAGATGCTTTGGACATTTGGGAGTTTATTTCCACCCACCTAGCTGACTGCCAGCACAGTTTGTTCATACCTGCCCAATTCTTTGCTTGTTATCAGATTGAGGGTGAAAAAGCTCCTTACATTTCCCAGCTTATTTTGTTGGGGTTTTTTTTAGAACAAACTCTCAAAACTTCAAATATTTCTGAACAAGAAGGAGGGCACTTGGTTCCGACACCATTGGCCCACAGCCACCCATGCTGAAGCTTGCTTACTGCACTTGAGGCAGGCAGGACCCTGCCCACTCTGGTGAGGTTCATTTCTGAAGGCATTCCAGTTCATTTCTGAAGGATGAAGGAGAAAATTAATCTCTTTCACTATTAGCATTTTGAATCCTGCTCTCTGTCCCCTCACTTCTTGTTAGATTAATTCACAGACAAAAGCGGCTGACCATAGTAAATCAAGAGCACAGCTATTCACAGATGAATTCTAGTTCCACCTTGGGAAAATCACAAAGTCTTTATTTGTATTTTATCGTTCCTCCCCAGACGGTTTCTTCCTTGCTGCCATCAGAGATTCAGATTCTGTTTACATAAATGGAGGTAACACAGGACTATCTACTACCTGAACAGACTATCTTAAACTTATCTCTGTTTACATGTAAAGTAAACATTAATATGATCAGATCTAAACAGGGAAAACAAATAAGGAAATCAGATATTGTTTCTTTCCGTATCTTTCAATGCTTGGGAATTTTTTTTTTTTTTTTCTTATTAACACTATAGGATCAAGCTACCATTTTTGTACATCAAAGCTTCTTCACGTACCACTCCACTGCATTTCTTTGTCTTTACTCAGAGACCCACACAAAAGTAATGTTATTTTCTTTCTGAGAAGTAGAGCAGCTCAGGACAATTGATTTAATTACAGCTCCTTGTTCTCACTGTGATACTCTGGCTCTACACTATGCTGATGGCTTAGACACAAGCTTTCTACGTCCTCGATTTGTTTTGTTTTTTGAGTTAATTTAGTATTCAATGCACAGTTATGACAAAGACAAATACATGGCTGTGCTCACTGTCAGCTGTGTCTGCACTATGCTATCAATTTGAAGCAATTTATTTTGTGTGCACAAACTATTCTCTTTACCTACTTTTGTTTGCTGTTGTGTTACTCCATAACCAGACTCTGAATGTTTTTCTCCATATTTTACATCACTGGCATGTTTTGTCCTTCTGTATGTCTGTTTCTTTCCTAGGTAAATAAAATACTCAGCACTAGATATGCCCATTTCAACGGAGGCAGAACCAGTGAATACGTTTTTTTCAGGTGCCCAGCCTTAGCTCCGTTCAGCATACCCAGTTAATTCCCTCAACACTGATTATCTTGAAAAAAAGACCTTCAGAACTGGAAATCCCCTACAATGTAAGAGGCAACTACATTACATTTTTTAAAACTCTCTTTTTTTCCAATTTCCAGGTGCTAGAAACATCCAGATGCTGAACAAATCATTTCAAGGGAGGGAATGACACTAATCTGGGAGGATTAGGGAGTCAACAGGAAGACACATTAAAAAGACAAAGAAAGAAATGGAAGAAAGCACAGATGACTGAGGATGGATAGGTCCAGCAGCAGCATTCAGAAATGGCTTTGCAGCTCACTGACAGCCACATGAGCTGGAAGAGCAGTGAGCAACGATAAATTAAAAATTAAGATTCAGCTAGTATTCACATTGCTGAAGAGATTGGCTTGTCACAGATGCACTGACATATTGTGATTCAGATCAGGATGGATCAGCAACTGCTGGCACAAAGAATATTTTATTCTGCTTTTGAACGGTAAAGCTCTGTCAGAAGGATCATTCTTTGGCCTGTGTTAGCACAGAGCCTGGCACTTTGAGCTGTTGATGTCTGGCAGGTATTTGAAGTTACTATAATAACATCAATTACAATAGCAATGGTATGTTAGACTTTATGAACTTTCTCAGTGCCCACCTCTGGTTGTGGTGGTAGGCTACAAGTCAGTTCTTTCTGCATGGACTGTACAAATAAACTCTACCCTTCTACTCCACTCTGGTGAGACACCAGCTAGAGTACTGCATCGAACTCTGGAGCCCTCAGTGCAGGAAAGACATGGACCTGCTGGAGAGGGGGCAGAGGAGCCACAGAAATGATCAGAGGGCTGGAACAGCTCTGCTGTGAGGACAGGCTGAGAGAGTTGGGGTTGTTCAGCCTGGAGAAGAGAAGGCTCTGGGGAGACCTTGTTGTGGCCTTTCAGTACTTAAAAGGAGCCTATAATAAAGATGGGGACAGATGTTCTAGAAGGGCCTCTTATGATAGGACAAGGGGTAATGGTTTTAAACTAAAGGAGGCCAGACTCAGGCTAGACATGAGGAAGAAATTTTTTACGTGGAGGGTGGTGAAACACTGGCCCAGGTTGCCCAGAGACGTGGTGGATGCCTTCTCTCTGGAGACTTTCAAGGCCAGGCTGGATGGGGCTCTGAGCAACCTGATCTAGTTGAAGATGTCCCTGCTCTTTGCAGGGCAATTGAACTAGATGACCTTCGAAGGTCCCTTCCAACCCAAACTATTCTATGTTTCTATGATTCTATGTATCAGTGAATTAAATGTGCCCGAGGTCTTTGGCCTTGAGACCAACAGACCTGGACTATCCTGCGTCTCTCAGAGCTTCCAATATTGTGGGGCTGAATCCAGGAAGCCCCTTGGAAATAGCCCTTGTACCATATCCAGGAATAGTGTGGGTGGGGGTAAACTGGCCTGAACAAAAAGGACCCTACTCACAAGTCAGTTCAGCTCCTGTGCCCACAAACATTTTTTTTCATGACTGTTTAATCCACAGTCATCTGTGGTGGAGGAAGGGATGGGGAGAGGCATCTGCTAAATTTTTGTGCTTCCTGTTATACTGGAGCTTCCTTTGTCTTTACTCTGGAAGCAGCAAGCCTTGCAGTGTCTTTGCGATGGATATATCCCTCTGGAAGCTGTTAGGGTGAAGCGGACTCCTACACGTAGTTTAGCTACACTGAAAAACACCAAAAGCCATTTCCGCTCCCACCAGCTCCCTCTCTCAGTCTTCTGAACTAAACCATACCCTGTGTGTCAGCCAGGGTTGTGTTAGTCCTGCCCATGTCTGTGGAGGACTCTGCAAACACTTGTAGGAGATGCATGACACTCTCAGCAGCAGTGAGCTCTGGTGATGGGAGTCTGTCTGGGCCCAGGAACAGGTTGAGCAATATACACTTGCAGAGGCAACTGCCTGACTTTTGACTCACAGCAAATCATGTGTGTGTTCCTAGAAATCTCGTTGAAATCAAGAAATATATATATGTATAGTCCTTAATAAGTAGCACTATTCCTTTCTATTTACTTCCAGTGTGTAGGGAATGATACTTTCTTTTTAAACTTGTGTCAACCCCACCTTTTTGTCCTGTTTCTGTCTGGAAGGGTGCAGTGCTGGCCTATAATCCCTGAAGGAAATGTGAGTAGAAAATATTTAACATGTTGCAATCATAGCAGAATTCTTCTTTATTGTTCAGATGGTGTGAACAACTCTGGAAGGACTTGAGGATCTAACTCCCCAAAACACTTGCCACACAATAGAGGTGAATCATAGTTTCCAGGCTGCAGGAGCTAGTGCTTGGTGCAGACTAATCAATTGATTTTGTGCATTGCTCATAAATAAAGCCTCTTTTTACCCCTCTCCCCTCAGAGCTTTTAATTCAGGCTTCTACATACGAAAAGCTTTTCTAATTCCTGTAATTTGTATGAGATGGATTCAGTGGGATTGTTTTTTCCTGTCTTTAATTACTTCCTCATCAGCTCAGTTCACTATGCTCCAAAAACACAGCAGTAGTATCCTTCAGCGCTTTACTTTATCTTCATGTGAAAATAAAAGCTCAGATCTGATTCTATCCATGTCTGAAAAAGATGGTGGTTTGTTTTAGTGTTTCAGATTGACAGCATATGAATATAGAGACTTATCAAATAGTATTCACACATGAACAAGCAACTGCAAGTATTGGCACTGTCAAAGGAAAGCTGTCAGGGAAAGATCACATTGTCACAAACCAAGAGAAGCTACAAATCAAATTAGATGTGGAGCATATTGAACACACAAAAAAGAACTAAAGGGTTAGTTCTTTTTAAGAAACCTGAAATCTCTGTTTTTCATATGCTAAAAATGACAGGTAAATCAAATATTACATTTATAAATTATTTTAAATGATTAATAGATGTTAAAAGCACGCTACAGGTTAAGCTGTACACGGACCAGATTGTTATAAGTGCATTCATGTACATAAATACCATGATAACTAGCAAACTACTGACCTAATGAAGTTTATAATATAAATTCATTATTTATTGAAATATATATTAATCATCCAATAAGTCCTTATACATTAATTTATATATGAAGGTTTAATAAAAAACATGAAAAATGTCTGTTTTCCTACTCATGCAGTAATACGTAGCTTATCATGCTATTTACTAACTTTTACTATGCAACAATGTAGTACATGTTATAAGATTATCTGAAAAATATAATATTAGGTATTTGTTTTGCAGAGCTGAAAAGGAAGAGAGAATATGGTAGTACTCATGTTGATTTTTCATTATTAAGACTACACTGTGAGACCAGAGGGGAAAAAAAGAAAAATAAAAGAGAGATTTTTCTCCTTTATGGTTAATTCTACCATCTACTAGCAGAAATAACACAATATCTGGTCGTCCCATTGTTCCTCAGATGTGTACAAGGAACTTTAAAGCAATAAAAACTCCTGGAAAAAACAAATAGAAATGTGTATTTGGAGGCACTGTGCAGTCTCCAGCAGGCTGCTTTCCCTTACACGTTTTGATATACCATTCAACTTTAGAGCCATCATAATATTTTTTGTTTACTAGGCAGCATTTATTCCAGAAGCTCAAAGCCCGTTGCAAACAAAACTATTCTTTCACGGTAGGCTGGATAATTATATATTGGCATTGCTATTTCAGACTGTCAAAGGAAACCACCACCTTGCTCAAAGTCACACAGATAGCTGAGACAGGAGGGCCGCCTTGGGTATTTTGAGCAGCGATTCAGAGCAAATCTTCAGGAGATGCTTCAGTTGCCGAATGTGCTTTGTGCCAGTGGAGATCAGCAAGGCGCGTTCCTGCTCACTGAGCCCACCGAGGCGGCTCCTGCCCAGCCTGGGGACTGTCATGCCTCCTTCTTCTCTCAGATGTGATGCAGATGTCAAAAGAAAGCAGTTTCATCTCTCAGCTGCTGTTCCTGCTACATATTATTCCCCCTAATGATATGTCAGGCACAGTTACATCCCGAGGTCCCCAGACAACACCCGGCATGCCACTCACAGCTACACAAATACAGGAGAAACGCTACATGTCTGCAGAGAGACAAGCGGTTATCTACTGTAATTTACATTTCATCTCATACACCCAACAGACTACAAATAAGATAATGAAATTTAAAAAATGTGTTTGCACGATTTAAGAAAAAGCAAATACACAAAAGCTGCCTAATTAGCCAAGAAGATAGGGCTCTGCAGATGTTTTCGTCTGTTCTCATGACATTGGAAAACATTGAACAACCTCATCACAGAAATTGGAAGGTAATTTTTTAGTGTTCTTTATAATTACATAACAGATAGCTCTTTGGAAAACAGCCCTTATTAATGAACCATAAATAGACACCTCCCTGAGGGCATGTTAAAGCACATTGTACTCATTGTGAATAGGACACTGGTCAGATGGGCTTCAAAAATTCTCATATAAGCTCATTAAAAAAGCTCATAAAATGCATGTTTCTGATGCAGTCTTTATTACAGCAATGCTTATGAGGGATGCATTGAGATACTTATAATCTGCTAAGTAAACCTGTATTCTAGACCTGTGCAAGATTCTGTTCTAGATTCTGTGCAAAACAGTGGGTCTGCAAAATGCAGGTAAAAGACAGATGTAAATTATTTGCATTTTTTAAAGGTCGTTTGGGGTGTTGTTGTTTTTTTTTTTTTTTAGTAGTCCAGGAAAGCTCTTAAATGATTTTTGTTAAACCTCAGGTTAATGTTGTTGTTTATGAGCCTTCTTTTTTTTAGGTATGTTACTGCAGGATACTATAGGCACTGTATCCTCTGTAGTTCCATGGTTACAGCTCTTGTGGATTCTTACTTCTGCTCTTAGACATGTACATGCTGAAGTAGCTGAATAATGTTTTCCACTGTCAAGAGTCTAGTAAGCTGCCCAAGTCTCTCTGAAAGCTCTGAATTTCTGCATCAGTTCTGATTACATCCATCTAATATCATTCATCCCGGATAGTTATGTTAGTTTAGAGATGCTACAGATTCTTGTGGTGTAGACTTTTCCTTCAGTGCCTAAAATTAGTTGTTAAACCTCTCCTTTGCCTGGCTATTAAGAAACTCTGGCTAACAAGTCCTATTAAATTGTAAAGGAGCTTTAGGTGCTTGGCATATTTCAAAATGTCAAGCTGCTTTCACCTAAATACTAATTAGATATTTCAGACTAGATAATTGAAATTCACAGCACTCTGAAAAACGTGGTTATTCTTATTTTGGGTTACTGAAGAATATCCAAAGCCAAGAAAAAGGTACGGCAAGCTGGCAGTTTTCTCATACATATAGCTAGAAATGACAATTACATCTTTTCCTTAACCACTCTTCCAACCTAAATCCTTCTCAGAGCCTGATTTGTTAGTCAAACCCAACCCATACATCACTCTGAAAGTCCAGCGTTATATTCCGTGTAGGAAGCTTGAGTGTCTGCTGGAGATGTTCACACTGACAACCACTCTGCTTTACCATAAGCAGTAGGACAAATTCTTTGCTAACAATATACACTGAGGGACTAATAAGTCATCTGAGTAAGTGCCAATATCTTGAATTCAGATATGTGGTGGCCTTAGCCTCTTCCCTTAATCAGTGCAGAAATCAGCATCTCTAGTGTTTCTGTGATGGGTTATATCCTGAGTAGATGTCTAGAATGAACCAGCTGATGCACACCACAGATCAAAGTTACCCTCCAGTCATTATGAATATACTTGAGAGATCAGCTCAGCTATACCTGCTAATAGTATGGATGTTTACAGCTAGGTGAGATGAATCCCTCCTATGTTTCTGATTAACGATGTAGGAAAGCCCAGGCAACTCTCCTACAGTGAATTGAAACCTTGCAAGAGGGAGCTCAGTTGTCTAAGAAAGAGTTCCTTTGATCTGCTTTTTAATAAGTAGCAATGAATATTCAGACAAAAGAAGGCATAAGATGCAATGTTATAAATGCACACAAGGATACGCCGGAGCGTTGTGGAACAGGACGACCATCATCAGTACATATTTTAGGTAGTGGTGCTAATTTTGTTCAAAAATGTTTGTGATCGTCACAGACACACTTAAGTAAGCAGCCTACCTCTTCCTCAGTACCATCACCCTTGATCACAAAATATTTACAATGAGGACAAAAACAGGTCAACACAGGAGCTCTTGCATTAAATAGTCTGGGAAATGCAAGTCAGAATTGTTTTGTATGACACTCTCAATAGTCACAAACACACTGGTGTTTAAAGATCGTGATTTAAGCCTACATATTCTGAGGGAACTCTTTGAAGAAACAAATATGTCTCTTGAATATTTGAGACTACATTTGGCTCTTAAGTTTATATCGTTGCAATAATAAAAACTAAGAAAAGTTTTATGTGAAAAAATAAATGCATATGCAATCACTTGATTCCATCAGATGTTTCTTTTTATAACAACGCAGAATTATTTCAAATCCTGGGGTCTAAATAGATGAGCCACTTTCTTTTTCTTGGAATCAGAAAGACCATGAACTCAGGCATTTTGGAAATATTCTAATATGCTTTTCAGTGTTATAAGGTCATAAATGTTAAATATTCAACACTGTCAAAGCAGCCAAGTCAAGAAGTGTAAAAGACATTTTTGGCATGAACCTTTTTACTATATTCGCATAAACATTATTTTTCAGTGGCCACAACCTCTCTGCAATATGAGAACTTGTTTTGTTTATTTTGAAACTTAGTCAAAGAAGTAACTGCCAATGACAATATGAGAACATTCCACAGACCTCAAAGACGTCTCAAAAACTAACCTTTACTTTATTATGACTACAGTAGGATCTTAACACATTTAGCAATATGATACAAGTAAACATAATGCAAATGTATACATGCAAATGAAACTTTTCTCATATAATAAACCTATTAGGTCTTGCCAATACTTATGCTGGAGGGAACGTTTGGGAATATGCTATCTGTTAATGAGTTAGAAGCTTACACAGTTGGTTCCCAAACACATAATCTACAGGTATTTTAAGGAGGGAGGCCTTACTTGAAAAAATTCCTCAGATTTACAGATTTTACTTACCGATAGTGACTGAAACAAGGGCAGTAAAAAAGACTTTCAAAGCTGAGCGTGGTTTACAGGCTTTACATAGAGTACCTGATGCAGCTTGCTGAAATAAACAAAACTATCTGCCTAGCTGGGGCTTCAAACAACCTTGTCAGTGTTGAGCAAGAGCCAATGTGGACTCAGAATAATTTTAGTGAAATACAAGAAAATATAGAAAGGATTTTTGAACACTCTCAAACTGTATTTTAGTACTAGGAAACAATCCACAGTCATTTCTATATCTTCACATAATGTACTGAATTTTGATTTTATTACTGTTGGCTTATTATTGTAGAGGAAAAGTCAGTTCCATATATACTCCCACAGAGCTGTCTATCTCAAGACTGACCAAAATTTTCTTGTCTAGAACAGTCTTACCATGATGATCTGAAATCCAAGTTGGCTCACTGTGTGAACACTGTCATCAAATCCATAAAGAATGTTCAGATCATTCAACATTGTTTTGGGTACACTTCCAGGAATTTTCAAGCCGTAAAAGTGGTGCTTGTTTTCTCTGCACGTTATCCAGTGTGACATTGCAATTCCAGAAGTTTCTTTTCCACATAAGCACCACTCAGCCCAGGAAATCTAAGAGGAAACTGAGCCAGCTACTGTCAGGTTCTCCTTTCCCTTAGTGTCTTTGATGTGACTTACAGTTTATAATGTCCAGAGATGCCATATTCATCAGCATCAATCAGACAGAGAAGTTAAGACAGTCACATAGTTGGAAGGTTGCTGCCTGGATCAAATATCCAGCCATCTTTCCAGGTTATCACATAGACGCTGAACCCCATTTTTCGTAGCTTGTCTAAAACGACAACAGGCTCCTCCAATTTTGTGCCTGTTTGACAATCACATCAACACAAAGACATTTGGCATGTAAATCTAAGAACTGGCATATGTCTTCACAGTCTTTGATCTATGGTCTTTACTAGTTCCCTATAACCAGTGCTTTTCCAAAAACTGCCTTCACCTGTGTGTGTATGGTTATTGTCAGGCTATGCGTGCAATTCATCAGCCTTGACACAAAACTATGGACTTTTCATACAAAGTGACCTGATTTGGTCTCAACAAGAAACTTCTGTAAGAGTCATCTTGCCACTGATTGAGTCTATAAGACCTAATACAGTCTATGATTCTTATTTAAGAAACTGCTGACCAAACCAACTTTTGTATCATATCGCTTAGACTAGGAATTTGATCAGGGCAAGAGGAGAGCATCATATAAAGTTTGTTGTTCTTCCTAAATAATCATTCTTGGAAAGAGTTGCAGAGGCAGCAGCTGTCAGCTTCAGACCAGCTCTTGATGATTTCCTGCCATGTAATTTCTAGCCTCAACATTTGCTTTGCAGCTGTCAGGCAATATTCGGGTTGACTTTTGGATGCAGCTTTGTGTTAAGTCCTGCAGTGACCCGTCCAACAGTAAGAATCACGTATTCCAGAGGTTATTGCCATGCAGCTTACATCGCTAAGGTAGCTTTGAAAAAAGCTTAGATGCATTTAAGAGCTCTTTCTGATTTTCAGCTGTTGGGAAACACAGCCAAGTTCACAAAAGACCATATAGTGTTGCTGTTGGTAATGTCCATCACACGAGGTCAGGGAGTTGTATCCTGACTTATATGTGTATCCAAATATAAAAATTTAACAAGCTTTCAGGATACAACTTATGAGATCACTGAGCTCAGGGCAGTAGTTTTCAATTTCCTCTGAGAGGTCCATCATAGATCACATCTAAATACTATGTTGCACAATGTTCTTATAGAAAGAAAGTAATGTATGCATCAGGCAACTATTTCTGCTTCTCAGTAGGTTGCTTAGTTTAGCAGGAATCTCAGTGTGTACGACAAAGCTATAATAACATCAACTCGATGCCATTTCTCAGAACAACAGATTTTTCATTAGATTATATTTATATACCACACTACACTACACTGTATTTTACTGTACTTTTTGCCCTTTTGAGTATATACAGTCAGTCAAAAGTTCTTTTACATTTTCTACTCTCAATTCTATTCCATCTTTAAATTTTAAATTACCCCTCATTCTCCTAAGCGTAAAAAAATAAGGAATGCAGGTTTTTATTAAAGGTCTAAAAGCAAGGAAGCTTTTTCAGAAAACATTGGGATGTATATAAATTGATGATATCTGACAAGACTTTCTGAATTAGCATGGCTTGTTGCAATCTTCAACTAAGAGAGATTTTATCCATACAGTCCTGTGAATTTTTTTTTAATTAATAGTCCATGAAATAAACATAGTGAAAGAAAAGGACAGTTTTGGAGATTCTGAGTAGGACCAGTTGATGGGGACAAACTGATAAAGGATAAGAGAAGTAGGGACCAATAATGCAATGTTAATCAAGAAAATTTCCTAACGAAGATTCACCAGGAGCTCTCAGATCAACTTAAAATCAGTACTGGGGGGCAAAGGATCAGTAAATGACCTTGCATGACATTTATAAAATAGAATCATAGAATCATAGAGTCATAGAATAATTTCAGTTGGAAGAGATCTTCAGGATCATCGAGTCCAACCATAACCTAACCTAACCTAACCCTAGCACTAAACCATGTCTCCAACAACCTCGTCTAAACTCCTTTTAAACACCTCCGGGGATGGTGACTCCACCACTGCCCTGGGCAGCCTGTTCCAATGCCTGAGATTCCTTTCCGTGAAGAATGTTTCTCCTGATAACCACCTGAACCTCCCCCGGTGCAACTTGAGGCCATTTCCCCTCAACCTATAACTTGCTATAGAATAGAATAGAATAGAATAGAATAGAATAGAATAGAATAGAATAGAATAGAATAGAATAGAATAGAATAGAATAATTTCAGTTGGAAGTGACCTACATGGTCATCTAGTCCAACTGCCTGACCAGTTCAGGTCTGACAAAAAGTTAAAGCATGTTATTAAGGGAATTGTTCAAATGCCTCTTAAACACCGACAGGCTTGGGGTATCAATCATCTCTCTAGGAAGTCTGTTCCAGTGTTTGAACAGCCTCTCTGTAAATAAACGCTTCCTAATGTCCAGTCCAAACCTCCACTTTCTTGTGTGGGTTTTTTTGTTTGTTTTGTTTTGCTATGTTTTGTTTTGCTATGTTTTGTTTTGTTTTTAAATAAGGCCAATACTATGCTTAATGTTTAAGGATTTCAAGTGAATATGCATAATGATGATATTGCATGTAAAAGTTCTACTGATGAAGAAATTCTTAAGACAGAACTGTGCAGTAAAACCAGAAAACAGCATGCAGATATTTCAAGACAGGAAAGCTAAATTACTTGCTACATGTTTCCCAACATATCAGTGAAAAATATTTATATAACAAAATCCTTATGATTACTTGCTTTAAGTACAATTCGACACTTCCAGGCTCTCAGAAACAAGGTGGAGAGAGGATATATTGGAACAGGTACAGAAAATTACGTTGTCACACTAGAAATAATGGATGAGATAGTTTACAGAAGATATAGGTGCATACTCTACATGGGTTGATGTCCCATCAAAACCTACTGACTTGGCCTGGGTTGCAGAGGATGCCTGTCAGCACTGAGTGTGTTTCCTAGTTTCCACAGGGACACTAGACTTCCTTTGAGTGAAGGATAAAGCAGTATGAAAGGGTCTGTGTTAATGGAATACAAGTTTTAGATCTGATGCTTAAGGCTTTCTAGCCACAGCCTCCTTTCAAGCCATCACTGCAGGTATTAACCAGCCAACAGTTTTTATTTGCATTGATCAGTTGACAGAGTCTGTTCTCAGGAGAATTAATCATTAAGTTACATCCAAACAGATACAGGAACAGCAAGCTCTGTGTTAATTTTATGCCATTCTTAATTTTGTATATCTTCTAGGTGCTACAGACTGTGCACATGAGAGTGTTCTTGCATCACTTAGTAACAAGACCTATTAGTTGCAGAAACTTCTCACTCATTTTCTGTATTCAGGTAGTGGGAAAGCTGCAAAATACCGGATGATTGCTGCACAACCAATTCTGTCTATGAATATGTAAGCATGTCCCATCAAAATGGAAGAAAATCACTTTAGTTCATAAAAACTTTGGGCTTATTCTGATTTCATTTTTCACTGGTTTAAATTGAGAGTAATTCCAGTGAAATCAGCACATCATGAAATCAGAATTCGTACCCCAAAAGAACATATCAAGCTATATTAAAAATCATTCACTGGCAGTTTAAACCGACCTATGTAATGAAAACAAATTTTAAAATGTACAAAATAATAGACATAGTCTGGCTATTCAGTCTCTTTGGTAACAGCAAGCATTTCTGACGTGATACAATCAAAGATACTGATCATTTCATAAAAACCAATACAGCTGAGTTGCCTTTCCATGGAGGTTCAAAAGACCCTTCTAAAGTCAGCAGACAGACTTTCCAAGGCATGATCAACCCCTCAGGTTTGTTTCATATATATATTACATTGGACTCTACAAGTATTACCCAGACTCTTTTTAACCGTGCTGCTGAGCTGCTGTATGGCCATTATGCAACTTAGAGGGAGAGATTCACAGAGACAAAGAGTGGCCAGTCACCCAATGAGCTTCTTTTAATAGCAGAGATCTCATGAATCTCTCTTGAAAATTCAGGTTGCCTTGGCTGAGTAATGGTACAAATGGAGAGCTTTCACCAGTGAAAAACGCTATTCAGAAGCATTGAATTCTGCAGCTTAAAAACAAATAGCATGAGGTTGTGTAACTCCATGTTATAAGTGCACAAACTTCTCATTACCATTAACCATAAACAGACTCTTTACATCAGGCTGACTAAACTCTTTCTACCAAGCTGTTCAGGTACGTTGAACCAAACCCATCACAGAACAGGTTGGGTGTTCAACACATGGCCAACACATGAGACCCCATGCTTTACCCATGTCTGAAGGGTTCTGAAAAAAACCAGGCATGAGGGAACAGACTTATGCAGATAATTTTTTCTGGAAAATCTGGATTCAGTATTCTGAACAGAGGTTGACAGCTCCTGTACGCACTGACTATTTCAACAATGGCTTTCTGGGTCCAGCTCTGTGGGTGGTCTATATGAAAATGCTTGAAATTATTTGAGATCACTGGATATAAGGATGAAATATATGAGAGATACTATAAATGTCAAAACGTAGCATAGGTATTCTTGCCTTTTCCTGATCATCTCAGTGATAATTTATCATGTTTTCCTTTGTAAGTAGCCAACACAAAGATCAGAGTAAGAGGAAAGCAAATTATGCAAATCTTTGAAGTAATGTCTTTTCATGCAAAAATTCCATGGCTACAAATACATTTTTAAATAAGAGGAAGGTTGTCTAAAAACACACATCTAAAGCTAAGCCCAGCCCTCTCACCTTCCTTGCTTTGCCAGCTCCACTTTTGCAAATTCATGGCTTACGGCAGTTCTCTGTTCCAAAATTGTGTTTGTACCTTCAAGTTTCAAGCTGTCAGAGCACAACAGATTAGTCTGGGCAAAGGAATAACCTTGTTATTTTTAATAGACTTTGTTTCTCTTTGATAAGTTCCCAGGAAGCATATGGCTGCAACTTTTGCCCTTCTTAGCTTTCCTTTCTGTTAATAACTTTGCATAATCTTAGCATGCCAAAGTACAGTTTAAAGTGGGTTAGTGGTGGTATGTAAATCCTAAAGGTATATACGCGAGTTAAAGAATATTCAGTTGTAGCTAGCTTGGCTATTAATTAAAAGTCAATTAAGAGTTTCCATAGTATCCAAACAAAACAAAAGAGTAATAATTATGTTCTGAAGTTGGAGGGGAGAGCTATAATAATTGTTTCTGCTGATAATCCCTCACATTACAGCAAAGAAGGACAATACAAAATTAGCAGAGAAAACAACGTACTGAACAATCTGTGAGACAGGGGGCTATAACTAGCTGGAAGAACAAGTTCCAGGTTAATATCTTAGCAGAATGGATAAGAAAAAAGTTTTAAAACGTTGCTTGCAATAGCTGCTTTGAAAAAGGTACATTAATTCTCTGCGTACTTTCCAACATGCAATAGGGAGAAAATATAAATTGGTGCAGCTCGTTAGGCAAGATGCATTTTTTTCAGTCTCAGGTTTAATTTTATCCTCACATTTTCTAATAACAAGAGCTGTGGAAAAATCTTCATTCTCCATGTGGAAGACCCACTGAAGAGTGAGCCAGCCATTCCAGTATCATCTCTTCAGGCTTTCTGACCTCAGCCATCAGCCTGAAGTAAAGTCATCACATGAACGGAAGAAAAAGTGATAGACTGTCTCAAATATAAGCACTTAATTAGCCTAACTGATATTTTTAATTGCTCAGGGTCTCAGAGATAATACAGATTCTGCCATAATTCTACCCACTACTATTTCTCTTCCACTGAAGAGGAGGAGCTCCAGCTCATTTCCTGTTGTTGTACTGTATTACTTGATTTGGGAAGAGAAATAGACTCCAGAGTAAGCCTCAGCATGGATTTAATTGCCTTTGGGTTGGATATCAGAGCAAAAGTGTTTTAGATAACTGGCATCAATGGGAAACCAGTGTAACCCCACAGAGAGAAACTCTTCCACTGAGTGGTCAGCAGCCAATTTCTTTTGGTCCTTTCTGGTCCCCATTAACTGTCTTTGTAGACTTTGCTACAGTCCCTTCTGAGTCAGCTGTGCAATTATAACAGCTGAGCAATTTTAAAGTGATAGATGAGTCATAGGTTCCTTTGCAACCGAATCACACCTAAGTGACCATTAAGAGTGCCTGGGACAGAACTGGTAAAGAGCAAGTTTGGCCATTGCTGGCATTAGTTCCTATTGACAGCGACAGAGCTGAAAAGGTGCATAAAAGCTGCTCAGTGGCTCATTGAAAGGAGTCCCATTGCTTCACTTTACAGAAGCTACCACTAAGACTAGCCTTTATTGGGAAACTAACCACCAGTCTTAACATAGAGAGCCAGCCAGGGAGCTTCTCAGAAAGGCTCACAGCAGGGTGGAAGGATTTCCATCAGTGCTCCCAGTGCTGTCTTATAGCCAACAAGATATTCTTGTCTTGAAGTTGCTGCCAGTCAAGCAACTTCAACAGATTTTTAATTCATGTACAAATAAGAATAAAATGTGCAAAAGAATATTTGTTTGTTCTTCAGGCAAGGGAACGCTATGCTATGCTGTTTCCCTGGGAAGTGAAAGTGGTATTGTACCTAGGCAACACAAAAGCTTCAGGATACACACCTCCTCTGGCTGGGTGATCTGCAGTCTTCAGACATCACATGTGCCCACCGAACCAAATGAAAATTCAGTGTGATAGTTTGATTCACGTTTACCAGAATGACAGATAAGTTAAGAAGAAAAAATGTAAACAAACCGCATTAAAACAAAATCAACTTTGGGTATATTTTAGTAACAAGGAAAGTCACTTTGTGAGAGTCTTTCATTTTGCAGTTAGAATTTCCTGTATCTATTTACTGAAGGTGTTAATTTCTGCACCAACAGCAGGGAGCTATGAATAAAGGCACTGGATTTACATAGAATACCAAAGGAGCTTCAGCTGCTTCTTCACCCTGTCTTGTGGCACAAAGCAGCTTGTATCTATAGAGTGAGAAATTAAACTCTGGTAAAAAAGTTTGCTTTTGTTTCCCATAAAATATGTATACACATTATTGAATTTTATTTCTATAAGAAGTTTCTACAGCCAAGAATAAGCCACCTATATGTTATGGAATTTCTTGCCACAAGGAGTTTCTACAGCAAATAATAAGCTACTGATGAAGACCACTGAGTTGTCAGAATATTTAGTGGGACAAACGGATTTCCACACCTCAGAGGCTAGAACAAGGCCTCATCCTTTATGCTATTTGTCTTGTATCCCACTCCTAAAGATTTTTCAGACATATGTCTGGAACACCTGCTATTTCCAGTTCATTGCCAGTACTAAACGTACCGAACATGCAAGTGTGGACTTGGGAATGTGGGTTTGCAAATTCCTTCAAGTTCCTCAAGTTATAGGCATCAAAATGAAAAGATCCTCTTTGTCTAACCTGCTCTTACCTTGTGTTGGCTTCAAAGCTTATTCTTTCAGATTTTAGTATGTTTCAGTTTCTGGTATATATATAATTTAACATCAAGTGAGGTCTATAGACAGTTTCAGCAGAAGCAAACAGTGCACATATTAACCTGAAATTATAGTTAAAGATCAAGAAGATTGAAGAAAAAACAAAAGGCCTCTATTCTCAACATGAAGTGTCAGTTAGACCTTCCACAACAAGAATTATATGTCTGTGACTCACAGTGGAAAAAAAATTAACAGATTGAAAGTACAAAATCAGCACACACGTCTGGGAAGGGAACATGCTGTCAGCTACTATTTGTTCACAGACACAGATATCTCCTGGTGCAAAAACATGGTATTACAGTGTTAGATCTAGCCTCTAAGCACTTGTTAATCACATTGTTTTAGGGTGCTTCTCTGGAAAGAAAGAAAATTCTCTCATTCCCCCTCTGGTTTCTTGTAGAGGCAAATCAAGTACTCCAAGTTCATGTTACTCAAGGAAATCTCTCAGTGAGGTCAAGTTTTGCCTGTGTGAGCAGTTCTGAATGGAAACGTTGGTAGCACTCCAGAAGGACTTTGGAAGGGACCTTGGTATAACAAAATCTGCATACAAGTAAGCATGCAGAACAACAGCACAGAACAAATACAAATGAATAGCAGAGGGTCCATAAACTACAGATAAACATATTGACGATGAAATTTTGCAGTCTTTGCTCCATTTACATATTACCCACTTTATAGGACAAAGAAGCATCTGACTACTAAGCATGTCATTCGTGACTCATAGGTACTTTGTGTAAATATATAAATTCATGGCAAAATGTGCCACTAAATTAAAGAGTGGCATTTATCAGAATACTCCATTTGAACCTGAAAAATGCATACAGAAATGTCTCACCAGATAAGCCACACCAGAGTTGTCTACTTCCCCTCTACTTACTCTTTTTTAGCTTACTTCATACAAGAAATTAAAATTAACTCCACTGAAGTTAATTTCAGAGTCTCTTTGTAAACGAAACCATTATGATGCCAGACACTGATCTTTGATAGTTTTCTGCTAATGTGGCATGTTTTGTGCATGAGGCCTGGGGAAAATTTAGTTTAAATAGGTTCAGATCTTTAAAAAGCAGATGACAGAACTCTTAATTTCTTTCTTTAATTTCAGACCCTGTGGACTAGGACTCAAGACAGCAGGAGAGGTGGAAGAGAGAGGACATGAACTTACTTTATTTGTTCTATTCACAGGCATACGGAAGATAGAAACAGAGGATTTGTGGCTGATTGACATGTTTATTCAGATAGAGGAAGCTAGGAAACAAATAAAGAAAGTGATTTTACAGTTTTGGTTCTTTTCTTTTAAACTAAATTTAAAAAAAAAAAATAAAATAAAAGAGGAAACACTGATAAAAAGGTAGCCATCTTTCTATATTCCAAAACATTTTGTAACAGCTTTGTTAAGACTTTACCCTTTTGAGTCCATACATTGTGAACTAGGGTGTGCAAGAACCAAGGCAAAAAAGTGACTGCACAGAAAAAGTCTCCCTCCTTGACACTTTGTTCTAACATCATGAGCAAGATTCACAGAAAGCCTCACATAGAAAAATGACAAATGCAGAATTTTTAGAACTCAACAGTGTTTCTATGGTATCAAATTAACCTGTGGAACAGCCACAAAAAATTACCGAAAACAAGAGTTCAGTAAGATTTTATATCAATATAAATATATATATACATCTGGTAGAGGCAATTTAAAAAAATAATCTCTGAGTTTCACTAGAATAGTGTAAAATTAATGACAAAACATAAACTTCCATGCTTCAAATACAAAACACAAACAATCTCAGGTTAGAAAAGACATTTCTCTGTCCAATGACTCTCCTATTTTTCTTTATTAATGGCTTGTGAGTTTCTGTGAATTATCTGGGTTTGGCCACTGGCAAGGAAAGAATGATTTTGCTTCATGTTTTCTGGCCCAAGTACCTCTGAGTATTCATGAGCCTCTTCCCAAACATTGTTAGCACTCACTGACCTCCCCTGGCACACCCTATAACCTCTCCTCTGTAGGTTTCCTGTGCTCTGCTGTTTCCATGAAACCCGAGGTGGGAGGGGATGAGGCAGACGCTATAAACCAAGAAATGCCACAGAATGTAGTGTTACTTGACAATACATGCACATGCCAAGGACACACATAGTAACAGAAATTAAAATCTTATCAACCTCTCAAGAAATGCTGTGAGGTATTCCAACATTTATTGAAGTAGGCAACACCACTAATATGGCCATAGGCTGCCCTCTACTCCTGGCTGTATTGCAGGTAAGTGTGGCTTGAGAATAAGAATTTGCAAATGCATAAAGGCCTGTAACATGATTTGTTTAATTTCAGAGTGCAAGTTTTATAAAAGAAATAGGAGCTATTTTGCTGTTCCTTCCCTTAATTCCATCACACTGCATTGCAGAAGACCTCAGACACTGCAAGGATGACAGAACTTTCCCCTGCAGACTTCAGATGCACAAGCTACTGACGTGGCTGCTAGCAGTACTCTGGGGTGTGTTTTCTGCAGCCCAGTATGTACTGTGAGACTGCTTTCGAGCTCCCACACCCAGCTGAACACACTGGCTGCATCCCTACTCCAAACTTTTGCAAGGCAACAGGTGTGCACTGGTTTCCCATCCTCATGTCCTTGCACACTGGTCTCCACAGAAAGGAAAATCAGTCACTCAGCAGATGCAGCATGCTCTCACCAACCTGAGAGAGACAAAACCAGGTCCCCAGCATGCTGCAGGGTATACATGTATAGTTTAATTTAAACACAACTTATATCAAAAAGCATAAGGCAGGGATGAGAAACATGTTTCCTGGTAGGTTTTGCACACTTCTGTTTATGGTGGAGGATTGGTATATCCACCAGATCTGTGCTTCTTTTCTCACATGGAGTGAGAAACAAGGCCTTTCACATGAAGTCTGACTCTCTTATTTTCATTTTTTCAGCATCTCCATTCCAATCTCCTCCTTTGACAAGCCTGTACTAGGTTTCACTACTCAGGCTGCCCATCCTCATCTTGGCTCTATGCCTGGCCAGTTCCAGCTACTGTTAACTCATTTCCCTGATTAAGTTTGCCAATGACACCAAACTGAGTGGAGAAGTGGACACTTCAGAAGGGAGGGCCACCCTGCAGGAAGACCCAGATAGGCTGGAAGAGTGGGCAATCAAGAATATTATGACGTTCAGAAAGGACAGGTGGAAGGTCTTGCACCTGGGAAAACAGCATGCAGGAGTGCAGCACAGGCTGGGATTTACCTGGCTGGGCAGCAGCTCTGTGGAAAGGGACCTGGGGATCCTGGTGGGCAACAAGATCAAGAGAAGTGAACAATGTGCTGCTGCAGCCAAGAAAGCCAACGGGATGCTGCACTGCATTAGAAAGGTATCGCCAGCAGAGACAAAGAAGTCACTTGTCAGCCCACACCTGGAATGCTGAGTTCGGTTTTGGTCTCCGCTATACAAAAAAAGTGTGCACAGGCTGGACACACCTGCCCACATGTGGAAAGGCTGAGAGCACTGGGCTTCTTCAGCCTTGAGCAAACGAGGCTTAGGTGAGACCTTATCACCATGTTCCAGTATTTAACAGGCGGCTACAAAGAAGATGGAGAATCCCATTTTACAAGGAACCACATGGAGAAGACAAAGGGCAATGGGTACAAGTTACTCCTGGGGACATTCTGATTGGACACAAGGGGGAAAGTCTTCATGATGAGAACAATCAGCCAATGGGGTGATCTCCCCAAGGAAGTGGTGGATTCTCCAACATTAGACACTTTTAAGACTCAGCTGGACAGGATGCTGGCCCGCCTTGTCTAGACTGTGCTTTTACCAAACAAGGTTGGACCAGATGATCCTTTCAGTCCCTTCCAACCTGGTATTCTATGATTTCACTGTTTCTCCATTCCCACTATTGCTCAACAATCTTCATATGCACCAGGCTTTGCCTGCCTGTTGTTTTCCCAGAGCAGACATTTTTTACACACTGAAAATGGCACCATTTTTTTCTCTTTGCTCCCAGGTCCCTCTGTCACTACCGACTTTTCCTCCCGCAAAAACTTAGTGCTGTGGAGCTTCTTTGATCATGTGCCAGTACCGCAGCGATGACCACCCTGACATATCATTTTCATATTCATGGAGTAAACAGAAAGTCAGCCCAATTATAGGATCCGCAGCTTAAGTTTCATAGATAAAGTGTCCATTCATTGGAGAAGTCTGAGGTTTCTTGCACTGAAATATTCCTTTTCTTCTCTCCCAGTCTGGTTCATGTCCTTGTTCTTTTTCAGATTGACGAATCCTTCTTTCACACCAGTCAAACACAAGCTTGAAGTCACTAACTGTACATTTATAGGAGTACGTAAAAGTCGGCTAGGAGTTAATATCTTTATCTGGAGCTGGGTGGCACAGAATGAGAAAAGCTTCAGTTGGAAGGGTGGAGACCGCATGGTCCAAACTCCTGTTTAAGTCATAGTCAACTTCAAAGGCAGATTAAGTTGCTAAGTGTCTTCTTCAGACCGGTTTCGAATATCTCCAGAGATGGAGATTTCACAGCCCCTGTGGACTTTGTTACATTCAGTCTGAATATTTTTCCCTTCTGCCCAGTGGGCACTTTGACTTGTAACCGTTGATTCTTGTCTTAACATGCATCTCTGAGAACGGTCTGGCTCTATCTTTTTTTCAGGTAGATGAAGAAAGCAATCAGATCCCCTCTCTAGTCTTTTGTCCAGGGTGAATAAGCACAGCTCCTTCTTTTCACATAACTTGTGGTGCAGGCCCCTGAACATGTAGTGGGGGTCCTAAACTGCACATATGTGAAACAGAGGGCAAAAAGTTATTAGATAACTATTTTCTCTCTACCTTTGTTGTTGCTAACGGAGCCCAATATAGGCCTGACATTCACTGCTGCAAGAATCACTGCAAACTCTTCTTCCTTGATAGCCTATCCCCATTTCCACCTCCTGGCAAAGCTTCCACCTGAGTTTCGTTTTTGCACTTGAACTCCATTGGGAACCCTTGTTCAGCCAAGCTGACCTTCTGCAGTGCCTGCCTGTTTTCTGCCTGATCAGGACAGAGGAAAGGGCTTCAAGGAGAAACATTATCTTCAGACTCTTCCATTGACGATACAGAATTCTAACATCCATACTACATAGTACTAAGTTTGGGATCTTCTCTGGACCTCCTGTGGCTGTAGAGCAGAACTATTGTATTGTGTTTAAACTCAGTTTCTTTTTTTGGTCCACAGTTCAAATAATCTGAAATAATGTAAGGTCTGCACATAAAAATGAGGGGCTTTTGCCTGAAATTCAGAGTATATCTAGTGTTCACTGGGTGAAGGTATTCCTCATGGGGTTTGAGAGTGCAAAGTCTTTTGGGACAGTTTTTGAAGACAGAAAGACCTGATACAGACCCATTCCTACTACCTTACAGAAACAGTCCCTGAAATTCACTGCCAACTGAACCTCCCAGGCTATTGCCTTTTAATAAGGTAAACGGAGTATTCCAAAACAGACTCAGCAGAATTTACAATAAAGCAATGTGGACAAAGAAAGTTCTAGGGCCAAAATTCACTCCTTGAGATTTTATTTACCATAAAAATACAGAAAAGCTAGTTTCTTGGGTTGTTCTGGTATATAGCAGCACTCTGGCACAGAGCAGAAGAAGGTAGCAATAATGAGAAGGTACAGCTTTGATCCTGAAGTATATTTAGCGGTGATAACAGCTTCATTGTCTGGAGCACCAAAGTAGATGAAGGATGTTCAAAGTTGTCTGGAATGCACTGAGAATACAGCTCCTAAAAGGCATCGAGTCACTTTGGAGCTTGTGGGAACTGAATTGTGAAGGCAGGTAATTCTGCTACCACTGAAGCAATTTCCACAGGAGTAAAATAGTAATCTCTTGCATAAATGCTGTTCCTGAGAAATGTGAAACCTTTTCTTCAAAACAACAGGGCTAATTGCAAGGAACGAGTTAAGTTCTAAACATAAGAGGACTGATAAATTTTTTACTGAGTCATTGCAACTGCTTATCTTGGATGAATCAATAAATTTCGGACAGAATGTTCAGACTTTAGCTTAGCTCTAATTCTGCTTTAGCTTTGCCAAGTTAATCTTATGGTATGCTTCTAGTCAGGCTTATCTTGCTAGGTACATTTTCCTGTGAGTCATATTTCCCATTATTGTATTTCATTCATGATTATTGTATCTTTTCCAGTAAGTAAAGTACAAGAAATTATGGATATACAGACATTTAAAAAGAAAATAAATCAAAAAATAATTTTAAACCCCACACCTCAAGAAAAAAAAATGCTGAAATATTTAGCATTATTGCACATATGAAGCATACTAATATTTCCTGACTAGCTGAAACTATTTGTGTTCCTTCAAGTCATGAGTAACGGTCAATATTAGATCCTGGAAATACATTTTTCCAGTCATGATTCTTCACTCAATCCTAATCCACAACACCAAACTATTTAGAGCTGACTTTACTGAAGAGAAGTTCTGATATATTTTTTTCCTATGGTTTTAATTTCGTCTCTTCTTTAGAATTTTTGTTTAGAAAACTGAGCAAAGTGACTAATTCAGTTAGGAAGTCTGAATTAGGTCCATCAATAGAGAAATATGAATATGGTGACCAATACATGTAGCAAGGCATAACTGATCAGCTTTTGCCTTTAAATACACACAGACATAGTGAATTTCAGTGATAGCTGCACTAATACCAAGGAAAAACTTGTTTTCACTTCTTGTTTTGGTACATAGCAAGATGTATTGTTCCTTAACATCTGCATTGATTTTGAACTCATCAATATTTAAATTCTGGCAACAGAAATCAGCTTCTGCTTCTTACTTGCTATCTGGATTCAAATGAGGGTTCCCCAAAAAACAGGAAAGAGCAAGCCAAAAAGAAACAATAGGAACAAAATAATTATGCTGTGAAATTAAGCTGAAAAAATATATTCAAAGTAGATCCACATAGAACGAAACACTTGTATAAGTCTTATGAAGAGAGACAGAGAATCCACTAGGATCATGTAAGGCACTGTACAGAAGAAAGCAGAAGACACCACACCATGTTTTTAAATTTCATAATTTTTGGAATCTGGAATATTCACTTTCTGGAATAGTTGCTCAAGAAGATGATGACATTAAAGAAATCTGAGCTGCATTAGGAAGGCTCTCTTTGGGATTTATCTCCTGTATCCATGCATCCATCTTAGACACTTAAGGGACGAAACACTGTTTTATGGTGCCAACTTTCTCCCCATTAAACATAGAAGGAAAATAGTTTGAAGCTAGTTGCCTGTGGTTAGTTGGGATTATTCTCAATCTGTGGTTACTCAAGCAGTAAATTTTAGTAAACAAATCAATGTAAGAAAGCAATGGAACCCAAATTTTCCCGTCCAGTGGTTCTGATCCCATTAAAAACACATTTGTGTTATGTTTCTTAGATGTGTATATATATGCATGCACATATAATCACCATTTATCTTCAGATTGCTTTGAACTGCCAGTGACTGCCTAGTCGCCTTATCTTCAAATGAAACCATGCCTGTTATCACCAGAAAAAAANAAAAAAAAAAAAAAAAAGCTGGTTTCATCTTTCTTTTCTCACTGCTCTCAGTTTTCAGCCAGGATGGTGGTCTGTGGATGATAGTCAAATCATCGATCACCATCAGAGCCTGAGAAGTCTTGCAAGCCTAGTGAAGCCTTCTACGAGCAATGAATTGCAAAAATATAGACAAAAGGGTCTTATATTGATGTTTTTGTCCAGCTGCAGTCAAAGTGGAAGCATTATATATGGTTTTGCTTCCTTTTAAAGGCTTAGAAGAAGAAAATACTACTCTACCACCTGAGTGATGGCTGGGACTAGTAGTGACTACTGATTCCTGCATAGAAGCCTTGGGGTTACACACAGTGACAAGAATCAGGGTTTTAATTCTTGTAACTGTATTCTGCTCCATTTTGCTTGTGCCATTCATAACAGGCCTTTCTGGAAATCCTGCTGTTCAGTGCAGACAACATCACAAGGACTGAGAGTCAGTTGAGTTTTCTGGTTTGTTTTTACAACTGTGCCATTGAGTGTCTCATGAATCACCACTCAGTGACTTTACCTCTCTAGTTGTAAAGAAATAAGAAGGTAAAGCCCAGAAGAAAATCCTAAGCAGACAAAAACTAGTGAGAAGCTGAATAAAAGGTAAACTCAAATGAATGAGAGCAATAATAATCCCCCAAATCAACATGGTTGTTCACAGATGGGTTGCTGGGTTGACATAATTCAACCATAATCAGCTAAAACACTGACAATGCATTGCTGGTTTCTGCCAGACTACTCATAACAGATATCCACAATGGGAAGACTTCACAGACTCATAGTCATGTCATTTGGAAGGAACATCATGAGGCCACCTACTCCAATATCTCACTCGAAGTGGGTCTGTTGCCAATATCAGATCAGGTCAATCATGTCTATGTCTAGCCCATTCCTGAAAACTCCAAAGGATGGAAATTGTGCAGTCTCTCTGAGTAATTTGTTGTGGTGTTGTGCTATCCGCCTAATAAAAATGTTTCCCTATTATTTCCCAAAAGTGGACAATTTGATCTGTTACATCTACTTAGTCTTAAGGAACCAGTCCGGAAAAGGCTAACAATACCATCAGTGGGATGTGGGTGAACTTTAGCTACCTAAATTCAGAATTATGTTTACTCTTGCAAGAAAACTAACAGTGAAAAGAAGGGCAGCACTATTTCCCTCTACAGTGTCTGCACTTAAAAGTGGGTTTCAAATGAAGGTGCACACCTGTTTTCCAGGACAAACTTAAAACTGTGAATCCCACATGGAGGGAATGTGTCCTGCAACTTTAAACAAAGGGCTTAAGAAGCCAGATCTCAAGACTCATTCTTTGGCCCAGTATTGCTGAGAATTATTTTAGGTTTTTCCGTGTTCAGGATGTTTTCACAGAGTCCTAAAGTATAGTTTGGGACTCCATTCCAAGGGCCACCACACCTAAAAATGTCATCAGCCTTTATTAGTTGTCACCTAGTCACTTCACTGAGGTACAACCAAGGAAAACAAACTTCATATCAAATTCATCTCAGCATTTTCCATGGGAAGGCAGCTCTGAAAAGGGATGCCCAGATTTTAATGGATATAATAAAAGTTTAAATCATAATGCTAGGCATGTGTTCCACAGGGACAGGTCATGAAATTTAATTTACAATCATATACTTGGAGATCCTTTGATACCAAGCACTGTGTAACAACAAATTAGAATGATTCTTTACAAAACATAATTAGTGAAATTCATTCCTGACCTAATTTTGGTAGGGTTGTTCAGAGAATAAATCCTGCTGAATGTAAACCTGAATAATTATTTTGTCAGCATTAGAAGATAAATAAACTTCACTTGCAAGCTTCAACAATACTACAGTCTAAGTACCCTTGAACAAGACTGTACAAGATCACTCATAATTTTAACATTATTCACAGATTTTCTGTCTTAAAATACAGGGTAAATAAATTTGCATTGTCTTTTAATGATTTTTTTGCCATTTGGTAGTGTCCTTTCCAAACTTTTCAAACAGCTGAAAAGGAATATGACACATAGATACCTGTAAATTACACTGGGTTTCATCGAGTGATCTTCAGTCTTGTTCTGTTTCAAATTAATTATAACTTTCCTATTGTCTTATACAGATGTCCTAAGCATATCCTATGTATCGTTAAATTTGGAGGAGGGTATAGATTGGGTAAGAACTAGTGTATATATGTTTCAAATCTTCTTTTGAAAATTCTTAGCATTTTACTTGGAATTTTGTTGAATTCTGTTCCCATAAAGTCTGTTTACCTTGAAAGACAACCCTTAACCTCGTGAGCATAAGCAAGAATATCTTTATTGTTTCTCTTAAGCTGAATATTTAAAGATATTCTGAGATAATTTAGATACATAAGAACTATGAGCACAGGTAAAAAAGTCACTAGTGGTTACAACTGAGCATGGTCTGAGAATACAGGAAAATATAGGATCTTGAGTTATAGATACTTCTTTACCCCAGGCAGTAACTGCCTTTATACTCTTTCCCATTCTCCCCTCCTTCCAACTCCACAAGTACCAACTGCTCTTTCATTCAGGTACTATTCATCTAACGCATATCTTAGTAAACTCTGAGCATTAGTTTTTAAATTCCCTATTTCTGCTGCAGATCTAGAAAGCAACTTGTCCATCTGAAAGTCTGTTACATTCTTCCACCTATACAAGATTATCTAATAATAATATTATCTTTGCTTAGAAATATTGTTCTGATATTCTCCTAAGTATCTGTAGCGATGCAAATGTATGCACTTGCATATTCAGCAATTGCACAAGAACATCCTTATTTTTGACAAACACCACTTCACAACTCCATGTGTCATTTTAACTTAATAAAGTAAACATGGAAAAAAAGAAATCTACCAGAATCCCTTAAATAAAGCGTTGTGTTATATTGTAGAAAGGATCAAGGTTTAATTGTATAAATCCCTTATTGAACAGGAACCTCAAGACTCCTCTTTCTTACATAGCACAGGGTAAGAGAAGCAGGTTACATTAGTTTTTATTTCTGTAATTAATCATCTGTAAGAGTCACTTATATGTAGTAGATTTTCATTAAGTGAATCTTAACTGTTGTCCAACACTGGTGAAAAATTGTTGACTTAACTTCATACTACTATTAATTCATCAATTCATTGATTGGACTTCAGCTATATTACCCTGCAGGACTGCGTTATTCGAAAGTGGTTAGTTTAATTACAGTGACAGAATTTTAATCTGATTCTTACAGATTTTGATTTTTTTATTATTTAGCTATTAAACACATAAAAAGAAAAGAGTTTTTGTGGGGTTTTTTCATTCCAAATTATAATAAGGATGACCAAACTAAGAAAACAAAAATACTAAGCTAGGTAATAATTTTTCACTCTCTTTTTTTTGTTTGTTTGTTTTTTTAAATTTCAGAGCCTCCATACTCACATGCCAGAAATGGAAAGTTATATCCTCAGAGAAAGAAATAATATCTAAATAATCAAGAATTAATATCAAATAATCTTGTTTACTTCTTGATTTAAGAAAATCCTTAGAACATGCAAATATTCATTATTGTATTAACCACAATTAATTTCTTTTTTTAAGAGTTAAATGTCTAGTGGGAGTTATCATCTAACCAATATCAGTAGAGAGAAACAAGAATTTTCATGTAGCATTTTATTCTATGCTTTGAAATCTGTCCAATATATACGAAGGTCTCTGTTCTAATGTGAAGCTGTACTAGTCTCCATCAGCTATCAAGGAAGGCCACATAATGAGTTCAGACTAGACATTTAACTTTTTTACAGAAGTAGGGCAAGGTGGAGTCTGTGCCCAATATACATAGTTCCCTAGAACTTCTAAACTTTTTGCATTCGTGGAAGTTGGTCTGAAATCTTAGAAAAGCAGGCTTTCTCATAAGTTTCCAGTAATTCTAGTTTCAACCCCAGATAAAAATCTTCTTAGATAATGAAATTAAAATCCTATTTCTGCTCACATATTACAAGAAAAATGCAGGACACTTTAAAAGCAGCCACCAAGCAGCATGAGAAATCTTAAGATACCAGTTCAGTGGGAACTAAGACCTGACTGAAAACAGAGAAACCTGATCCTTGAGCTGAGTTTCTGATTTAGAAGACTGCCACATGCACATGGTGCAAACACCTTTTTTTTCTGTCTGGTCTGGGTCACAATAGACAGAACAACTCCCAGAGGTTTCAGTGGGAGCGGGAACCCACCACAATCGCTGTGTGCCCTGCCCAGGTCTGGAGTTTCACAGTTTCCACTTAAGAAGTTTTGGCATGAGCTGCAAAATGGAAGCCTAACTACCCATCTGGAACAAGCAGAAACTGCAAAATGGAATAAAAAGTTACATGGATTTTTCTTAAAACTTTGGATTAGGCCAAAATTTTAAGCATCTTCATGTAGGCTGCTTTATCTGCAAGCAAATGAAAGTTGTTCTTGATATTCTACAAAGCAGGGGTGACAAACTCATTTTCACCGGGGGCCACACCAGCCTCACGGTTGCCTTCAAAGGGCTGAATTTAATTTTAGGACTGTATAAATGCATTCCTAATGTATTCCTAAATATTCCTACACTTAAATGGCTGGTGTGGCCCCCAGTGAAAACAAGTTTGACACCCCTGCTATACATAACTCTCATTCAGAGGCAATTTCCTTGAAAAACATAACTTACATTTTTTCTTTCCAAGTAATAAAATGTCTTCTTGACCAAAAATCCTGAGCAGAGCTTTTGCTATGTGCAAATATTAACATGGTTTTACACTGGTCTGTGAAGGATTCGGGTCACCTATGGAAGTCATTGCGGGGAAAAAGATCAAATGCAAGTTGATTGAAACCACTGAAACTTCTGCAATACACAAAGAGCAAACAAAGCTATAGTATGTGTTAGTTACAAGGAATATCAACTGTGTTCTTGTGTTGAAGAAATATAACTAATACATTAGCTTACAAGCTAGGCCACAAATTCGTGGCAGCTGTGATTACAGTCAACAGTAAAAACAGAGCAGTATTTCACTATCTGACACTTTATACTAATATACACTTTGCATTTAAATGCTGTTGCTGCTTGCCTGCCTGTCCTTCCCTTCCTGTCAGGATACAGGTAGTTTTTCCAGACAAGCAACAATGATGATAAAGGCCATAGTCCATGGAAGGACATCTTAAGAAAGCTCTTCCAATCATTGGGCTGAGATGCTCAGACCAGCTCAGAACATGGTCTTTCCTCATTTGCTAATTCTAATCTATTTCTTTCCTGCAGGCATTTAACGTAGAAAAACTGCTACTATCCTCTTTGTCTGGAGACAATGAATAGTTTCTTCTGGATTGCATTTAATGTCACTGATTGATCCATCCAGCTAACAAAAGTCCTACCTACATCCCAGGCCATCTTTGTACTGGTAGATCATACTAGGAGAAACCGGAAACCATGGGGATGGACTGTATTTTGTATTTTAATATGTCTTGAAAGCAATCAGATGGCTGAAGGTGCAGAATCAATTTGATATGCCTGTCAGTTAATGCAAACCTCTTGTCTAACATGTAGATTATGAGAAAACCTATAGTTTTAACAGCTTTCACAGTGCCAGTGAGATGTCTATGAAATTCTTACTAAAGCTATTAGTTTTGAAAAGATCATGGACTCAAATTATCTGTGGATCCAGCACTGAAGAGATAACATAACACACGGACTAGGAAGCTGAATTTGGTGATATAACAAGTAGTTTAGTATTAGGAAAATACTAGGACAAAAGCTAGACAAAATGAACGTGGCAATTAAATGCCTGTGAAGTGTTAGTTACTTTTCACCTTCTTTGGGCTGAGAGGTTTACATTCAGCTTTCTAGGTTTTACTAGATGTAGGATTTAAGTTGACTGGTTAGTAGTTTACCCTTGTTTTCAGCAGCCTCTGTCACCTTAATGTGAAGTATTTTGAAATCACCTTCAGACTTGCTTGAAATTCAAATTCCCAATCTTGTTTTTTTCATTCTTTTCCTCTGAGAAGGCATTAGAAATCTCCCCAATCAGTAGTCTGTAACAAGTGAAGCAGTAGCAGAAGGCACTTAGACAACAGGTGAAAAGGGTTTTCCTGGATGAGTATAGATCAAAAGCACTCTTGAGCCAGCCCTGCCTTTCCCTCTCCACCCCCTGACCTTTGGGATGATGACTCCTGCTTCAAGTCCACCTTTCCTCAAGCCACAAATGCTCCAGGCCCTTCTTTCCCACCTCCACCCACAGCTGAGCCCTGATGCTTTCCTTTCTTCTCCCTATACCTTCCTCCAAAATACATCCTCCTTCTGCTGCAAGTGCCATTTAACCACAACACGAGCAGGAATCATGGGCTGAAGATAATCCACAAGCCACCTGGATGTTATCTCTGTCCTCTTAGTCTAAGCAGGCTGTGAAGCTTAGTGTGCACCTCCACACGAGGTGGTGCACAGTTTCGTGGCAGAGGACCTGCAACCTATGATCATACTGGAGAGATTATAAAGCTTTAACAGTCAATAAACACAACTATTCTGAGGTTGATTCACAACTACAGAATAGTTTGGGTTCAAATGAGTGTGTTCTGTGGAACTTATATGAAGAGAATGGGTTTCTTCAAGGTTCCTTGTAGGCTTGTGCACAGATATAAAGGAGAGTATCTTAAATAAAACAGCACCACTAGAGTAAAGAACAAACTTTAAACCAATTCCAAAATAATAAAAAAAAAACCCCCACATGTATATTCATATATGCAAAATAAATAAAAGTTTGAAAAAGGATAAATATATAACCTGTGCAGCTAATTGCAATACACATTTTCCCTCTGATGGATGGACTGTCAAGTCTTTGGTGAACAGTATGAGTGTATGCAATTGAAGACATAATTTGTCCCCTAGGGTAATAGCTGTTATATGAAGAAGGAATCTGGCAGTGCTCTGATTAAGCATATTTCAAATTGGCCGTGTTTGTGCCCATTAACAGCTGGAGGAAGAAGGGAGTCCTAATTAGTGAGAATGTTGGAGGTCTTAAAAATTAAAGGTTGGAAAACTTAGTGGCTGACCGAATAAATTGGGAATTAAAATCATGTTGTCTTCTGCTGCTGTCCACTGATGAAAAATCCATATCATGGGAAAGAATCGTGGAATTGTAGAATAATAGAATGGTTTGGATTGGAAGGGACCCTAAAGATCATCTAGTTCCACCCACCCTGTCATGAGCAGGGACACTTTCCACTAGACCAGGTTATTCAGAGCCCCATCCATCCTGGCTTTGAACACTTCCAGAGGTGGGGCATTCACAACTTCTCTAGGCAACTTGTTCCAGTGCCTCACCACCCTCATAGTGGAGAATTCTTCTCTTACAACTAATCGATATGTACCCTCTTTCAGTTTAAAACCATTACCCCTTTTCCTATCACTATACACCCTTGTAAAAAGTCCCTCTGCAGCTTTCTTGTAGACCTCCTCTAGGTACTGGAAAACTGCTATAAGGTCTCCACAGAGCCTTCTCCTCTCTAGGCTGAACAATCCCAGCTCTCTCATCCTATCTTCGTAGGAGAGGTGCTCTAGCCCTCTGATGATCTCCTCCCTCAACCTGCTGGCCATGCTTCTTTTGTAGCAGCCCAGGATACGTTTGACTTTCTGGGCTGCAAGCACACATTGCTGGCTCATGTTGAGCTTCCCATCAACCAATACTCCCAAGTCTTTCTCCTCAGGGCTGCTCTCAATCCATTCTCCACTCAACTTGTATTTGTGCTTGGGATTGTCCCATCCCATGTGCAGGACCTTGAACTTGGCCTTCTTGAACTTCATGAGATTCACACAGGCCCACCTCTCAAACCTATCAGGTTTTCTCTGGACGGCATCCCTTCCGTCCATCGTGCCGGCCGCAGCGCACAGCTTCGTGTTGTTGGCAAACTTGCTGAGGGTGCACTCAATCCCAATGTCCATCTTTCTGGCAAAGATTTTAAACAGCGACGGTCCCAATACCAACCCCTAAGGAATGCTGCTCATCACTATTCTCCACTTCAATATGGAGACATTGACTGCAACTCTTTGGATGCAAACATTCAGCCAATTCCTTATCCACCAAGTGGTCCATCCAACAAAGCCATGTGTCTCCAAGTTAGACATGAGGTTGGCAGGCAAGACAGTGTCAAATGCTTTGCACAAAACCAGGTAGAAGAGCAGGCATTTGGAGCATTATAAAGTATAGTCTAGAGCAGATGTTTTTTCACTTCCCCATTCCCTCCACCAGCTCCCATGAGACTTGATCCCAAATACTGGGATTATCACAAGAGCAGGTAAGACTATCAGATGAACATTGTTTTAGTGTCAGAGACCTTCTGTACTCCTTATGTTAGACGGCACCTAAGGCAACTTCTCTGCCATCCTATGACTGTAGGAAATGTAGCTGAGGTCTGATTTTCTACATAGTCATTACTTTAAGGTTGTGTGATTTAATATTCATTCCCACACATGAAGGAACAGAAGGGCACACCAGAAGGTGCAGGAGCCACAGTCACCTCCTCAGATCACTGAACATCCATCACCATGGAAGAGTTCACTGCCTACAGAGGTCTGGCATCATTATGGGATGCAAAAGGAGAGCATTTGTGAATTGTACATGAATTATAATAAATCTCTTAACTACTTCAGAATTTAGCATCAGATCTGTGACATCTCCATTAAAACTGGCTCCTAACAGCTTGAATTATTGTTGCATCTTCTCCTTGGAACTTATTAAGCAACTCACTCAGTTGCTAGCCCTCATGATCTTATCTCAGAGGTTCTGCAGTTTGGTGTTTATATTTGAACTGAGCTACAAGAGCTACACAGTTATAGCAGAGGCTCAGTTTTTGGTTGAAAATATATAAAGCAAGATTCACCCTTCAAGCCTGAAAATAGGAATGAAGAAGTTACAGAATTCAGAAAACAAGTAAAAGTCCTGAGGATACTTATTACCTTCTGAAAACTCATAATTCTGAATGAGCTTGGTACACTTGGGACTGGTGGTACTGTATCTATCTCTTACGTGTCAAGCCTGTTCTTAGCATCTGGCCATTTTTTTCCCCTAAATGGCCCGGAGCTTGTAACCACTGTCCTGCTGAGAACTGATTCCTCAGTGAAAATCTCCAGTTCTGCATAATGAAAATAGGACAATACTAGAATCCATGGAACAAGATTGCAAGGTTTATAAACCTATTATTTGGGACTGTTATTCTTTGTGATTGATAGTCTATTTAGCTAATTAAATAGGCCTGCAGTCATCAGCTCACTTAACCTTGCTCTGACACACTGTAGTGCCAACTTACATCGCTTCCTCAAAGTAATAACCTTGCTGGTTTGACTATTCAAACAGCAGTACTCTGTTTGATATGGGTTTTCATGTGGAATTCACCCCTGTCTTTAAGGCTTTACAGAAATGGGCTACCAGGGAGTGCTCATTGGAGCTGAGTGCCTTTTAAATGGCTGCATTTAGGTTACTGTAAAGAAAGCATCTCTGTAGTAATGATAATTGTTTCCACATGGCACGTACAACACAGGACTAGGCATGAAGAGGTTTTCAAAGGCACTAAAGACTAGCTAGGGGCCTAAAACTTTACCAGAGAAAAGTAATTGACAATTAGATGTCTGACAAATGCAGAAGCCATTGAAAATTGTCTTCAGTCCTATCTTAAATCGTTTTCTAATTTTCCACTTCAGAAGTTCAAGGTATGGAAAAATTCTGAACTTTAGGTTCAACTGAACCAACAATTTTATTATTCTCCAGATGGAAATCCTTGTCACTGCTTACTTCTAAAAATAGATATGCCCACCAGTGTCTCTCTGGGAACAAGTACGCAGAGGGAATACACAAAAATGGTTAATGTAATGAACTACAGCATAAAAGGAGATGCATCCTGCTACTGACTCCTCAAGCCAGAGGTCAAGTGTACAAACGGGAGAAACTGAAAACTAAAGACTAATCCTCAAAGTGGGAACTGAAATGATAACAAACTTATTGTTTAGGTACCATAAGGAAGAAGAGATGAGCTTTCCTCATTGAATTATGACAGACAGTAAGCCCAAACTGAGCCCCGAAAGTTCCCTGACACTGAGAATTACACCTAAAAATTAAGAAGCCAGATTTGCAGTTCAGATTTTAAGGAACGTCTCCCTGTGTGTGTCCTTGCACACTTTATAAAACAAAAAGGGCCCCAAGAGTCTTTTTGCCAAGATCTGTGATAAATACATAGGATTATCATGGATACACATCACGAAGTACTCGAGTCTGATATGTCCTAAAGCCTGAAGAGTAGTCTAAAATCCATTATCTTTTCCCAACTGAAGCACAGAAGCCAAAGGCAAACTGAGGCTGAGTGAATTTCCACTGTAGCTCACCTGCGGCTGGTGGTCTTGCATGACAGATCTGCTGCATTCCTGTTCTTTTCAATGTGCAATGCCTCCCTTCATCGAGTCTTCATTCCCCAGAGCGGCAACTATATTATTTATAACAACTATTGGTGTCAGAATTATACTACTGTCCAGAGGCACCAGAGAAAGAGAAAGCAAGAAGAAAATATAGCATTTGACAGAAAGAATAAGAGTTGAATCTTGAGCTGCATCAAAAGCCCGAATGGAAAGCAAAGACAGGCCACGGGAGCCACAGCTGGCACTGCCATGGCAGCTGCTGGGAGGCATCAAATGACTCCAAATTTTATTAAATGTACTTAAATGAAACAGTAATGTACTTAAATGAAACAGAAATTGAACTTGTCAAAAGCTGAACCTAAAAGACAGCAAGCTTTAGACTTCCTTAATGCCCCAGTGGTTCAAACTGAATGGGGTAAAGTTTATTGTAAGAATGACTGTAATGAGTCTCAATCTTGAGCAAGGCATATGTGCCATTTCAGCACGACTGAGCAAGGTATTTGCCATTGCAGCATGACAGAGCAAAGCATCGCAGGGGCAAGTTTGGTTGTTTTCACTCCATTTAGCATGTAGAAAATGCTGGGGACTATTGTTTTAATTAACTATGTGACATCTCTGACTGAACTATCAGGTAACTCAGTTCTTCCTTGTTCTCATTATTGTAAAAAGTCACTGGGTTACTGGATAGCTACTGCTGACATCAGCACAAAAAGGGATGTTTGGCTATTCTTATCCCCAAGAGCCCTGCATAGTCTAAAACTCTATAAATATGTATGTTGTGGTTCCTGTTTCTCCTTATGCATCACTGAGAGAAGCCCTCCAGGACCCTATAACTGGAAGGTAATGAACCTGTCACTCACACCTGTAAGACTTACTGACAACAGGGGGTATTACACATGGCCTGAGCTGCTGAGTTTCAGTCCCCATGGAGGCACCACCAGAAGAAGAGAGCCTAGCTCAGCTTCGTCTGCGTGGTTTGCTGCCAGGAAATAACTTCTTTTCCTTAACCTGAACACAGTCAATGTAAAACTGAGACACAATAATACTGAGACTTGATACAAAATGTAGACACCAGGATTAGGTGTCTGTAAGAGGTGTTTGCCCAACAGAGCCACATACTCCATTACAGAATGCAGAAAAGCAATCAGTGCAGTGAGGGGGGGCTCAATGTACTTCAGGACATAATTTCCAAATTTCTTGGGAGAAAAGTAGCAAGTGTAAGCAAGCATGCCATTTTCATGGGAGTTTTGCTGGTGTAATATGGTGATAACCTCTGTAGTTCAGCTATTACCGTGCAGGGGGGCCTCCACACAGCCAATTTAAGGTATCATAGAATCATAGAATGTCCTGAATTGGAAGGGACCCACAAGGATCATCAGGTTCAACTCTTGTCTGTGCATACGACAACTCCACAGTTCATACCATGTGTCTGAGGGTGTTTTCCAGTCTCTTCTTGAACACCGCCAGGCTTGAAGCCATGACTACCTCCCTGGGGAGCCTGTTCCGGTGTCCAGCACCCTCTGAGTGAAGAACCTTCTCCTAATGTCCAACCTAAACCTCCCCTGGCACATCTTCCTGCCATTCCCTCAGGTTCTGTCATTGGTCGCCAAAGAGAAGAGTTCGGTGCCTGCCCATCCACCTCCACTTGTGAGGAAGCTGTAGCTGCCATGAGGTCTCCCCTCAGTTTTCTCTTCTCCAGGCTGAA
>VWYH01004656.1:96301-156353 GCA_013399365.1 Pampusana beccarii | reverse complement strand
TCAAGCTGGAACACAAGAGGTTCCACTTAAATTTGAGAAGAAACTTCTTCTCAGTGAGGGTGACGGAACACGGGAACAGGCTGCCCAGGGAGGTTGTGGAGTCTCCTTCTCTGGAGATATTCAAAACCCGCCTGGATGCCTTCCTGTGTAACCTCATCTAGGTGTTCCTGCTCCGGCAGGGGGATTGGACTTGATGATCTTTTGAGGTCCCTTCCAATCCCTAACGTTCTGTGATTCTGTGATTCTGTGATGTACATGATGTCTGAAGTGTATACAAATAATTATTTCAGTGATTCTTACTTCAATACCAGAATTTAATCATCTCACCAACTCTTCTTCACCTAGACATTTGCAAGTGAGCTTACTAAAAAAAAAAAACTAAGGAGAGAGATTAAGCTCTTGAGGAAAGTTGGGTCAGCTGAAACTTGTGTACACTCAAGAAATTGATGGCAATAACCAGAATTCAAGTAGATGAAGTTTATCATAAAAATGTGTGCACATAAGTCTCTCTACCTGTTTTACTAGAAAGTATAACTACAATTTTTGAGTTTAACAAAGTTTAACATGGATAAGATAAAGCATAAACGGCACGGGCTAGTGGAGAAAAATACTAATGAGATTGTCTTTCATTTTGAAATATGAATGCATTTTGTCTAATGTTTCACTTCCCCTCATAGCTATCATAACCTAGGTTATTTTGGACTTGTTCTAATAAGCACATCCTAATAAAAATAACAAAATCTGCTGAACTGAAGGGATGAAATAAATGCAAATAATGAATACTTGACTATTTTTTGTTTCCCTTTTGGAACAGCCTAACAGATAACCTTGCTGACCGACTGCAGTCCTGTAAACAGCCACTCATCTTGTTGCTAGAATTAAAATTATTTCCCCAATGATTTAATGTTTTTCCTGTGGAGCAGGGTCACTGAGACATCACACATCATTGTCTGGCTGCAATCTGTCATCATTTGCAACAATTTCAACATTTTAAATAAACATTACCAACTGTTCAGTTTCTTGAGTTTGCAATTGTGTATAACTAATCCCTGGCTGCTGGTGTGTTTAAACGGCAGCATTGCCAGCTCAGCCGCTCACAGGACATGTGTGAGAATACTCAGGGGTCTCTGCTGTGGATCAGGCTGCCCCACATCATTTAACCTGGGGCAGTGTGATGAGAGTCATGACAGCCCTGATCATTCCTGGACAGGCACTGGGCCTAGGTTAAATGCAAAAAGTGCTGGCAAAGCTATCAAAGAGTGGCAAAAATCTCACTTAGCATCCAACAACTGTACTTTATTACAGTCATTTGGTTGGAAGGACAGAACTTAACTCACCATCAGGGATTTGACTTCTCAGCCACTTGTGCATAGTAAGCAACTCTTTGCTCTTTGCAATCAGTCTGCTTCTCAGCTTGTATGAGTAGTCTGGAAGCACTTACGAGGAGCAATCCATAATATTTTCAGTTTTCTGAACTCATTAGAAGACCACTGAATTTCCAAACCTGGAAAAGAAAAGTGGCTCTGCAATGTAACACCAAAGAGAAATGCTGCTCATTGAACACATGCAGAAAAGATGGACACTGCCGTACTTGCTGGGATCAGTGGCACATACAGTTTAGAGGATAACACATATTGCTAAGTGTAAGAACTAGTCAGAGCTGTTGTTAGCAAGCTAACTTTAATTCAGGTTGATTAAATGCCCAGCTAACAGTACAGATGCAGGAAGCACTGGTTAAAAGCACAGGCATATACATAAAAGATTATAAGGTGAAGGTGATTTGAATAGATGTTGTCTATGGGTCATGGACCTTTATATATCTTATGGACTTCTAGTTTTAGTTCCTTCAAGAACCTTTTGTGTTTAGGCCCATGTCATAGGCATGTGACTAACCCAGCTTTAGTACCAGCTGCTGGAATGACTCATTGAAGATTTTTCCTTTGGGAGAAAATAAACATCTCGAACTAAAAATAGGGGCTTCATTTTGAAGTTGTTTTTGTTTATTTTTTCTCTTGGAGCTGAAAAAATTTATTTTTCTCTATAAACACACTTTTAAGAAACTAAGACTAAAGATTACAAGATTCCTGCTAAATCACTTAGCTTCTTCAGGCACATACCATCTAACTTCACTACAGCAGTTTCTCTTCATACCATTAAACATTATCTCAAGGTTTTCGCTATAACAGCATTTGGCAAGTTGATGCTCAGCATAATAAGTTCCAGTCTGAACTGAGCATCAATATTTGGAATTTTGGGAAAACTTATGGAGCACATCAGCCTTTAAAGGGTGCTGTTGAATAAAACAGCACAAGCATTTTACGTGCACATTTTCGCTCTCTATGGATCTAAAAACTTCATGCAAAGAAAGAAAAAACAGTATAGACATTATATGCGGGTCAGCCTTGGGTAATAGTTGAATCTTGTTCTAATCACTCTGTTTATTTCCTTTGAGTTAGATTTGTAGGGTTGTTACAATGAGGTCAGATTATATCCCATGCTGGAGATCTTCAGCCGAAATTTATCTCCAGAAATATTAATAGCAACACAGGTATTAAGCAAGCTGCACACCTTTGCATATTTCGTAGGAAATAGCAACTCTTGCCTCCATATGCAATATTCAGCCCATTATTATTGTGCAATGAAACTGTAATATATGAATGGAATCTGGAAATAGTCTTGAAGTCTCATGTATTTTTCAACATATTGAAGTGTGTCTCTGCATATTTTACTAGCACATGGCATTGTCATTTTCCATCAGGTGAAGAACAAGAAGCAAAGGAGGGAGACTTACATTCCTCCTATAAGCACTGTAGTGACAACAGCTAAAATTAGAATGAGAGGCATTAATTGCATTGAGACTAGTCCCCTTTATTAATGCTTGATTTACTGCTGAATCGCACAACCCATCTCCCCAAAATCCAGATATCCATCTTAACATACCATTTAATATCAAGTCAGGGTCAGAATTCTAACTTCAGTGTGACAAAGTGAGGATTGCACCAAGGTACTCAGTACAACTTTTTGTTACAGGCTACTGAATGCCTTGTGTTGATTTCTTTTTTCCCAAACACAGAAGCATGATATGTCAGCTCATATTTAATATTTATAGATAATTATAAAAAGCTGTTTTCTATCACCAGGGAAGGCTGACTCAGGTCAATTGATCTAAACCATCTTTTTAATCAGAGTTTGCCTCTTCAGCATAGCCTTTAAAATATATTTATTTGCCATCTAGTGTAATTTTAATGGCATAATTGATAGTTTTTTTCTCAGGAACATGGTATATTGTCTTCATACATAATTATTTGAGAGACTGTGTAAGTTGGCTTACATTGTTAGAAACTTGATTTTTCTGTTGATATTTTAGAGACTGAAGAACGTCACGTGTTGTACACAATTCAAGAGTTGTCTCTAACTGTATTAGACAGAAAACTGCAACTGAAATGAAAACAACCAAGACAGAAATGTTTCATTTTTTTTTCAATGATTTTTTTTTTCCTGGCATACCCATCAGATGTGAAAACATGTTAAGAATATCACATATATCTCTTCTTGAATAAGAGTTACCAGAATTAACATAATTTAATAAGTTTTGGCCAAAATCATCATTGGCCAAAATTTCAAGACAGTTAGATGCTCAGGTATGCATATATACATTCCTGTAGTCATACTGGGCAGCTAACTATATATTTGGATATCTAATCAAGTTTGAAAATATAAACCTACAATTTTTTCAGTTTTAATATTGAGAACAAGGTAGGAAAAAAAGTAAACTTTGAATTTTTCAGTTATTGCTTGGTCTTTTTACTTGAAATGAACAGCTCTAAATGAATTATATACTTCCATTATAGCAGACAGCTAGACCGAAACAACTTGTAAAAGATCTTCCCTTCATAGTGCAAACATCATACTGAACTTTGGAAAAAAATCATACTAGCAGGGTGATGCTAAAAATTTGTGCAAGGGTCAGTTCACCTTTAGAAGATCAAGGTGTTTTCCAGTTCTTCACAAAAACAGAAGCAGGAATATTCTTGAATTGATTAAATTTTGAGGTTGCTATGATATGGCATTCAAAAAACAAACAAACAAATACAGCTATTCAGCTAACTAAGAAAATGCAAACCTTGGTATAGTTTAGTGCCAAGTTTCATCTTAGAGACCTATAGTTCTGCAAACTGTATTAAATAAGGAGTGGCTTTGTTTTCTTATTGAGCTAGGACACATCTGAAAACTTCAAGGAAAAAATTCTGTTGTTGTCCTAGAAATTTGACATTCCCTTATAAGAGTAGGATTTAAAATATAGATTTTCCTCAAATTACTGAATTTAGAAACACATTTCTCAGAGAAAACAGAGGTTGAAGTGATAACTTGATTTCAAAATATAGCTCGGCCTAACTATTGTTTATCGTATTGTTGGGCATGTATGAGCAAGTGGGGGAAAGAACACAGATGGATCAAACAAGCATATGCTGTGTGATTTAATACTTACGCGATTGTGAAGTGTTTAACTCATCTGTTAGCAAGAAGGTTTTAACACAACATTCCCCTGAACTGACAGATGACTCCAACTGCTGTTGAGAAAAATTGTGTCATTCTTCCATGTTTCATTCCTAGAGCTCATACAGAACCATGTGTATGACTGTCTTTGTTTATGTTAGCTGGATTTACTACACACCTAGAGTATAAAACTAATATGTTACAGCTTATGTTGAACAAGGCCATTTATTGTTTTTACCATATAAATAAATGATTTAACACTTTCTCAGAGCCATCAGGCAAGTTGAAGCACTTACTGGAAGGGTGATGCAAAATTGAATTTCTAAGGCAATTTTTGTTTGTTTTTTTTTTTTTCTTGGAGGCAAGCAGGGTAATGTTGAAATGAAATTTTGGTGCAGGAAAAAATGAATAATAACAATTCCCTCTCATTTCATGGCAAAAGTAAGTTTGTTTTTATTACTAGAATTCAGAACATTTCTCACATAGGCGTGTCATTTAATTATTATGTTGTTACTATATTTTTGTTTCGTTTTGTACAGTTTCTTTTCTCTCTTCTTATCTTTATAATTTTCCTTCAATTATTTTGTAGCGAAACATTAAAGTCCTAAGCAGAAGCAGTAACATGTACAAGTCAAGTGTGTGTAGCTCTGCAGGTCATCAAATGGAAGAGATGTTAATTATTCGTTAAAATTCATCCCACCAACACAAGGCATATTGACATAAAAACTTTAAAGCAGCGTTAGAGACCAAACATTTCATCTGTGCTTGGTACAAGATTATCCGTAAGTGATTTTATTGTACTATAAATCACCAGTTTTGAAAACTTTCAAGAATCTGCTCTGTCGTCTCTCATTAAATGCAATTGAGATATTTTTAAAAAATGTTGAAGTAAGTAGCATCATGAATCTCCTTTGCTTTCATGCCTGCTCCCTACCAAAGAATAGTCAAGCAATTATTCCTAAAGTGGTCAACCAGCCGGTCTCAGAACAGCATTTTCACAAGACTAACATTTATCAGCAACTTTCCCCAGTAAAGTTTCTCGCATTGTATAAAAGTGTTGGTGCTGGATACTTGATGGTCTCTTAAAACAATTCATAAAAGCTTAAGGACAATTACTTTCTGAAGGAGTGTTCCCGGAGGTCTCATAGAAACAAAAGAACTGGAACAACACAGATCCATTAAAATGTAATTTCCTGACACCCTTTCAAGCAGCAGTGCCTTGTTTACATACAGACACTTTCTATAGGGCTCCTGAGATCTCAGAAGAATGTTGACTCTATTGATATTTTTATAAGCGTATCAAAACCAAACCCACTTGCAAACGTGCCATTTCAGAATCTTGTGGCTGCAAGGTGAACTCTGGATGCCAAATTAATTGCTTAGGGTAGCTCGATGGGCAGTTCAGTCCTAATCACACATCATGGGCCAAGTGGCCCTGTGTGGGGACTCTCTTTTGGCTCAGACTGGCAATACTTCCTCAAGTTAAGGCACAATATTTTAGATAATCAATGACTCTAGCAAACCACTTAATGTTTTATGGTTTTCACGCTAACGGGTACAAATACTAAGCACACTGCGGTCCTTAGTACCTCAGAAATCCAAATTCTATGAGACTAGAGAGTCAAAGACTACTGCTAGCACGAAGAGCATAAAATGTATATGAAGCATGCTAAAGAGGATGTAAAAATGCTAATACATGTAGACTTTTTATAAAAGGCTGTCAAAGTTACAATTAACTGTCAAAATTATGTCTTAGCNAAAAAAAAAAAAAAAAGATACCAGGAGAAGAAGAATCAAAGGGAAAGGCCATATGTGGTAAAGGGTTGAATTTGAATTTATGGTCACACATCTAGAACAAACCACAAAAAAAAGATGGAATGGGTTAGAGAATCATTGAAGATAAAATTTAGGTTAAAGGTTAAATTTAGTTTGTCAAGAGATAGTTTATTAGTAAATTCACTTATGACATTTATAATAATGAAGTTTTCTGCCAATGGTTAGACCATAAAGATTCCAATCTGCAGGTGTAATGAGATACTCACTTTCTTACGGCTTAACATCTGAAGCTTGGACAACATTAAGCCTTCATAAGCAGACCACCCCTAAGTGTTAGTTAATATTTAAGCCTTATAGGAATAACTTTACTAAAACTGTGTATATTTGCAGAATTTCAAGCTTTATGGTTTTCTTTTGTGAAATATTTGTATGACTTATGCGACTCATTTCATGTTTCCATAAATAGTACCTTCAGCAAAATCCTTGGCTTTCAGAAAACACTCACGTGAACTTCCTAACTAAAATTTGAGCCCTATAGCTGAGTAAAAATGAGTTTGCAATTACTGGTAAGAGGCCACAGGCTTTGTATTAACCCACCAATAGAGCTTCTCAAGACTTGTCTGCAATTCTCTTGGCTTCAGCTGAGTTCAGCATGTCACAGCTGTGACACCAATCGTCTACAGGTCAGATAGCTATATCCTAAATTGTTTTAGCTTTAGTTTAGCTGTGTGCAATTGTGCAGTGCAATCCCACTAATAGGTAACGATAACAACTATTTATTCTGTGTAGGGCAAACTGCCTGTGATCCTAGAATAAAAATGTAGCATAGTATAGCAACAGAAAGACAACAAAATCCCAGGGCTGTAAACACAAATGGCAGTGGTCAATTACTGGGCACTGCAGGAGTGTAACCACGTGTGTCTGGTAAAACAGATTTTAAGGAGAATAAAAGAGAATAGAAAAGCAAGCAAAAGATGGAATTAGGAATCACTGGAGATAAAGGAAACAAGCATATTACTTTAGATAGTATATGGGAACAGTTCAAGTATATCCCAGGTTGAGGAATGCCCATTTCATGCTCCTCCCTGCGGAGAAATCAGGACACTGATGACTTCTTGAAAATATCCACCATCCTCTTGGGGGGGCTGTGGCCAGAGGGGGTAGAGGACGGGTGGGCAGAACACCAGGGAAAAGGTGTAGGTATAAGAAAGTCTGCATATATCAGCCCTAACTGCATTGTTAAGGTTGAGTGTTAGCACTATTTTATCTGAACAAAGAATTACTTTAGTTAAACTGTTTGGATTTTAATTAGACTAATGATGTGTTCCTGACTCCACCTAGGAAGCTTAGTCCTGATCAAGATTTTCAGTGTAACAGGTTTCGTTTTGGACAATTTACTCTTCCTCTGAAATTCAGATTTTATCCTCTCCTTCTCGTTTTCGTTCTTTCACTTCAAAATGTACCATATTGAAGCAGGAAGAAAGCCAGACAGTTTTCAGAATATTTTTAGTGTTTGCAAGTTGTACAATGCTGAAAAATATTGTGAATACAGTAACATAGCTTTTAATGTTTGTAAAAAACCCACAATTCCCCAACTAACTGAAACCTTAAATTTCTTGTAGCATTTGAGGGAAAATAAGTGTACCACCCTGACCATTCCCCAAGCATTTCCATAGAGTGTTGCATTACAAAAAGAATTTACTAAAAATTTAATTTAATCAGTATATCATTTTATAGAAGCTGGTGTGATATAGCTCTGTTTACCAACGAGCAAGTATTTTGTCTTCGTGAGGAAGGCAATCAACTCACTGAAATGTCTGACATATTGTTCTATTAAAGTCTATGAAGTCAGAAAAAGGAATCCGGTAAAATATCTCCACTCATCCCATGAGGAATACATGGACATAAAGGCTGTCTCACCATGCCAAGAGAACATAACAGCTCTCTGCTGGTGGGCAGCCAAGAGCAGAGGGACTTCTCCCATGGCTTGGTGCCAGCTTGACGTCTCCCACGTTGTGCTCTGGCAGTTAATATCAGACAGAAAGTCAAGGCCAGGGCAGCCCTGTGTCAGAAAGTACTCACGTCACTACGGCTGCTGGCAGCGGCGAAGGGGGACAGAACAAAGTCAGGCTGTGCAGACCTGTGCTAAGGGCCAGCCTGGAGAGCAGCTAAACCAGAAACCAGATGTTGCAAAGGGAGCCTGCAGCCAGCTCTGCAATCCTCCGCAAAGTCTTACCATGGTCCCCAGGGGTGCCGTCAAGAACTGAAACCAAAGTCCCTTGATGCAGAGAATTTCCTTGCTCAGGATATTGGCTCTTTCGGCTTGCGTAGTACCCTTTTTTCCCAAAACTACAAACACAGATTTCCTTAGAAGTCATGCTCAATAGGCTCTCTTGTTTGTATTATACTGCGCAGGCCCTAGGACAGGAAGCCACAGCACTTTCAATGCATTGATAACAAAAAATAATAAAAATATACATTCTGCGCATGAGGTGTAACTATGTACGTCAATGGGCGATTGTTAATAGATAAAAGCTTCACTTGACTCAAAATTTGCATCATTCTTTTTCTTTATGGAAAATAAGTGTCATTTCCCTTACTTGAAATGTATCCGTAAACAGTGGGAGAGTGTTTCTAATGGCTAAAAATAGGCTTAAACACCATCTGAGTGGCCCTAATGTGCTATGGTCTCCAGGTGCTGCCTATTTGCCCTATGTTATGCATACAGCACACCTGCCAGGCTTGTGAAGATATCTCAGACATCCTAGAGCACCTCAGTGGAAAACCTATGGGTTTCCATAGTTGGGAACACCATCCTGCACCGTAGTCTGCTAACACCCTTCTCAAAGCACGTGGAGTTCTCTGTTACACAGAGCAAATAATAAATAAATATCTCTCTGCTGTACTGTGATTTTCACTTGTAGAAAATCTCTCTTGAACATATATAAGGTTGCATTTCAGTTTAGCATGAGAAATACATTGCTGTGTTCATCATGTTCACTTCACTCTATTATACAGAAATATTGATCAGACGAGACCTGAGAAAAAGCTGATGCTCTTTATGTGGTATTTGCTATTGGTTGCTCCATGAGAAATTATCATTATTTGGGAAAAAAAATGTTATTTGTAGGTCCCTCTGAGTTGGGTCTGTCTGGGATGGAGCTAGCACTCCCCATAGCAGCCCTCATGGTGCTGTGCTTTGTAGCTGGAAAGGCGTTGACAACACACCAGTGTTTTGGCTGCTGTTGAGCAATACTCCCACAGCATCAAGGCTGTCTCTCCAACATCCACCCCACCAAAGGCCAGAGGACTGGAGGTGAGCAAGAGGTTGGCAGGGAACGCGGCTGGGACAGCAGACCCAAACTGACTGAAGGGATATTCCATACCGTATGACATCAAGCTCAACAATAAAAGCTAAGAGAAAGGGAGGGGGAGCATTTGTTATTAAGTCATTTGTCTCCTGAAGCAACCGCTACACATACAGAGGCCCTGCTTCCCAAAAAGCAGCTGAAAGTTACCTGCTGATGGGAAGTACATAATAAATATTTTCCTTTTCCTTTTCTTCTACACACAGCCTTTGCTTTTCTTTTTTAAACTGCTTTTACCTTGACCCACGAGTTTTTCGTCTTATTTTCTCCTTCTACCCTGCTGAGAAGGGAGAGAGGGAGAGCAGCTTGGTAAGGACCTGGTGGCCAACCATAATCAACCCACCACACCATTTTTGCTTGAAGCCTATTTCCATAAGCAAACTTCAGTTATTAAAATTTCTTTCCCTATATAGTCATATTTTCCTGTGTGTTTGGGGTTACTGAAAGAAACTGAATTGAAAACTTTCTGTGCCATAGGTTAAGCACAAACTGAAAACACGGCAACGGTGAGTGAAGACAGATTCTTAAATGGACCATGGACTATGCAGGTCAGCGATCTGGGACACAGATGACAAAGGTTCCATGTAGCCAGGTTTTGCACAGTGGGAAGCATGACTGACACAGGAACTCACTTCTTCAGATATGTCTGTGATCTGCAGCAGTAAAAAATAAGTCCAAACAAAAAACCCTAAAAGTTTGTCAGTGGTTACTAGCAAACTTAGTAAGGTTGGTGGTGTTATACTGGTGGGAGTAGGGTAGGTACAAGACCTTACTCTCACCAATTATCCAGTTCATTCTCTCACTATTGACAGTTTCTTTGGCCCAAGACCGATCTTAACCAAACAACTCCACTGGGAAGTACCATAAAACCAACCGTTCAGAGACCAATTTCTGCAGTAAACCTATGTGATATGATAGACAGTACCTTACTTGCCTCTCTGTTTGCAGAGCTGTGTTCTGCTAAGTGGTCTTTGCTGTATGCTTCAGGCTTTATTGTTGTAACAATCATCCAAAAATTAAGCCGTTTGGTTACAAGTAGAGTATGACAACATATATGGCTTGGCTAAGGCCTTATATAATTCAAGGGGAAAAATCAAAACTCTTATTTACATGAGTAGTGTGTCCAATTGCACGATTGTGTAAGAGGCACAAGGACCCGTGTGGGTTACCTGCCCCAGCGAAGTCTTGTGTGGAGGTAAGTAGTCCTTACCTCCCCGTTGGAGGTTTCCTCCCATCCCATTACTTCACACTTTAGACCAGTGTAAACGAAAGAAGTTGCCAAAAGATCTGTGTCAGATTAACTCCTTTGCTAATAACAGGAAGGATGAGGACTACTCAGCTACAGCTGAGTCAGAGTTCGTCCCACCCTGCTTCACGCTGTGCTCCTGCTCATCCTCTCACCCAAGCTGGAGTCAAGGGAAACTTCTGTGTCTTGGGGCAAACAATTTAATGACTAACAAAGTGACTCTGGCTTAACAGTTTCATCCCAAGTACATGACTGTGAAGACATATGGGGTACGTGTTCCTGTTGCTGTCAGATCACCCCTCACTCTCCCAGGGTCAGCCAGCCTTTGGGTGACGGGAGTGCACCATTCTGAGACAACTCAGGACTTATGAAGCCAAAAGGGAATGAACACAAGGAATCAGAAAATAAGCAAAATTTTATTAGAAGTGGGAGTATAGAGAAACGCTATTCTGAGCAGTAAATACATGGAGGAACAGAGAGCTAGGCAGTGAGGAATAGGGCAGTTATTGCAAGGGTAAGAGGCTGTACATAAAAAGGCCTGGAAACTTTGAAGATAATGGCACAACAGAAAAGACAGAAAAACATAGAAGGTGGGAGGAGTCAAGTGGGAGCAGAAGGGGGAAAAAGAATCTGTCCAGAGATAGATATTAAACTACTTAAAGGTGACACCAAATGTGCCCACCTGAAGGTTTTCTCATCAAAGTTCCTCTCTTAATTTATGTTGTTGAAGCTTACACTCCATACTGGTACCACTCAGATACCTTAAACAGAGAAGCCAGTGTCTGCTGAACGATGTGGTTATTTGCTGTTCGTAGTGAAAGATTACCTCTGGAAAATAAAGTGGCTGAGTCCTTTCCTCTCCATGTGTATCTGCACAGGACTGTAGAAGTGTTGAGTTGCCTTCCGTTTTCCAGAAATTTTTTTATTTGATATACTTGAAGATCCAAAGGCTTCATCTGTAACTAGACAAAACTTTCAATAAAACATTGTTCAACCAAACTTCCCAGTATTTAACTCTGACCAGAATTTTAGAAATCATCATCCTTAAACTGAAGCAAAAAAAGAGTCAGGAACATCGTTTTGAACACAGGGTTGTAAATTCCCAAAATGAATTGTATAAGTGAGGTTTTATTCTGCAAAGCAAAATGACTTGCAGTTGGGAAAGCTAGCTCATAACTGCTAACAGAGGAGACACTGGGGACTGTTCATTTATATAATTAATGTCTAATTGAGTTCAAAAGAATAATATATGAAACCTGCAATGCATACACAACTCCCGTCCTTTCCATCTACCCCTCAGCTGTAACTTTTTTAGGACACGATTTGTCTCTGTATATCACTAATAACTAATTTTTGGCAGGTGCTGTCATAAAATGAATCATTACACAGTGGAATGTATAGAAAAATGGGCAAGAAGACAAGGGAAAAAATAGTCTGGTATTGAATTAAGATTGGACATTGTGTTTGATGGGGAATTCATCTTGCCAAATATTCAATACATGCAATGGAGATATCTGAATTTGATCCTGTCATTCAGTGCTGACTCTGCAGCCAAAAGAAAGGAAAAGACTCTCCCAGACAGGTTCATCTCACCCTAACCAAATCATCTAATGCAGGCAAATCTGAAAAGTGGTTAATCTGACCTACTTCTCTCCATTGACTAAAAAAGGAGTCACCCCTGCAGGTGACTTTGAATTCAGAAGGCTCTGTTTTAGGCACTCTGTTTTCAGCCACAGCGACAATGCTCAAGCAGCTTTATGGCTATATTTAAGTTAAAATTGTCGTTAGTCTTCACTCACTTTTCTCCATACATTAATATCCCACATTAAAAATCCAGTGGTATTCTCATCTATTCATTCACATTCATTCACACCCTTTCCTATGCAGATCATCGTTATCAAACAACTGTAATTAGCATGCAGGAAACAAAATGTTCAATGAGTGGTGTATAAATCAGCTTGTTTTCATGTTTTTTTGCTTTGCCAGAGTAAAACAGACATGCTTCTAGCTTCTGAAGGAGTTCCCACAGTAACAGCTGATGCATTAATGGAACACCATATGACCTGTGTTTCCACTGGACATCAAAGCGAAAGCAGAAAGGGACATACTCCCAAGGTCATGTGGAGGTACAAGAAGCCAAAGTCAACAGGATGATCCCCACTTCTTAGGAAAGCACATCTGCCTGTCCCATTGTGCAACAAACAAGCATTTGGCATGTTTATTACATTAGGATTTTTTTCCCCTTCCCTGACATCTTTAGAAAGTAGTCAGACTTAGGAAAAAGTTATCCATCCATTGGTTTCATGCCCACTCCTTATGTGATGGAATGACCTGGTACTTCACAGAGAAGCCCGCATTTTTTCTGCTGTGACAGTTTAATTATCCCTTTCAAAACAGGATGCTCTGCTTATTACCACTCTGTGTGCTTAGTCTGACTAAACCCAGGAGTGAATTTCTGACTCTCTGAGGGCAGCTCTGTGGGACATTTGTGTTCAGTTCAGTAGGAAGGAGCACTATGCCACCAAACAAGACTGCCTGTTACCTGATAAGCATTTGCCAGTAAACTAAAGTCAAATTCTTTCTGCATTAGTCATTAAATAAACATCACTGCTAGAAGAAAAGCAGTAAAGTGGGAGGAATCTTCCTCCTTTGTGTGCTCAGCTACTCCAGGTAGTTCAAATGGGAAGTTCTTTCCTGAACACTAACACCCATTTACCACTTACTTAATAGAAGTAAATGAGCAAACAGTGAAGATATTGTAAATTTATGTGATGATATAATTTAGTCTCATCTTGGACTTCAGCTGCCCTGTGCTAAGCATGATACAGAAATATATAAGACAAGGCAGACAAAATCTGGCCTGCAGGTTGGATGTTGTCTGTGATGCTGGCTTATCTGGCCCTTGGCCTACCTCTGCTGTATTTTCTTCTAAGCTGCACATGTAGTGTAGTCATAAAAGTAGGTTGCATCACATGACCTATTCTTTCACTGGATCAGAAACAGTTAAGAAGGCATGCCAGCTATGCAAAACTTCAGACGAACCCAAACCCAAGCTTTTTGCCAGGTTGCCACAGAAAACCAACCTGCACAGCTGCATGTGCGGAGGGCCATGCTGCAGCAGTGCCTCCTTCCAGAGCAGACCTGCAACCGCCTTGGCAGCTGCCAGAGCGGTCCTCACCATCCTCTGACTGCCTCGTCTGGCTAAATCTAACTTTGTGTCCCTTTTGGGGATTCTGAAGAGAAACAAGCTTGTTCTCTCACTCAGCTTTCTCTTCCACCTCCTTTCCTCTTACTTCCATTTAACAGGAATCCAACTTGAGGAATGGCATTGACTCCAGCTGTGACGGTAATTCACACTTCCCAACTTCCCAGTTCTGCTGAGTTCCTCTCCCTTGCATGGGAGACCCTCAAGTTTACATCCCTATCACAGTCCTTGCAGTGGACTTACAAGTCCTTCTGGCTTGACTGGCTTTTTTCCAGATTACAATTTATCCAGGACTGTTATAGTAATTTATTGGCAACATACTAGAAGAAATACCAATGTGCTTACGTCTTATTCAGTTTATAATTTCCATCTTGATAAAGGCTTCTCAAATAGGCCACCCATTGCATATTAATAACACAAATGGCAGACTTGGCCCTTGAAGTGCTTTCCTAAACTATTTTTCTGTTCTCTCCTCCCTCTTAGGCAAGCACTTTGGTGAATCCAGCCATTTCAGGCAGATCTACTCCAGGGTACACTTTTTTTTAGCCAGACACAGGCACAACAGGTAGCTTCACATTTTAATGTTTTCACTTGATTATAGCTTTATCAGGCTTTAAATATCCAGATTTATATATCCTGTTTCAGAGTGACTGGATCTCTCAGTGTGCACAAAACTTTACCATTTCTTAGAAGGTAAAGTCTTGTTCTGATCAATACGGTTTCACTGTAAGATTTTGACATTTTTTCATTTTGTACTGTACCTTTTGAACTGACAATTTTAGATAGGATAGGATGAGTTGCCTCATTTTTAGGAGTGCATATTTTACAGATTTGGACACATAAAGGAAGATATAAAGACCCATGCGTAAGTCGGTGGAGAAAAATATCACAGTCAGTGCAGCATTATTCTTTCTCTGAAGACACTGCCCTGAATGTGCTTCATTCCTCCAGCTTGCCTTTGCTGACCAGGTTGTGGCCTTTCTATGGACGCTGGGTTGACTGAGTGTGCTTCAGCCTGAGGACACCTTGGCTCAGGGACAGTCCCTCAGCATTTGTCCATATCTGGTAATACATTTGGGGAAGGTGGAGCCTCTGCCTGTTCTCCACTGCTCCTCTTCAGTCAAATTCCAGCCCTTCCACTTGGCCCAAGGAGATGATGGAGCCACTCAACTCACAAAATAAGCCCTTAAGAACCAGAAGAAAATGGAGCTAAAAATTCAGACAGGAACTGAAAGTGTAGATGGGAGGAAGAATGAGAACCTCTAGGTAGGAACTCAGGAGGTAAAAGAAAATCTAGACAGAAGCAGGGAAAAAAGATGGAAAAGTATTTAACTACTGCAAAACTGTCAATTAAACTTGTAATTTTCAAATGTCCACAATCTCCTCTGTGCTATAAGATTGTCAGCAGTTTTGCAGTTAATGTGTCTTTGTGGCAGACAGCCAAAAACTAGGAAATCACAGAAGGTTATTCCGATCTGCCAAAGTCAGTCTTGTTGGTACCTCATTCGCATTGTCCCACATGAAAATTTATTTTTATCTCTTTTCTCTTTTCTTCAGTTTTTTCTTTTTTTTTTTTAATAAAGGTAGTTGCATTTTAAAAACAAACAAACAAACATTAAACCAAACCAAAAGAAAATTGCATAGGGAGCCATTCAAATGTAAAAATGAGTCCTCATGCAAACATTCAGACAGAAGACAGAACAGAGTTGCAGGTGTCATAATCCTTATATTTACCTCTTCAATATCCCTAACTGACTCGGTGCTTAGAATGTACAATGCTGCCTGAATAGCAACCATTCATAATTTATCACATGCTTCCTCAGGAAGTGGTGCACTGAATTCTTTACTGTGGAATTCCCCAAAAACATATCGACAGTGAGTTCTTTCTACAGCATCTTAAACTGGAGCACTTTGTGTATCTTTGTCTTCATAGGAAGTTGCATATGAGACTAAAACTGAGTGAAGCAAGAGAAATAAATGGGGTGAAGGAAGAGCACTTTTCATTCAGCAACTGAGTGTACAATTTTGGGGTATAAAGTTTCCTTCAGGAGCAAAATTTTACAAATTGCAAAGGTCACAAGGAGATCAATCTCTCACAATCAAACAATCGCCAGATCATGACAAGAGTAGAAATTAATATTAAAGCCTCAACGCGTTGAAGTTTTTTGATTTACCTAGGCAGATACCACAATATAACTCAGCTGTAAAGGGTGTATGGAAGAATTCCATGTTCCTATGACAGCACTAGATGGGAAGATAATGATCTAGTTGACTGCTGTCTTCCTTCTGAAGATTTTATGAGCAGAAGTTACAATAAAAAATTTTGCAGTGTATCTGAAACAAGGATGACATAAAGCAGAAGTAATTGAATGAATGAATGAATCAACAAAACTAGGATGTAAAAACACTTGACCTGAATGGCTATAAAAGTTTTAAGGACAATCAACACACAATTAACCTTGGGTGGTTTATCCAAGTTGCTGAGGACTAGAAGAAGTACTTAGGCCAGCTCTCTGAAGAATACTGTAGATAGGGAACTGCAAGAACTTATTGCCTCTTATTTGTTTGTTCATTAAGCTGTGTAAATATGTGCAAAATCCTGTTTCCATAGGTAAGAAATTGTGTTTGATTCCACACAAAATAAACTACAGAAAATAAACCCAGCCAACTTGAACAAGCTCCACGTGGACCTAGAAGAGGCAACTCAGCACTATGCTGGGGGCAAACACCAGGAGAGTTCTGCAGAGAGTCAGCGTGGGGCCAGTGCGGCCTGTGAAAGACAGACCTGTGTGGTGCTGGAGCCCCTCTGCCTGAGCAACTTAATGCACTTGAGCACCTCGCTCGTGGAAATCATAGAATCTTAAGATCATTGGGTCCAACTGTAAACCTAACACTGGCACTTAAACCATAACCCTAAGTGTGACATCTACACATCTTCTAAACACCTCCAGGGACGGTGACTCAAACACTTCCATGGGCAGTCTGTTCCAATGCCTGACAACCCCTTCCATGAATTTTTTTTCCTAATATCCAATCTAAACCTCTGCTGGTATAACTTGAGGCCATTTGCTCTTGTCTTATCACTTGCTACTTGGGAGAAGAGACTGACCCCCATCTCATCACAATCTTCTTTCAGCTAGTTGTAAGAGTGAGAAGGTCCCCCCTCAGCCTCCTTTTCTACAGGAAATACTGATGTTTGTGAAACAGGGTGGCTGTTTAACAGCTAAAGGTAGTAGCTGAGAAGTTAGGCAGAATTCAAGGTTAAATAAGGTAAATGAAAATCTAATTAAGCATGTGTAAAATTAGAGCAGTGGTTATTACCACCTATTAAAAATACAAGTGGAGCAATATGCGTTGTCCTGAGGTCCTGACATCCACACTGGAGGGCCAGCAGAGAGGTTTTGCTTTGGGCTGGCTGTGGTCTGGTCCTGTGGACTGGAAGCCTTCACAGACGAGTGCCCCAGCTGCAGCTCGGTCATGAACAGACTCGTCCTGCCTGATCTCCGGAGACTGCAGTTCATCCCTCCGTGACCACTCTGCCCTGAGTGCCAAAGCAGTGATAACACGGACAATCAGGAGGTTTTTACTGCAGAACAGCACTCCTGATCCAAGCCTCCATGGCAATGCAGTCACCCTCTTAAGTCTTAAAGGACTTCCTCAGTGCTGCAGAAAAGAAGAAACCCCCAAATAGTAACTGCTTATCAGCAGCCTCTGCAGCCCATTTGGGTCTCCTTACAAGAGACCGTAAAGTACTACAGACGCTACATGTGTATCACTTCTTTCTCTTGGTAGAATTGTTTTGGTTAAGCTCAGTAATAACAATTATTAGCAAATATTTACTACTGTAATAGGATTGCTGATTTATTTACAGCTCAAACTATTCCATCAACAACTTTTCTGCTAAGGAATTTTAACTGGATACCAAATCCTACTCAATTACACCATCTTGAACTCCAAAAAACTGATTAATTATAATAATTAAAGAAATTGCAGGTTAAGCAATAGTCATCTGTCAGCTTCCGTCCTCACTCCCATTCTTTGTAAGCATTTTAGGAATGCAGATATCAGGCAGGGTAAACAACTGCTTAAGCTAAAGGCCATGCTGACACAAGAACAAATGGGTATAAATTGTCTATGAATAAATTTAGGCTGGAAATAAGGTAAAAAAAAAAAAGGCATTAGAACACCAAGGTCTAAACCAGAATTTTTTATAGGAGCAATGCAGGACTAAACAAAAGTCCTACTTTTAAGGCAGAAACAGGTAAGTTTAAGAAAAGTATGAAATAACATGGAACTTATTAGAGAATGGAAATGAAGTCATCCCTCCAGAGAGTCTCTTCTGGAGCTATGTATGTGACAGCGCAGCTACAGCCGGATCTCCATATGGTCCAGGAGAAGGGAGAGATCAACCTTCAGGTGACATTGAAGCTTTCTTGGATCAGATGCCATTAATTGTTTCACTTTACCTGGCCTAGTTAAGATTGCACAGAATAGACCTCCACAATATTTTGTTTGAAGTTCAAAATATATAAGTTTTGCTTGCAGCAACAGAGCATATTTTAAACACTTTGAAAGAAACGTTTGCGTAGACGGAATATTTGTAAGGTAGGTAAATCGTAACTAACTACTGCAGCTTTTGATGTTGAAATACCTCTCTTCAGTTGTTATCGCTTTGGGCTTTCATTTTTCATCAGATTATTTATACTATATATAGGCTAATATTATACTGTGCAATCCTCCTCATGACTTTAAGGTACCTGCAAAGATCTAAGGAGAAGTTCAGTACACAAGGCACCAAGAGAAAGAAATCTTTCATGGACCAATGACAGACTAAAATATATAGCCAAGTCTGGAAAGCAAAAATTCCATTACATAGTTTAATTTAGGCAATGAGTAGTGAAAAAATGTAAGTTTTAAATAAATTTCTGAAATTATTTATTACTCTTTTCACAGTCTTTATACATATTACAAATTCGTAATAAAGATTATGTGGTTTATGGAGCATATATATTAAATTATCGCCAATTCCAGCCACTCCTGCAATCTTTTCAGCCCTCATCTTTTTTAATATGTTTGTATAACATACCTGTAGTCTCCTGTTTGCATTGCAATTTACTATTCAGCATAAGTAAAGGGATTGGACTTTCACCTTAAAAATATTATATTAATTACTCCAAAACAATTAGAATAATATTTCTTTAGCTGCTGGCAGCTTATCAAAAATAAATAAAATATTTTTTCTACTAAAAAATGCATGAAGTAACAGTTTGTCCTAGGGGACACACCAGCAGTAAAGAAACTGAAGGATCATCTATCTTCAGTAGAGCTGGAGGAGACCAGCTTTATTTGAATAAAGTCTATATTTTATTCTTAGATGGTTGCAATTTCATGTTTGTCTAGTCTGCACCTGTTCAGGACAATTTCAAGTTACTCAATCCAGTGTCCAATACCTGCAAAACTGAATATTATTCAGCTGATGAAAAAGAGGGAGCATACCCCAAAACACAAAACAAGGGTGAAGTGTAGAAGCTCAGACGATATCTTCATTACTCTGTTAGCTCAGAAATGTTGAGGGCAAGAATATGACTTTGCGAATCCATAGTATCAGCAGTGAGCCTCAAAGTCTTGGCCAGTTATACATCACAGATTTGCTAACAAATGTCATCAGCTTTAACGAAAACAACAGCAAAAATTAGAACCGTGGGGTTTTTTCCAACTGATAGTCATCCATTGGGAATGCTGAAACCTCTGTGCTGAGCAAGACTGAGCCATACACCTCCTGTCCCTCAGACACCAACTCTGGGGCTGACCTTGTGCTCCAGCTCCCCAGGGAGCCAAGGCAGTTGCTGTGCACATCTGGGTCAGATGCCTTTTCTGGTGCATTCCTGTGTGTGATCTCCTGTTAGCCAGCTCCCTGCTCAACCCGAAAGAGTGCTGAGTTGCTGCGCTAAAGTATGAAGGCTCCCTGCACAGTCAGCAGAGGCAAGTAAATGTTCCACTCTTCATCATTATCAAGAGACCTTTGCAGGTGCCCGTATCCCTCTGTTGACTATGTAGGGTGTCTGGACACACACCTAAGTGCTTTGAGTCACACTGGCATGCTGTGGACTTACATGTAAGACATGGTAACGCCTGACTTACAAACTTTACTGACATACAATCCAGCAGTTCTGAGTCAGGACTTCAGGATTCTGACTTGCAGGTCCATCTGAAGACAACTGAGAGAGAGAGGGGTCTGAAGCACATGGTCTATGAGAAAATGTTGAGAGACGTGGGCTTGTTTAGTCTGGTGAAGAAGTGGTCTACACCAGTCTGCAAGTTTGTGGATGGGAATTATGAAGGTGACAGAGTCAAACTCTTCTTGGCCATGGTATATGTTATACAAATACAAGGAGCAGCAGCCACATGTTGTGGTTTGCGAGGTTCATCTTCTACTTTAAGGAAAACTTTTCCACTGGTCGGTGATGCAGCACTGAAGCATGTTATCCAGGGCAGTGGTGGATCCTTGTTACAGGCTCTACTAACCTGGTCTAGTATTGGTGACAGTCTCACTTCAAGTGGGAGGAGGGGTGAGTTGACTACTGAAGTTGCTTCCAGTTAGCACCAGAATAGTTTTGTGTTTCCATCTGCACCTCTGAACTTGGCTTGTGAAAGCAATCCCTAAGGTTCACATCAGTAGCCATGAGCAAAATGTAGGGACTCCAGTGGTAAGAAGTAAGTTCCTAAAAAAATGGGTAGATCCTATATCTTATGATTTCTATCAGCCACCATATTTTCAAAGTTCTTCCCATTCCCCGGCCGAAACACGCAGAGCTGACAAGATGTGTAGAAGACCTCAAGACTTGTGCTGTGTGTGGCTGCAGTAACCACAATGCTGTGGACAGCCCAGAGCTCAAAGTTCACAAGAGCTAACTTCTGGAAAGCAGAGGGCATGGGAGCCTTTGAAGCAGCTAACCTGTTAAGGACCTGAGTCTGGGTATAATTTGCGAACAGGTATTTCTTACAGTGCTGATTTTCTTACAGCAAGAGTTTTCATGTTGCTCTGAACCAATTACAGAGTTAGAGTTCATAGTCAAAAGCAAGAGTAGGTAGATTTTCTTTTACTTTGGAGAAACCAAAAGAGAAAATTGCTAACAGGACAGCAATGCTATAAGAGAGTAAGAACACCCACCACAGTGGCAGTAGCAAGCAGACCTTCCTTTGCACAAATGCAAAAAAAAAAAAAAAAAAAAAAGTTAAAGTCAGCTCTGAACAGGCTTTTCCAGTTTGCTGAAAGATGAAAGGTTTTTGAAACATTCATAAATTGAAATACATTAAAACTTTGCAGAGGAGAAAAGGCAATTCTTGGAATTTTTTGTCAGACTGATGAAGGGGGAAAAGTGATTAAGATCACTTAGAAGGCCTTTAAATCACTAATTGGAGTCCAAACTTATTTTTCTTGCCTCAAATGCACAGTTTTTAAGAACACTAAGAACTCAAAGAACTTACAAACTGCCTACAATCTCTCCAGTTAATAGCCACAGATGAGAAGCAATTGTGAAGAGCTGTGTTTTAAAGTCAGCTCCAAAACAGGGGTGCTCAAACCAGTAGAGATGTGACTGTCACTGCGGATTAAGGCTTGAGTCTGGAGGAAGTCTAGCCATGTTAGTTCTATTATTGCTGTGTTAATGCACATCCTTGCATTTGGTCTGGCTCCCATCCTTCCCAGTTCTCCCTGTATGATGTGACATCACTTCTGGGATCAACGCAAGTACACCAAGCTCAAAACTTCTGGGCTGCATGGCATAGATACGTCCAGTATTTTCAAGAAATAAAATTAATACTGTCATTCTTAGTGGATATTGCCTTGCAAATGTATGAACAAAGGTACACTGGTAGAAATCATTAAACTCAAATGCTTTTTGTTCACAGAAGAAAAGAGGCAGATTCCAACTCAGATCTGAGCCACTAGTTATGAAATAGACATGTTATGATGAAAAAATCTGTTATGGTTAAAGGTATTTATTAATGACAGAAAGTTTTTGACTTACATCTCTTTTTGCTGAGGTTTAGTGCAACAAATTAATGTAATTATAAATGACGCAAACATAAAAATAAAAACTGATCCAGATGTTGCCATACTGAAAAGTTAAAGATTAATTTAATTTAGTGCTAACATTACATTAAGATAAAAGGAGTCAGTCGTAATAAGTTGTAATTGCATTACGTGTATTAGGATGCTTTGAGGTCACAACAAAGAGGACTTGGCTACTACTGCCAGTAGTTGCCACATAAGCAAAATGTCTTTTTATTAATTTTCCAAAACTGTTTTCAGAAAAACATAGACTAGAGCTCTGTAATGTCCCAAAAAGACACAAGCCTCACAAATATAACATTGCATTTTGCTATTGTGTAAAGGAAAGTGATTAGGAGTAAATAAGAGGGGAATAATTTCTTGTTATGAATTGTGTTCGTGAGAAGTAATGATGGTCCAAATTCCACACTTAAGCAATGGTAAGCCTGGATCCAGCCTCTATGGGTGGCTTACAGGGAATAAAGAGTTATTAAATGAGAAAGAAGAAAGTAATTAATGGACCTTACTGGCAAGCAACAATGTATTTCTGTTTCTTCCAAATTTTAAATGTCATCATTTGATATTTAGATTGCAGACCACTGAAGTCTTCTCAAAGTTTCTGAAAATGTAGCAAAAAATATAGGCTATGAGCTAACTGCATACACCACCAATATGAATTAAGATGTCTTCAGGCTGTGATAGACTACCATCTCATTCATTATCCCAATATTTAGTTGAAATAAAGTTTGAACCATAAAGCAAGGTCAGTCTTGTGAAGATGCAGTGATGGAAATGGATTATTTATATCATCCCTCAGTTTTCATCAAAATTTTAAACCTTTGTAAAGTCTATGCACTCAGCCTCTCTAGCTGTTTTTAAATTCCACTGCCTACCTTAAAAACCTGCTGGTGAAGGTTCTCACAAGTGGTTTCTGCACCTTTAGTCCTCTAAGAGATTGTGTCCATTGGTGTCAACGGCCTCTTCACGGGCATGTTCTGCACCGGCGAGTGGTCTGCATTACCTGGGAGTGTCAAGGAAGATGTCTGCTGTGCTGTCAATGGCAGGACAGCCACAGTGATTTTCAAGAAACCTAAATGCTGCCCCATTGAAGTCCTGTTCAACACTTCACATCACTAGCAGCGTATCATAAAAAGATGAGTCCTTCCCCAGAAGACCACATTACACGGAGCAGCAGGTCTGCAGGCGGCCTGGCTGAACGCAGTCCCTAGTACTCAGACACCAACACACCATTTCCAAAGGGATGAACAGGAACTTCTGGGTTTTTTTCTTGACAAGTGTAAAGTGAGGGAAGACACCAGGTCCTCTTAAATTAGAACAGGTAGGAGTTTCCGTGAAAGTAATAGAAATACCCTACTATTTAAACTTTGACTGCATAGTACGCTACAGCACCTAATTCTACAGCAAGGAGTTATGACTAAATGGGCCTTCATTGTGTAATAAAATATTGTGTGTGGTAACAGGTGCTGAACAAGGAGAAATAAAAGCAGAACTTCAACATCTGCTGCTGTCGGAGAAGGGGCAAATTCTTACCAAATGCAAATTGTTTAATTCTTTCATGCATTTATCTGACTATGATATTTATTACAGCAAGGATCTATCCAGTGGAGTCTGGTGCAGAAGAAATTACAAATGAACCAGAAAGAGATTCCCAGGGGAGGATCTGCTTTAAGAGCAACACAGTGCAAATTCAGCCAAAACTGCCAGCCAGGACCCAGATGAACATTTCAGTAACAAGTATTAGAAATAAGGCAGGGTTGTGTATAACAGCACACTAGGGACTAGTTTAAGGTCTGAGACTGGGAGAAAGAAGTCATCACCATATCGCAGATGGTTTTTATTACACTCTTCTTGTTGTTCATCAGAAGACACTTAATAAAACATATCAGCAAATAAAACAACAACAGAGTTTACAGCTCCAGCATAAAACCAAATAAGCAGTAAAAAGTTAATGTTAAAATATATATTTTTCATCCCTGGCTTTGCAAATACAACAGGTGGAGCTCTGCATGTGGAAGAATTTTTAGAGGAAGTCTGAAGCAACCAGCTGTCTGAGAGCCCTTCTGCCATTTTCAAGGATGAGACCAGGAACAGCCAGCTACACATCTTAACAAATATTTGCTGCTGTGAATGTAACAGACCAAATTCTCTTTTAGCCATATTCCCTATCACCCCACTGTCTACAGGAAACAAGCTTGGTGTGTTAATGAGAGTAAATTTTAGTCAAAGGGACAACAATTTCTTCCAAAAGGCAAAATGAAAAGCAAGCTGCAATTGCATTTCTGTTATTCTTTCCGCCCCGGCTACCTAGAGGCAAAATTGTGGCTGAGATCTTATCATTCAAATCAACTGATTAAGAATAACTTTAGTCTAACCTGACGTAACCGTGTATGGCTAATGACTGCGTTTGAAAATATCACTAGGAGGAAAATAAAGACAGACGCAAAATCGTTGAAGTGATGTGGCACTGTTCTCACTACATTAACTTAATTCTGTGTCAAAACAGAGGACGTTTTGAGCAAGCCAAATAATAATTTCTCAAGGTCCTTTTTAGTTCTCCTTATTTCTCTCTCTATGAAACTGAGAGCAAGCAAGGTCCATGAAGTAAAACACTTCATGATCTTCAGATGAAAAGTAATTTGAAGAATGTGTTATTATTTTAGACAAACAAATTCCATATTTTACTTTAAGGAAAGGATAATGTGACTGCTGTTGGAAGGAATGAAAAGCAGCAAGTAAGAGACTACACGATGATTTAGGAAGGCAAAGGCTCATGCCCTCTGATTTAACATATTTGTCAAATATAATAATGCTAACAGATTATGGTCCATATGCTTTAATAGCAAAGGGTAGAGTTCCCGTTGTTGACAATGATTGGCCTATGGTTTATTTAATGCAGGGATGTAGCTGGTTTAATGAAGTGCAACAAAAGATAAGGAAAGCCTAAGAGACATTTCAGTAAAAATGAAGCAGAATAATTTTTTGCATGGCTACAATGTCATACAAACAGGCAAGTCTCTTAAAGTAAAACCATCAGTTTAGCTGGAACAATGAATATGACATGTATTGGTGATTATCCACCTTCTTGCTACCCTTGAAATTTAAAGGGAGATGAAGTGCTACAGACAAATATGTTGAATTCAGACACAGGTCTGCTGAATCTAGGGATAGGCTTTAATGTAATATACATTAATTTCCAGGCTGTTTACCAGAAAAATCATACTAATAGATTCTGACTCTGTGACCAAATGGACTCATAAGTATCTGTATTACTGGATTATCTTCTCTGCATCTAAAACTTGTCTGCTCTTTACTTCTAAGATAGTTTGTTAGTTTAACAAATAAATCTGCATTGAGAACAGGTTTTCCAGTTCACTGAAAATTTCAGTCTTTCAGAATTTGGTTTCAGTGCAATTCAGATAACAATTTTTTCCAAATTTTTTTTCCAGAAATAAATAATCTAAAATGGGGGCATACTGCACAAGGTATTACTAGTCGGCAGGAAAGTTGGAAGTAGTACTGTCACCTCTGAATCGCTTTCAGTCCATTACTCATTTTCAAAATAAACATGTTCCTCCTGTTTTGTCAAATGGCCTGTCCTAATGTCCCAAGTCATGCATGTGGTTCACAGGATCAGCAGGTCCCTAAGCCATGTGCCTGGGCAGAGCTCATGCCCATGGCACCACTCACTCACTGCCTACCAAAGAGATGGGTCTTAGAGACATATTTCCACAGTGCAGAGAACAGCAAGGCTCTGTTTCCACAGCTGAGGGATCAGAAGCCTGTAGACCCATGGTGTTCACTCAGATCCTTGACAGAGAAACATGGATCTCGAAATCTTGTGTTAGGGACAAGGAAAATAGAGACAAATGCCTGAAGAATGTTGCCATGGGTTTGGTTAACGTGTTTTCCAATAAGAAAGTCTGCAAAGGTCACATCAGGCAAAATGAGATATTCTCTTCTATCAGCACTCTGTGAAATTCTGCCCTGTGTAACCAAGGGGATCTTCTTTCAGGCAAAAAATGACGTAGTTTAAAGAAAGTTGTGATTTTTTACTTCTGGTAGCAAATGCCAGGAAAATATTCCAAAACAGAAAAATAATTTCATGTTAATAGGCAACTTACTGACATATATTGCTGGTCCAAGGGAGAACACTTTGAGTGTTCACCATAAGTCAGTCTCGTCAAGTGTTCACCATAACCCACCCTGCCCACCCCTGTCTCGCCTTGCCCACCTTGAGACAGTATGATGATGTGTCAAGGTTTAATGCAAGGCAAAAATAAACGGTGGCAGATGCTCCCTGTTACCCACTTACCTCCCGCTGCGCCTTTCATTTAGATCGGAAAGATGATAGGAAGATAATAGGGAAGGAAGAGAGACTTAGACTTCAAGTTGGAAGGTTTAAAGGGTTTACTAATGCTACTAGTAAACGGAGAATATATACAAAACATACAAAACCAATCTTGAATGCTCGATGTGGAGTTGGCGTCACTCCAGCAGCAGGAGCTGGGCGGGCAGAGCTGGAGTGGCTCCAGCAGGTGCAGGTCAGGCCCCCAGAAGTCACGGGCAGGACTTCACAGCAAACCAGAAACGGGTTGCGGGGATTGCAGGGCCTGAGGCCTGTAGATCTCAGGAGACAGACAGGGTCCTCTCTAGATGCCGGCCATGGTCAAAGAGAGCTTGACCCTCGTGCTTACCCTCTCATATAGGTGGTACGATGATTATGGGATGGAATACTCAGATTCATCAGTTCTAGTCACCTGTTCCATCCACCCCTCCTCAAACATGCCTCTTTCACAACAGAACGTGGGAAAACTTATCAGTCTTTCTTGGCTACCATAGTAATAAATCTAAACATGAGCTTCTTCAGCATTCCATTGGTCTTCTTATCAGCACTGAGTACAGCATCCTAGGAAAAATATGCAGGCTAAAACTCAGAAAAGTACAGCCACCTAGAAGAACTTTGCTGAAAGGAAAAATCAGAACTGGTCTTGTTTTTAACAAAACCAGGACATGACGTCACTCTCGTTCATTCTAATGGGTGTCTCAAAGTGTGTCTCGTGTCTCAAAGTGAGAGGTAATACTATAGCTCTCACTTCCAGACAGGGGGTGGAGCAGCCAGAGACCCCCTGTGAGACCCCTTTAGGTTCTTTAACTTGAGAAGACTTTAACTTGAGATGACTTCTGGGAGGAACAGGCATTAATATAGGTGCCTTCAAGAGGTAAACAGAGATTCATGGACTCAGCTAACCTTTGTTGTAACTATAAATAAGTCCTAGCCCCACTGAACATGTGTACTACCTGTGAACATTTTCAACACATCTGCTCAGATACAAATGTACATCCAACTTCCATCCCCACACAGCACAGACACCGTGGGCACAATCCATTTTGCCAGACATTAGTGGCTTGATCTAGTTGCCCACAACAGGTGTCTTGTGACATGGGGATGACCTAACATACCCTACCTGGCCTTCAGCTGCTGGTCTTGGAGACATGGACATTGGTGTACATTGCAAATACCTCTGGGCACCTCAAAACCACGAGGTATATACAAATATCCACATCATGGGTTTCTCAGGTTGATAAAACGAATCCAAATAAAGACACAGGTCAGCAGTGAGCCACAAGAGCTGCTTTGATTGATGTATCCACAACTATAAAAGTTAAATGTCTGTGTTGTCTCACTGAGCTGAGGAGTCTGAACAGCACCGAGTGGAGGTGTGTACCAAAAAAATAAAATGATAGAGAGGCTACTGGGAAACCCTTGTCACTGTAAATTCAAAGCCAGCTTTCAGTAAATGTTCTTTCATTTTAACTCATCTATTTAACCATATAGTCAATTAATATCTAATACCTGTATAGGTTATACCAATCATTTGCTAAGAAAACATTCTGGGTGAGAGATTTAGGAACAAGTCCGTCTTCTCAGTGACATAATTCTAAAACCCTGCTGTGATTTTTTTTCCCTTGTCAGTAAAAAGCAGCAAACTAATAGCTATATTAAAACAGTAGCTGCATGTTTCTTACAAAGTTATATTGCCAGCCTCCGATCTGGCCAAGTAGCTTAGCAGTGTGCTACAAAAGGTTTTTGTCAGAAAGGACCGAACAGCAGCAAAGGCTGTTTTCAGAAACTGAGTCCTTAGTGGTACAAGGGGAACAAGAATATATTACAATATCTTTCCTGTTATTGTCCTCAAAGTTTTATTTCTCTGGGGGAAAAAAAAAAAAGTAAAGGCCATAGGTTTCATGCCCCAGCAGGAACAATGGCAACACCTGCCTCAGGTCCTCCACCTCAACAAGGCATCCAAGCTGCATACATTTCTCCAGTTGTTATTGCTGTGTTCATTGAAAATGAACAGGGGCAGGGGGGTGGTTTCAGGATCACTCAGACCCTGCCATGCATCAGACACCCCCACCAGGCAGTTCTTCCCAAGGCAGCCCAGGTGGCAGACGTGGTGTCACCAGCTGCTCAGAGCAGCCATGTCAGACGTCCAACCTCCTCCGTGGGGTCTCCTGCATCCCCCGTCAGGTGTGTAAGCCCAGGTTCTATCTCACACTTCATGCCCAGCCCAGTGTGTCACAAACAGCCAGTCTAGGGCTGGGGCTGGATTCAGGCTGCCTGTTTTCGGCACCCCTGTGCTCCATCTACGGCAAAGCCAGCCGGGGACACTGAAGTGCCCCATGTCGGTGCCAGACAGCTCTATGGAGATGGGACATGTGGAGCCGGCAGACACATAAAGGCACGGGGAAATCCTTTGTGGAAGGAATTATTATGAAAAGCAAGGGAAAAAGAAAGAGATAGAAGGACAAGAAGCAGTCCTTTCCTTATTTCAGTGTTTTCCCTGTTTTCCTCCTGTGTTGATTCTCACTGCTTTCCTCTGATTACTTCCAGCTCTCTGCAGGGCATAATTACAGGTGAGATAACCCAGCCCAGTATAGCATGTGTCAGCAATACAGGGACACTTACCATTCATTTCTTTCCCAGGTTCACCAGAGCCGCTTTGGCATTCAGGCACTGGCCTAACTCTGCCTGGAGACCTTAGAAAAAGCTCTAGTTTCATAAGGCAGGCAATATTAGTCCATCAGCATCCTGCTTAAGCTGGATCTCAATACTAGAAGAATAGTCTTGACCACAGACAAGCTTCTCAGCAGCATGCCATTTCTATGCTTTCTGTCTTCAGCAGATTTTATAGATGTTCCAGTGGTCTGTGCTTCATTTTTGGCAAAGGGACTCCAGGACTGTGGTTGAAACTCAGTTACTAAACCAAGTTATTTCCCATAACAAGATGCAGTTCATTTCAGGAAAAGGCAAATATAATTTGTAAAGTTTGGATCGACTCAGTAAGGGGTAGAACCAAGACCCTGAGACCAGAAAGGACCTTAGAAGGAAACTAGCTTTGAATTAACTATTTGGTGTCTGAGGAACAATCAGAGTACTTTGAAAGCAGAAAACAGTCTGAAATCTTGCTATAACTTTAGCGATTTAATTTAAATATTGGCAACTATTCTTATACAGTGATTATATTGATAGCTGTGGACATCTCAAATGTGATCACCCAGCATCAGTTTCATCCACCGCCAAAGATGAAGCTTTCACAGATTCTTGTACCTCCTGCACCATTACTGCCAGAGGCTCACATGCTTCTGCATTGGTAAGTGCTTCCTATCCAAGCCTGGTTTGTGGTGACCCTGGGACAAGCTCTGACACTCCAGTTCCTGGTTATAAGATACAGCGGGAAAGTCAGGAAGTGGGATGCAGCACTCAGAAATACATGGAGGTAGCCCATGTATCCCATCATCTGGGAAAAAATGTGAAATCCAGTAAAGACAAAAGACTTGCAGAAAAAGTCCTAGAGCCCAAGGTACCCACCTTTTAAATATTTTCAAATATTTTTAAAAGGTACCTAGAAAATTTCCCATATTCTGGAAACGTGAGACAATCCAGCTTTCTGGAAGCTGGGGCAGTGTGGGATGGCTCCAGGGGTACCCAGACACAAACTCAGTTTTGCCATGTATTTTTCATGAGCACACGTACACATGGATGAGTTTAGGAAAGAAACAGTGCAGAGGAGATGCAATGCAACACTTCATTATGTAGCCAGCAGGTGACCAGCTCTGAAATGTCCTATGCTAAAGTACTCCTACACATTGCATCTACTGACTCATATATATCAGAGATAACAGAACTGAGAGTAAATATCATGGACTGAGAACATCTCCTCCTGTATGAGAATTGACATTGTCACCAGAGTCTGCTCATGGGATCACAGTGGGGCACCAATTTAATCTTATTTTTATTTTTACTTTTACTCATAGCTTTACTTGGATTTTTTTGTTTTAGTTTTAGTTTGATTAAATGTGGGAAAGAAGCAGATAAGACATTTTAACCTGTGATACTGTAAACAAAGTCAATGCAGATTTATAGAGAAATATGAATAGCAATGTACACAATAATGAAATGAACTGATGTACAGCAACTAAAGTTCATCAAGTTGAATTGTTGCCAGCAACTGATTTTATTAACGACAAAAAGATCTGAAAAAGTAAATTCTCTGGGCAAAATCCAGTCTGCCTCATCTCCCTGAGAATTTCAGGAGGAATGACAGAGCATGGTGCCAGTTTTCTTAATCAGGCTGATTTCCCTGCAATGATACCTTCAATAAAAGTGTTCAGATGGAAACCCAACGGCTTTAAAAATATAGATTACATATTTTTCAATGACAGCTACTAATCACCCATAGGATATGTCACTATAACAGAGAAAATCCAGTCCTCTCCTAATTAAAGGTCATTTCAGGGTTAATATTATATTCTAAGCCTTCCATGCAGTGGCAAGTCCAGAGGGAAACAGATTATGAACCTTTATGCATATGGGAAAGTCTTATGAGAGACTCTGTTTATGTTTTATGCATAGTTTTTATATCATCAGCTCTCTAATCAGTTTACAAACAAATGTTCCTAACACAATTCACTCTCACAAAACAGAAGCTTTTAATAATACAGGCTATTTCTACTCTGTTCCCACACCTGGGGTAATAACTCTGAATTATGTCATTTCCTATACTGAAATAGTTTAAGTAGTACAAGTGTGGGCATAGTCACCTTGAGATGCAGCCTACTCTTGTCTCAGAGCTTGAGCAGGACTATCATGTCAGTTGTACAGCATGATGCCTACAATGTATATAAAGTAGAAGTATCACAGAATACGCTCTAAAGACGTATGTTTGAAACCTGACAGTACATCAAACTATATGAAGAAGACTGAACTAGTTATTTCTAACACTATTTGTACTTGCAAGAGATGCTATAAAAATGCACTGCCTCTTAAATCACAGCAAAGTCCATACAGAAAGGGCTGCATGGCCTGGCACTCTGCCTTTGAGACAGGCCAGCAGTGTGCACGACAGGAATGTAAGAGCAGGATAAATACCAAGTTACCCTTCCCCCAGTACTTCCAACGAACCCCAGTTTAGGGACTTCCTGAGCCAGAGGTCCTTTGTGCTTCAGAGCAGTGAAGGGATCTTTCTTTCATTCCTGGGGATGGTTTCATCTGAATCCAAATCACTTCTTGCTCTTTTTATATTCCTATGTATCTACACCAGTCGCCTCTTTTTCAAACCGAAAACTCTTCATCAATTCAATCTCTCCTTATAGCCATACTGTTTTAAAACCCTGATCATATTTGCAATCCTTCTCTGATAAGCTTACACTGGCATATGTGGAAGCAAATTATGCTTTTGATTGCCTTGTAGTGAGAACACTCTACTAAAGATGTCCACAACTGAGAAACCAACTCCTCCCCACACCTCACGGACCACACACGCCTTCCCAGGCAGAGATTTACAGAGACTCATATAAGAAAGACAGGAAAAAAGAAGAGTCCTTAGTTTCATTCTTGCTAAGCCCTTCCTTCCCAAAAAGACACATCTAAAATCCATAATCCTGTCAAATTCTTGACCCCTCCACCCATCCAAGTTGTCCAGTTATGGGAAGTTTTACTCCTAATGGTCAGAATCACCAAAACTGTAAGTCTTGGGAAAAAATAATGTAAGATCAGCAGCATGAGCAAAAGGCACTGCCATGAGCTCTGCCTGGTGTCAGTTTTGGTAACTAGTACAGTGTCCTGCTGCCAAGGTGTGCTTTCTCTTTGTAAGCAGACGTCAGTACTATTTTGTTAAATTTCAAATGCTTGGTGCTATTTCCGTTCTTGTCAAAGTGTACATTTTCGTGCTTGACCAGTCTATTCATGGCTTATGTTATGTAAACACTGGGCAAATCTTGAAGTTCCCTCTTTGTGCAATTGCCTTGATCCATTGTCCCATCCATGTGTTATGTCTCTGGAAAAAGAGACATGCTGGGCAAGTGTGGCAGCATCCAATTCCGGAGGGCACAGAAAATGGCAACAATGATTATTGGTTTAAATAAATATAGCAACAGCGGTGACAATGCAATCTATTCCTACAGTGAATATAATTTAACATCCATGTTCAGACGCCTCCTATTATCCATCAATTACGGGATCAGCAAGAAATAGCACACTCAGACAGAGCCACCTGCGTAATTACACTGCAGATAGCAGTTTTGGCTGTTTAAGGAGTAGACGAGTCAGATGGTTAAAAATCTAAAAGAAAGTAAAGAATTTCTTTTTGCAAATCTCATATTTTAATCTTTCACAGTGACTACTAAATTATTACATTTTTTAAAAAGTCATTTCTGCTTCACAGTCAGAATTTTTACGGCATATGCCTGGAAGCTGCATGGAAACAGGAAGCAGAAAGATCAGCTGGGTCTGCCTTTTTAGTGTCAATGTCAGACCCTTATCTATAGACCTTTTAATGAAGCACAACACTGAGGCACTGACAGCAAGGTGATGAGATCCCCATCATTTCCCTTTTGCAGTGATTCCTGATATTAAGTTTTGTCCTGTCACTTTTTGAAATTTTTCAATCACTTACTTTAACCATCTTAAATATTCTTTCATATTCCTATTGCATGAGAAGAATAAATACATATATCAGCAAAAGCCTGAGGCTAGGTCTTTGCTGGCCTTACACAGAAGATAGCGCAATTCCGTAGTGTATTTGTTGACATCAACTAGATGACATTCTTAGCCAGATAAAGTTCCCAGTGGATATCAAACTTGTAAGCCTTTTATTGAGCAGATAAATTCTTCTCATTCAATATAAAGGAAAAAAAAATCTAACAGACCAATATAAATTTGGGAAAGCAAAACTACAAAACAAGTATCAAACTCTTTTTCAATAAAATTATTTTTATTGCAACTAGAAAAGGAAGGCATGAAGGGTTCTTGCTGCTCAGGTTGCACAAGCTAATACCTAGAGAAACTGCTATCAAATCTGGACATCGTCTTGCTGCCTCCTAGGCAGTCTCTGTGAGTGCCAATAATGCTGTTATTGCCAAAGATGTCAAAGAATGGCTACAAGAGCCCATTTTCTAGAACATACCCTCCTTTGCCAAGCCCTACATGACTTCAACTCTGACTCGGTGAATTTAATTTTTGCTTAATTTGTAGCAAACTACAGTTTCAAATTAGGTTCTGTACTCATGGTTCTTATAACATGGCAGAAGGGAGTCCTTCTCACCTTGGGCCAAACAAGTAGTGGAGAGAAAAAGAGACTAAATGGAAACATTAAGACCAAAATTCGAATAATAAGCAACAAAAAGCATTTGCCCCCAGCACATTCCCTGTCCTATGTTTGCTGTTCATTACCAAAAAATCAGTTATGAAAAGTTCTTAGGAAATTTCTTGTGGACATTCCTTACATTCAAGTAATAATAACTTCCATATGTGTTTACTCTTGTTGTTCCTATTGATTGTTCTCTAGGATGATAGATTTCCACAAGTTACTCACTTTGCTATTTCCTTTTCTGATGTTTCCTTCTCTGGTTTCACTTGAATTTTAAAAGTTATGTAGTCCTTCAGCTTCTGGCTGTACACAGCATTAAAAACCTTAGTTAGTCTTTATGGGCAGGTAATATATTCTGTGCTTTTAAATCATATTTTCACATTAGCAATGTCACTATATATGTGTTTTGCTATAGAACCGTGTTTTTCCTTCATGGATGTTAAATGAATGCTCAGAACTTCACATTGCTGGGTAGGTCTGGGGAATCCATTAATCCCACTTAAAAACCATACCACAGAATATGTACAGAGCACACCATAGAGAAAGGGACCTAAGACTCCGGCAGTAGCACTCTGTTAGTTACCTTCCCTGAGGCTGTGTAGTGTGGCTTCACTAACCAGAACTCCAGAAGCTACATCAGTGTTCAAGATAGTGCCCTGTATTGCTTAAGTACAGAGCACTTTTGCAATATTTAAAGTTTTTAAATAGTGAAAAAAGTGAGCAGATCTTGTTTGACCTTTTTGAATCTCCCCACTTTGAAGTACACACTGTGATTGCTTGTTCCAATCAGGAGCCCTCCCTGTTACTCAGCAGACTCTCTAAGTCTAATGCATCGGTCCCTTCATACACAATTCATCTGGCAATAGCAGCTGTCAGCGTCAGACAACAGTCACCATTTTGTGGGCATGAAAGTGTAAGTCAAACACAGACTTTCTCTTTTTTAAAAAATAAAGTATGTTTCCTTCTGCATCCCAAACAGCAGATGAGTGATTGGGATGGCTTGGGATACACCATGATTCACACTGCTAAGCACAGAGCTCAGCCTCAGGAACACTCAAACTCAATTACTGAGGTGCTTTTCTGAACCATGTAGACCTACAGGGTAATCACAGAAGCACAGGTTCCAGCATAGTCTCTCTGTATACAGTTTCTTATCTGAGCAGATCCAAACCTTGCTCGGAAATGTGCCCAAACACCTAGTGGCTAAGGCCATGATGTGTAGACATTAACAATTCATGTGGCAGAGAGAGCTGCTTTTCTGGACTGGGTTTCAGTTACACTTTTGCTTTTGCAATTTTGAGAGAGGCTCAGCTGAATGGAAGTATTTTAGCTTTGCCCTATCCTCAAATAAGAAAGCATCCTCCAGAGTCTGTCAAGATAAGACAGAACAATGACAGACTAGAAGGCCATCACAAGAGGGACGCAAAAAACCCCCTAGTTTGGAATTCCTGCCCCTGATGAATCACAGCTAACCCAGCTTTTCTTCATTGTGAACTTTACTTTCTAGACACTGAGTTTCGCTACCGTTCATAAAGAAAAAGAAAGAGATGGGGAGTGTTTGTAGTGCGAAACCCGGAACGGCTCCATGAAGTCAGTCCAAGAGGGAACCCGAGACTCCCAGCTTGCTCAGGAAGAGGGAGCCATTTTTAGGAGCTTAAATGGGGAAATATATGACGGAGAAAAGAACAGAAGGTAGGAAAGCAAGGGCTTTGTCAGGGGTAGGTTATGAGACATTGTCTCTGAGAATCCCAGCAGCACATCCCTTACTGGCCAAGGTTTGGCGGCCAAGCCCACAGCACATGCTGGATGTGCCATAGCATGTGGCTGAAAGTGATTAATGACAAAAACACAAACCAGCGAATGTAAAACTTCTAAGCAGGGCTATAAGTGCCAGGAGGAAGGAGCCTCAAAGCCCTTAAATTGTTCTGCTTGAATATATTTCAGATACTTCTATAATTGTAGATTAACCAATGCCAGGGAAGGTGCCAGGCTCCAGCACTTGATAACTCACACTACTGAACCGTACTACAGCACACAGCACAGTTTGGTCCAGGCTGATTAGTGCTCTCCTGAAGAATTCATGCACACAATTCAGGTGTTGGCACAGGACAAGGATCATTCTCTGCAGGCAATTTAGAAACCCCCTTGGTGTGAGAGGGTATGAAAGGTAAATAGTGTGGACTCAGACTATTCCATATCACTTGGCCCTAGTGTCAAGGAACAACAACAGGCAAGCTGCATTTGTCAGTGTAGACATGTCCTTTTTGTTCCTTTTTTCTCAGATGTCTGCGTTACCTCGAGCCCACAGGTAAGCTCATGCAGTTTGTGATGTCTGTTTAGTATTTGGCTTTCCAACAGAAAAGATTTGAAAACTTCATAATTTCACACTCAGTGTTTCTCACTCTCACAAGGGATTTGTTGTTTGAAATACTTCTTTTCTAATTATGTTCTTTGTTTATAAACAAAGTGTTCTTGTTCCCATGGTATAATAAAATGTGACAATCCTTATCCTAAAAAGAATGCATATTAATCAAATTTTATTCTTAAAAGGCAGATAGATGCATGAGTTAAAGTTTTGCCTGGGGCAACTGTGGTTAAGAACTGAATATTTACATTTGATTTTTTCCAGTAGTGATCTACTTTTGGGAAGAATAAAGCAAGCAGAATTGCCTGTTGCCATCCTGAATATAGCCCCAGTGCTCCTCACTTGCTGGGGGGACATGAAGAGACAGATGAAGCAGGCAGGAGAGTAACTTAATTTTACATTTTTGCACTGCCAAAATCCACTATTTGTTTGCTCTGAACTATTGAGCTTCCCTCGCCATGTCTCAAGCATCAAGTATGAAGCATCAAGGTGTTTGTTCAATTTAAGTGCCTACAGGCAAGTGAGTCCAATGTGTTCCTCTTCACTTTGATGATGCAAGTGCTTTTAATCAAGAGTAGCTCATTACAACACAAGGTAGGTTGCTGTGGGAGCTGGAAAAGACAGGCCAACATGTGCAGTCCTGGGAATGATGAGCACCTTTAAGATTTTAAAGAACTGATGCCAGTTGGAAAGCTGAAAGTCATGGCTATGGTCACGAAATTATTATGTCCGTACAATGGTCACATACCTGGGGAGTGGCAAGGAGATGTCCTTTATGTCCACCAGGATACATCCTTCATGTCTTTCTCCAAAGACATGTCTTTTCCACATAATACCCTTATTAAGAAGTGAAGAGGTAGTGCTGTTTTTTTCTCAGATGAATGTTTGCATTCATCAACATACTCATGAATTTCTCAGCTTTACCAGGTTACAAGTAATTACCATGCATCGCATCACCTGGAGTGCCATTATGCAAATTTGCATACGGCTTGAATGCTCTGCTTAGACAAATATTTATCATCCTGTAAAGCTTCTCTTGGAAAAGAATATCACACCTTATGTTCTCCCTTATCACTTCACATATACCATGATTTAAACAGAAGCCACATCTGAAAGGAAGGTCTGTGGAGGAAAGGTCTGGTGCCTGCATAGAAATTCCTTTCAGAATTCTGTAAGAATAAGACAAAGGGAAAATTGTACATAAGTATCATATAAAAAGAAACACACAGCTTAATGGTCCACCTTGTTCAGAACAAATTTAGCTCTTCTCCCAGCTTCCAGTCCGTGTACTCTTGAGCTGCTCCTGAGCCTAATGAAGAAGGCTTGGTAATCACTGCAGGAATGTTATTACAGAGAAGAGTTTCTCCCATCAAGGTTGCTGGAATATATGATATCATCCAAAAAAAAAAAAACCACCCACTAGGCATTATTCTTGCCCCTACCAGTTCATAAACTCTCTCACTGAATATTGATAGGCAGAATAAATATGTACTGGAAAGTCTGTAAGAATAAAAATTAAGAAGGATACAGTCTTAATTAGGTTTCCTTCAGAGATATTAATGATTATCTGCCTAGGAAGTGAATGAGGACTAGCAATGATACTTCTGCTCCAAGACTAAGCAGCTAGTACACAGTTAGCATCTTTAAGTTTCTGGAGCACAACTCATTTAGAGATCCAGGTAAGTCACACACTAATGCAAACACGCACTTGTTTTTTGTAGAAAGAGAAGGAGCAAAGAGAAAGTTTTCTTTTATTAAAACTTTGAATTTAGGTACAGATCAAATTTCACTGAAGGTCCATGCATGACTTAAAAGTGCAGTCATTTATAAATTCCCAGTCCTGGCTTCTTCTTCATGGTCAGGCTGAGGAGGAGGCTGCCCAGGGAGACAGCAGAGGTGGCAGACACAGGGTCTGCCTGCTTGGCGTGCTCTGTCCATGCGTGGTGCTTGCGAGGTCTGCAGGGAACTCAGCAAAGCTCTCCATGCTGCAGTGATGAGCTGCTACACCTGGAACTGGAGTCTGGTAAACATTTCTGCTAATTGGGTAGGGAAGTACCAAATTTTGGTGAAGGTAACTAACATTCACCACTGATTAACTGAGATAGAACTCCTTTCACCCATCTAGAATAACAAAATTGCTGTGGGCACTACCTAGTGTTCTTCTTGCTGGTGTTGGTACTTCCCATGGAGTCTCAGAAGAAGGCAGCACAGCACCATCACATCAGTTGAGCACCAGACCTCCCCCTGTCGTTGGAGGATCTCACATTTCAGAGCTCAGATTCCAGCTGTTTACCTGCACAAACTGAATGTAAGTCAGAGTAGCAGACATTTTTCCTCTCAGTTCTTGCTTGCTCTTTCCTACACAGCACTGCAAAAGATATATGGTGCCTTCCCAAAGACACAACATAACGAGCTTCTGATTAATGCACAACCAGCATCCAAGAAATTAGAGGAAGGAAAAGCAGCTTTTTCTGAATTATAACAAGAAACTAGATCAATTTTATGCAAGTCAGGCTGATCTGGCACAGGAATAAGTAGATAAACCAGGGAAAGATATTTTGTGTAAGAAGGGAACTTAAAATAACTTCCAGAGACTACTGATCTTGATTCTATCAGCTGAAGCAAGAGATATGAAGACATACGCATTCAGATAGCAATTTGAGGTGTCTTGAAAGAGCCATTGGTCAAAAGGGTGGTGGTGAAATCTTTGCTAAATAGAAATTAGTAAAATAACGATTTATTCATTTTCTTACCTGCTTTTCCTTAATTGTCTTCTTTGTCATGTGAAATTTACAACCCAAGTTGAACCAGAACACAGTAGTATATTGTTAATGACTCGCATAAATCAGGCAAATTAGCCGTTTTTATCATTTTTCTTCTTGAAAGCTTTAAGATCAATTTATGTTGTCTGCCCAGTTGGAAGAAAAATATCTGTGGCCTTGTGTGTTGATGATGTAGGAGCTGCAGGAACTGTTGCATTAACCCAGCTGTTTCTTAACACATGATTTTCCTAAAACTATCAGGTTCACCTGCTACAGAGTGATCTGACCTTGCTTCCTCTTAGTGCTGGGATAAGCTTAGAGCTATGCACTGAATATTAAAAGAATGTTTAAACACTGTCATTCTCTTCAGTCTCTACTTCTAGTTTCTAAGGAAATGTTGCAGGAGACAAACATAGCAAATTATTCGTATTTCCTTCATTTTAGAGGTGCTTTTTCCAGAAACTTTAAAAATACTTGGATTTTCAGAGGGGATATGTTGACCTTGCTATCACCTTGGACACTGAGGTCCGTCGTGGTTAGTTGCTAGGTGATCTGACCACAATCATACAATGTAAATCCATATTCTGTTTCAGACTAGTGAATGCCTATGATCAAACCAAGAACTGAACCCCAATTAGGAAATGGCAAGTAACTATGATAATCACTGAGCATCCTTTCTTTTTACACCGGAATTGAACTGTTTCACCTTTGTTAAACCAAGTCCTGCTCTGTGTTTTGTACTGCATGCACTTCATGCATTTCATGTACTTTATGTACTTTAGCTGGCTTGAATCTCTAGTTGGCAAGTGATGGTCTGAGGAACGATGTGTCCATCTCTACAACCTCCATCACCAGTGGTGGAGAGAATGTCATAATTTTTGGACAAGTACCGTCGACTTCCTCAAGTCCATAACATGCGTGGCATCTGAGCCCAGGTTTCTCCATTAACAGAAGTTACCCGGTCCAGCCCATAATTGACTAACAACTAATAAGGTGTGTGGATCATCAGGACATAGGATACTGGTGCATCTTGACAGTGCATTTGCATTAGAGAGACAGATTGACTGTCCATACAACAAAACCTGCCATGTAGATCGATTATCCCACTTATTGCTTCAAAGCAGGTGATATTTTTACTTTACTAACCACTTCTGAAAGATCCCAATAACATCAAAAGGACTTGAGAAACACGGAGGAAATTTTAACAATCCAGCCAGCAGAAACTTCTGCTTTCCCAGTAAAGACAGTAGTGGTGTTTTGTGATAGAGCTGAAGAGCAAACACTGTTCACAGGATTGGTGGACGCTATGAGGAAGCAAAACCTCAGCCAGCTCAATCGCATTCCCTGTGGCCAAAGAGAAAGAGCTCACGTTGTTGAGTCCCATCAGCCTGCTGATCCATTTATAGGCTAGCCCTCCCCACCATGAACTGTGTGAATCACAGATTAACAACTAGAACGAATACCTATGAACTTACGTCAGGAGGTTTAAATACATCGTATAAAGAAAAAACAACCTAACCTCTGCAGGCCACCAAGGTTTCTATTCACATGTCACTCGTTCCTCAGTAGCATAAAGGCAATCATTCCCCAAAGATAAGAACTGAAAGGCAAAGTTATTGTACTGTCACACTGCATGATGCCCAGCAAAACTACTCTATGTTTCCTGTTTTGGTACTAATTTATTGTGTTAGCATTCTTAGAACACTGGATGCTATTTCAAGTGCCAGGTGTGATCCTTGACAGAAAGAAAACCAGTTATAAAACACCAACCACCTCCACCATGCACGATTGTTAAAGAGAACAGTGGGAGCAGTAGTAACACTGGAATTATTTTAAAATTTGGTTTGACTCTGGACAATATTATTTTCTGCTCTTCTTTTGTTTTTCATGAAAATGTGGATTTTTGTTTCAAAAGTAACAGAATAAAAGCATAATCTTTGCCATATAATCAATTTCATGGGATAAACCTTCGTTGTTATTTGGTCCTTTTGTTTGTTCTATTGTGACCGCATTTGCACTTCTACATTTTGCAGAACGCCAGTGGTCATTTCTATTGGGAATGGATTACATAGCATCTACTTAATAACTAAATTTCCATTCATCTAAATTCTTTGTTTCATTCCACCTTCTAACTTCTTTTCTCCTGAATAACTTAACTATTGTTTATACGAGCAAAAATGTTTGTAAAGCCTGCAGCACGTTTACAAGACCATGGAGAAAATAGTCAAAGCTCCTCCGTCTCTGTCTCCTTCTTTCCCTTCACACACATGTTTCAGGAGGGGAAAACAATGCTCCACCTCAGAAGCTGTTGGAAGGACAGAAACTTTAAAAGGAAAATCTGTATGTACATGCAAGTATAGGATAAAATCTGTTCTAGACTCACCATCAAGCTGCAATCTAAGACTATCCCACTTTGCCAGATAAGCCACAATTTACAATACCATCTGTCTAGACTCTGGAGAAGACTTCAGCATCTCCAAAGGTCTGATATATAAAAATGAGATACTAATACCAGTGTTTGTTTCCATTCATTGACTGGCAATGACATCTTGAACATCTGCTAGGTTGCTGAGCAGTTATAAAAATCTAGCTTCCTTAACAATGAAAAGTGGACATTTATTATTAATTATAATATTTAGTATGAATGCATGTAAAAATAGTGCAACTAATGTTTTCAGAAGACAATAAAAGTCCCCTTCAATCTCTGACTATCAAAGTGGTCTCCAGCCTTACCCATGGGCAAAACATTGGATGAGGACTGTGCTTCTGACAGTTCTGTTTTTGCATAATGCCAGCTGTAGAAACACGCTCTGAGAGGCAACACACAGGATCAGGACTAATCCCAAAGGGTCTCAGACGTGGAAGTGTTTGGGGATCACACGTGTGCTACACAGGATCCTGTCGCCCTATTTTGAAAACAACAGCAGATAGCACAGACATTTCTTGCCAAGCGTTTCTGTTTGGTTTGCCAGCTATTTGTGTGCCTACTGGAAGGTGTGCACCATCGCCCATGTCCTCATATCTTTTATATTCCCACCTACCTTTCCCGTATTGCAAGCTGCCCAAAGCTTTGTCTCAGCCAGGCCCATCCCTCTCTCCTGTTTAACCTGGGACTCTCTCCAGGTTGGTACAGGGCAACTGGCTGAAATTTCTCCTTGGTGTAGGAAAACTGAAAAAGGACCACAGGAGACACTTTAATGCAAACAGCAGGAAAGATATTATGGGGGTTTTTTAACTCAGTTTGTACCTTGTAGGGAATTCAGGTTCCTGCTATCTTCAGTAAATCAACAGGAATCTCCAGAGAACAGCAATAAGTGGTTCTGGAGGCTCTTCTTACAAAGGAAACTTAAGGCTTGTACCAGACAAGGTACCTCTGACCTACCACCATAGGAAAATACTTCTCATCCTAGAAAACCAGGGAAAAATACCACTGGGGATGGCTCAGAAAAATAAAATTTTTCATTGTGTGGGGCAGCATTTTAAAATGCATTTTTTCTCGGAATTGGACTCTTTATGAAGAGTGTTAAAATCTACGGGAAGAAGAATGCCTCAGTTAAAAACAGGAAATGTCAAAACTAAAAATGTTGGCATTTTCAATACAAATTAAACTATCTCATTTGATGAAAGAAAATCAATTTGAACCTGACAAATGGATGGTGTGTTCCTGTGACTTACTAATTTTTCAAATGTTGGCTCCAATTTTTCCCATTCTATTTTCATCATCACCTTTTTTTCTTTATAAATAAAGGAAATAAAGATCTGGCCAGGTAAATTATTTGCCTGTGTTATAAATTTACATTTTCTGAAGGGAACTGTACTGTGTCAGTAACTTCAAGAAGCCTTGACCACAGCATGTGACACGTGTTTGGAGTGTACATGCACACATCCACACAGACACACCCCAATCTTTCCTGGAGAACCCATATAAGATCTCTGATCCTTAGAAATACAGGATTTAGCTTCCGTTGTGCCCGGCTCCCAGTAGGGTCTTTCTACCTCACTGCAGCAGATTTACTGCTTGTATTAAGCTTTGTTGCTCTGCAGTATGTACGCACTTGCAAAGTTAATGCTGGCTACTGAGATACTACTGGAACCCCGATTTAAGCATGGGAAATATAGCTGGAATTGGAAATGCTTCTGCAACCACAGTGAACTCCTGAAGTGTGCCTACTGTTTCTGTAAATTACATCTGCTTGGGAGATGTAACGCTATATGCTTTGGGATTTGTTTTATTTGGCTTGTTTGTGTAAGGCTAAGACCATAAGCAAAATCAAATAAAAGTAACTATGAAGTTTGACTATGAAATAAAAAGCAAAGGAGAAACATTTTTTTCTTGTAGTCTCCAGGTGGAGGGTCATTATCAAGATAATTATTTCCCTAACTTCTTTATTGTTCTTTGGAAAAAGCTAGCTAGCACAACCTTCCTAATATACAAACTCTCTTCTGCCCCATTAAAAAAAAAAAAAATGAAAGGGAAAAACCCCTTTCCCCTAAACCCAAATGCTACCGGAAGCACCTGGGATTCAGATTTATCTTCAGCTTTTTTTAAGATTTTGTCAATTTAAATTCCCTTCACACTTGTCAACAGTTAGCTGTCTCCTGTTTGCACAAGCTACCTACATGCCATTAGCATGATGTGAATATTTTTTCAGATGTCAGCCTTTACCCTGAGTCACCGTGCTGCTAAAGCACCTTGACTGTGGCACTGGATGCAGAATACAGAGTGATTTGATTAGATTCCCTTTTAAAAATCTGATATGGGCAACAGTTTTTATATTATCTTATAATGTGAAAACAAAATGAAAGCCTGAAATTAATAGGCTATGGAGAATTGCATCAGTTGCACAAGAGACAGGCTATAGACACTACAGTGTGCTGTGTTTAACCTTCAGACTCTGGAAGCGTAAGAGCAGGCTGACCACACACACCGGGGCTAATGGTCATTTTCAGGCCGGTGTTTATCAGCAAGACTCACAGTGTTTAGGTGCAATAGTTCATAATACATCAAAGGTTTAAGTTGGGTGAGTTGATTAGAGAACCAGGAAACAGGTGAGAATAGCCTGCAGTCCTACAGCAAGACAGCAAAAATGCTTCTTGCGTGCCCCTTCTCCCCCTCCAGACTGAGCAGCTGTGCTCCTGAGCAGTCTCAGCTCCAGGATACAGCACGTCTCAAATGCACATCCCAGGGGTGACAGAGGAACATTTTCCTTATTTCAACTACAGTGTCTGAGCAGAAGATAATGGAGGTTTGTAAAGAGCCACAAGAAGGCAGAACGACATTGATGAGATCGTACTGATTATTGTCAATACTCTCCCAAGCGTATAAAATGCTGCTTACCACTGAACAGACACCACACTATGAAGCTGGAAGAAAAAACAACGGAGCCATCTCAGACCCAGAGAAATCATTCAGTGCTCTTATATACGTATGATGGATCTTGGAGGGGCGAATGCAGCATGAAAAGTATCACTACCAAAACAAAACTAACTTAAGTTGTACTAAAAATAGACTTTCTTAGGTCACATCAGCATGAAAGAACATGTCAAAGGTCACTGAGGAAGCGTATCTCTTCATGCAAGATAAAAGTTCATGGAATTAGCTTTGGCAGAAGTTACAGGATGGATCCCGTGAAGTATGTCCCTTGTCAAAGCTGGGGACCTAAGAATGATTAATAATGACTATTCACTCCTGCTTCATACTGCTTAAATTTTCAGACCAAACCATCTTTCTAGGGAACACACTGCTAAACATATTGATTAATTCAAGTTTTCTCGACTCAACCTCTTGACATGATAAATAAGGTTCATCAGTTTCAAAAATCTTTTAAGGAAAAACAAAGCACTCAGCTTATAAATTCCTCAGTAGCTGGAGCCTCACATTAACAGCTGACCTCACAGAATCCTAAAATCACAGAATCACAGAGGCTGGAAAGGAGCCTGGATTCATGTGGTCCAACCCTCCTGTGCAAAGCACGGCTACCTCGACTGCAGATTAGGTTGCCTGGGGTCTTGGCCAGACAAGGTCTGAGTACCTCCAAGGATGGAAATTCACAACCTCTCTGCACAACATGTGCAAGTGCTTTACCACTGTTGTTATAAAGATTTTATTTTTTCCTTAATGCAGCACATCTCCATTGCCCATTGTCTTTCATATAACACCTCGATGAGGAGCCTGGCTTCTGTGTATCCTCTAATTGTAGACGCTAAATAAGATCCCCCTGAGCCTTCTCTTCTTCAGGTTAAACAGTTCCAGCTCTCACAGCCTTTCCTCATATGAAAGATGCTCCAGCCCCTTCAACATCTTCACGGCCCAGCCCCAGACTCTCTCCAGTATGCCCATGTCTCTCTGTACCGGGCAGCCCAGCCGCACTGGGCACAGCACTCCAGATGTCCCTGAGCAGGGCTGAGCGGAGGGGAGGATCACCTTCCTCAGCCTGCTGACCATGCTCTTGCTGACACAGCTCAGTACCTGAAAGCTACCGAGGCACATTCATGACTCCTGTTCTGTTTGCAGTCCCTCAGGTCCTTCTCTGCAGAGCTGTTTCCCAGCTGGTCAGCCCCAGCCTGTCCTGGTGCATGGGGTTGTTCCTCCCCAGGGGCAGGACTTGACATTTGCTCCTGCTGAGCTTCATAGTGTTCCTTTCAACTCATTTTTCCAACCTCAACAGAATGACAGACCTGCCCTGCAAGCCTATCAACTACTCTACTGCTCAGGCAAACCATGTATTTACACTCATTCCCAGAAAAAATCCTAATTTGAGACCAGATCCTGAGGCAAAAAAAAAAAAAAAAGGCAAACAAACAAACAAAAGAAAGCCACCACACATCTTTCACACTTGTGCATCACCTGAAAAGACACTCCTGGAAGAAAAAACTCTGTATGAAAAGGGTACATCCAGAAATTACTCAGTGTGCATGATGCATCAAGTCCAGTGCCATCACGTGAAGATCTTTTGCAACCCTCACTCATCACCACTAGCAAAGAGTGGGAAGGCATACTGGAATAGCACTAAGAGCTGAGCACCGGCTTCACCTGTGTCATTCCCTGGTCTCCTGAGCTTGGATTTGTCTGGGACATGGAGCAGCCTGCCCCACATGTGTACCCGGTGTCCCCACCTTCCTGCCTAACAGTGCTTCTCAATCGGTCAGTGCTAAGATCCCATTGCAGGTTGTGACGTAAGAGAGATCTACTGAACACTATCCTATACATCCAGAGCAGCACTACTTTTGTGAATATTGATGTCTTTCTCGCTGCATTTCTCTTTTCCTAAGGTGCATCTGAGCAACTTCACTTTCTTGACAAATTGCCACCAGCCACTCAGCTTTAAAAGTGGTAGCTTTTAGGCGACAATCAGCATGTTTTTTTCCAAATGAATTGAACAATCAAGGTAATATCAAAAGAAAGTAATTTTTACTTACAGTACATTTGCAGGCAAAGTGGGGGGTAGACATTAGAAATATTGAAGAGCATGAAGGTTAACAATACGCGATTTTGCACTGCTAGCAGAATATTTGTACTTAGGGGAAAAAATGAACAATTTTCAGCATGACCATAGTGCGATTGTGATTCAATGAAACCAGGAGAGCCATGGAACAGGGAGATAATGCTGGTTTAATCTATGACTAGCAGAGGCTGATTTCCATTGAGAGTAAAGGCAGGAAAAATGCTAATGTAATTACTTTCCTTTGGAACAATACATTGTAAGTAAAATAGCATATCTTTATTTTCTGTAGTAGCTTTTTGTACAACTGTTAATAATGTAGGAAAGCAAAAATATTTGGATGGTAGGAATAGGCAGATTTTATTTTATGATATAAGATAAACTACTGCATAATGCAGAAACCTCTTTTCTATATACTCTACTTCTGAAGCTAAAGTCTGATCACCTTCAAAATATTATTTTCTTGTCCCTTACAATTTAAACACTGACATGTGTAATGTCTGTTACAATTTGCAGGCTCTTAATGGTGTACCCTTTTCCTACAGAGGACACAGATATAAGGGAAGAACATGCATTTTAAGAAGCAAAAGCCTTAAAACAATTAATTTAACAAACTTTAAATTGTTGTAATTTCTGTGTAGTTTAAAGGTTACAAAAGAGATCTGACTAGCCAGGATGATTTGCCTCAGCTCACAACTTAAAGCTAACTTACACCCCACAGCCAGTTACATACCAAAATAAAAATTGTCCTGAATTTCCAATGGTGGTGCTCAGTGTCTGTTGAAAAAGACAGACTTTGCAGGATTGCTTAGCAAAAAGATCTGAAAGAAAACATCAGAATTTGGGAATTTGTTGAGATCAGGTACTCCCTGTCAGTGATGTGATAGTAACTGAGAAGTGCGGAGGCTGCCAGGGCCACCTGGCTCCCTGTCTCACCACCATCTTTCAGGCCTTCCAAAATTTTCAGGTATTTTTTCAGCTAGACAGGGCATTCCTCCACAGCCCTGCCAGCAACCGGCACTGGGACTGCAATGGCACCAGCAATAACCAGGCCCATTTCAGGCCTAGCCTTCTGCAATATAAAAATTTCAAGCTCCCCTGCAGCCCTCCAAGTGAACCAAGGATCCTCGTAATGGTTTTACAATAACTGAAGCCAAAGTGAAATCAATTGGACTTTGTAGTCCGTAGTTTTTTTATGTTTATAGTTTTGAGCAAACAAGATGAACGCACATAGGAATGTGAACAGACTAAAACAAATCATTTACATTTGAAAACATCTTTTCAGCAGAAAAAATTCAAAACACAGGTATTTTATCTTGGTGAGATCTTCATGAAAGCAAACATCATAAGTCACCTGTAAGACTGCTGGGCTTGCAAGAAAACATTAACTGACTTCTCTAGCAGAGCACAGTTTTCTGATACTAATAAGTTTCACGTAATTTGTTGGCGTAGAAGGATGCTTCACTTCACAAATTTAAGCATCTACAGTCACAGGCTTTTTTGTTCCTACACAGCGAGAATAATGCTGTACTGCACATCAAAGGCTCATTTGCATGCACTGCCTCATTATTTTACACCTGCTGAGGCCTCCAACGTCTTGCTTACTGTATCAAAGAAAAATTCAGTCCTTGAAAAGGCTTTTACTAGGTCTGTAAAAAGAAATATCCTCAGGAACGCACCTTTTTGAAATAACGGGAGAAACATACCACATGATCTGCCTTGGATAAAGGCAGATGAAGGTCTTAGTTAAATTTTCTGAGTGTCGATACCAAGAAACTTTTAGGAAAAAAAACCCCTTGTTTAAAGCACTACATGACATAGATTAAATAATGAAATACATGTTCTGTCTTATTGGTAAATGATTCCATATCTCAAAACAATGTTTTGGTCAAAAAAAACCTGTGAACATAGAATTTCACTGGCAATTAACCTTCAAATTATATATTTGCATCAGTCAATTTTGAAAGGAGAGGTAAATCAGAACAGCTAAAATGTCTCTTCTGTGGCAGACTGTTATTTAAGTAATTCCTCCCAAGTTTTACAGTGTAATGAGTTCAGACTGGTAACAGCTCTGTCTGGATCAACACTCAGAGCTAAATTATGCAACTGTTGGATTTACGTGTGGTTATTGAGCAGATGACGAAGCGGATGCATTGAGGGCTGGGCAGGAGGACAACACTGTGATCCTAGGTACAATGTCCTTCATGAGGACACGTGATCCTGTGATCCTTGGAGAAAAGTAACTGAGTTGTGTTCCCTCTCCCTTTCCTTTAATTTTTCCTTGCTTTCTATATATTTTCTCTGACTAGTCTCCTCCCTGGAGAAAAAAGTTCACTTCCCTCACAAAGGCTTTTAAAATACAAATGGCATCTCTATAGAAAACAGAGGCCACAGTTGTGCTTCTCCAAGGCTTTTAAACCCTTGGAACAAAGGGGAGTGGTATTTACCTCCTACACAAAGCTTTTTCTAGATTAATGTTTTCGATACATTTGAGCCATAATTGAAATGCAGTACAACTTATTGCATGTTTTAAGGTAAAAGGCGATATTGAACTGTAAAATAAATAGCAATTACCCACTCAAAAATATTGGTTTCCAATGTATTTAGATGAATGTGTTTTTTGTTTACCAAAGTTCAAATTTTAGCAGTGGTGTTTGAGAGTTTACATAATTTCTTGTGTAATGAAAGTCCTTCACTGTTCTAGTTTTTCCTTAAGATAGGTCAATTCTGAGAGAACAATGTCAACATCAGATCTGAATTCTGTTGGACTACGAGATAATTAAGCATTTAAATAAAATGTACACATTTATAAGAACATAAAATCATATAATTATATTCTAAAGCCAGCAGAAAGAAAATCAGAAAAAATAATCCACAGCTTGTTGGTTTAATCTAATACCAAGAAGAATGTAGGACTACAGACTATCTATGTTATCTTTTGACCTGTATGATTTGTGATTCTAATTGTGGAAAAGAAAAAAAAAGAAAAACAAAACACCACACGCATTGGCCAGGAGCTGCTCTAAGTGGTCACACACAGATGGTCAGGTGGCTCTCCATTGGCACACCTCTCCGCTCCACTGCTTTTCTTACTAGTACATTTTCTTCAGCAGTGCTTCACTGTGTTCCTGCTACATTTGATAATCAACAGCCCAAGCTGCCAGTTGTTTGGATACCTCTGCTGAGTGACAATTGGGAACACAGGTGAGGTATGAAGTATATACTCACAGCAGCCTATCTCTCTCAGATACTGTGTGCACGCTTGGCTAACCTGCACAGATTGTGGGACAGCCCCATCCACTAGTGAGACGTCTCTGTCTGTGGCTGCATGAGATGAATTCTTGCTCATGATGACTCCTGAGCAGCCTCTCTTCACCATACCACGACAGACATCACTAGACTATTCTTGNGTGGCTGCACAAGATGAATTCTTGCTCATGATGACTCCTGGGCAGCCTCTCTTCACCATACCACAACAAACATCACTAGACTATTCTTGGACTGAAGTGTGACCTTAGACTTGCTAGGTCCACACACGTTCTCTTCATTTAGCTCAATTTTATGTTGTGCAGGTCAAGCTTAAAGCTTATCCATGCAATGTTTGGGGACAGATGAGGAAGGCTTCACTGTGGCAGACCAGATACCCTGATGCACTGGGCTGTGCTAAGGCTTGAACTTCTCCAGGCAGAAGCCCTGGAGCTCTCCTAACCCTACCCTGGAGCACACAAAAGCAGTGTGGATAGTCCAGCCTTAAGAACAGTTTCAGAGCCACATTTAAATGACCAAGTAAGGATGGACAGGAATCCAGATAGCTCCTCCTGTACTGTCACTGTGATTTGGTTCCAGGGTGATTCCTGATTTTGGGCATAAGTGTCATGGGGCAGCTTGTGTCCACACTGCCATCAAAAGCAGATGGGCTGCGGGATCCTGCAGTGCATCTGAGAGATGCTCAGCATGTCACACACAACACTGTGTTGCGTGTCTGTGACACTGTGAAAAGCATGTTGCTGTACCTGAGCAGAGCAGTTTTCCACTTGGACGGTCCATTCTACCTGTCAAGCGGCATAGCTTGGCGTTATGCTTGAACCTCTCAGCATGAGAACACCTGCCTGTGTCCTGAGATGGCCTTGGGAGTCCCAGCCACCAGAAAGCCCTCCTCTCATCAGCAATAAACGAGGTCACATTTCATCCCTTTTGAGGTCTTTCTTTGAGTCACAGACAGATTGCCATTTAAAATGCTTATACAGTTCATATGTGAAACAATGAGACAACTGACTCTGTGACACCCTGCCATGTTTGTTAACCCTATAACATAACACGTGGTTGAAATGTCACCACAGCACAAGGTCATTTGGAAATGAAAAAGAAAGACTTGCTGGGACACTCTTAAAGGACCCGTCTGAGCTAAGGCACCAGCGTGTGGTGAAGTCCCACCATATTGCCAGCTAGAGCTGTCTCTGGAGCAGCCCAACTATTAATACCAAACCAACCACTGCTCTTACCTTTCTATTTTTTCCATTCTCAAAGGAATTTTTATGGAGTAATAGAGCACACAGGCCATGGCCATTCAGGAGAACAAGGTCCTGGAATGAACTGAGGAGTGGTCCATATCAACAGTGGAAACACAGCCAGTGGTTGCAACACAGATACACATTTTGCATTGAATGAAGTAATTAATTTTAAAATTCTGGAATATCTTTCTGAATATGAACTGTGACAGGGTTGCTGATGATCCACATATAACTGTTTCAGGCATGATATGAAGGCTTTCTGGTTTCTGTCTTGCTGCTCAGAGCAGTTCTCCCATGAAGTATCCTGTCTCGTGCTCCAGTCCATGGCTAGCTAGACAGATCGTTTATTATAAAATGGTAAATATGTATTCCACCAAAATTCTAGCAGAGCCTGGATAGTAATAGATTCTCTCCTTCTCCCCTTTCCTCAACTGAAGCTTTAACCTGAGGCCAAACAAATCTGCAAAATTACTCTGGAGGAATTTAATTTCCCCGTTCACTAGTTTTACTTGTATTAATTAAAAGTAAATTGTCAGTCACATCTTATTCGGCTGGGAGAAAATACCTTAGCATACAAACCTTTTTGATTAAAATATCCTTTCTACTTCAAATAAGTTCCTCCTCCAAGAACTTCAGTTAAATTATCTAGCTATGCATATTGGATGAGCCCATCCCATTAGTATACAGGCTAATCAGTCAAAAACCTAAAATCCAGAATAAATTTTGTTTATTTTACCTTATATTGAGTTTCGTGAGGTTCATATGTGTTCCACAGAAATTTGATAATTCCTTCCTGAAATTTGACTGCATGGGAATATTTTTTTTAAGTGGATCCTTTGTCCCTTGTCTTATAGGCACCTTTGAAATGCATTTTGATTTCTGATTACAGAGTATAACAATGCCATGGAGCACCTGGTAGAGATGCCCTTCCTCCTGGTCAGTCTCAGGAGTCCTAAAAGGGAAAGGGAAGATCTTGCAGGGAATTCAGACCTGGAAGGGAAATCAGTGCAGGATTGTGATAAATCCCAATTTTACATGTCCATTGATGGGTCTCCATTTCATGAAGAATTCTAATTCATGAGAAAGAACAGGCCATTTTAACATGCTCTTCTCTTAAAACAGACACTGTAATATCCCAGGCAGGGACAATCAAAACTATTCTTTTTTACTAAGAAACAGTTCTTACTAAATTTGGTGATAGGAGAGTACATTTGTGTAGTCACAGATTGAATCTCTTATTCTAAACAAAACACAATACTTGAGAAGTAAAAAGCTAAAAGATCCGTACAGTTCATTCAGACTTTGCTGAAGAGCCACTAAATTTGCAAGTGTTACAGAAGAACTTAGTGGTGAGTGGGGAAGCTACTTACCATTGCAGGGCTTGCTTAATACAAATCATAAATAATGGCAGCCTTTCAGATGCAGACTGGAAGTCAATCAGAAAGTATACATCCCAGGGAACTTCTTATCATTAATATGCTCATGGTGTTCACTGTATATTTTTTAGGTCATCTTTTGAACACAACAATATGCATTCACATATCTGGGCTAATGGTATGGCCAGATTAATTGCCCTGGCTAGGTCCTCACTGTTACACCTCGCTCTCAAGTTTGCAAAAATCGTTACATTTCATAATGTGTTCTTTCATTCCTCTTTGTGTCTCTTTCCAAAATTGGTAACACGCCTTAACTTTTCTTGGAGACCTTTCTGGTCAGCTAACCTCTGACGGAAAATAACATGCATTTATTCCTCTTTGCTCTCTGTAGAGGTACTTATTGGGTGTTCAGGGGTATTTTAAATTCAGTCCCAAGCTGTGTGTTCATGGTGACAATGCCCTGAGCAGAAGGGACACCATTCCATACTGTGCAGATTGTGGTTGCTCTCAGATTCAGTGGATTCACAAATCCTGCCAACAACTGTCACCATAAACTCGACATGGCTGGTGAACTTTTATTATGGCAGCATGTTCAACTTGTAGAAAGGCTGCTTTTGTAATTAAATGTCTGGGGTACTTGTTAAAGACATCTGTCTTACTGTGAATGCCTTTCTTCCCTCTAGGACAACACTGCCAGAGTTCTGAATTTTTACTATCCAATAAGTAAGTTATAGTCATAAACTCTCATGGAAACAATTGAAGAAAACGAAATTTTTTTAACATATTAGAGAGATCCGTACAGAAAAAATAATGTAAAAATTATTAATTGACAGATGAGATAATGTACATTATATGCATTCTCCAGTAGATACTGATCACAAAGGTATCAGGCTGAAATTTTCTTGTGTGTATGATAGACCAGGGCTGCAGTAGTGTCTGAGACAAGTACAGCTGAATAATCCAAGCTGACATCTGTCTGGGTGCACTATCACAATTCGTTCCTTAAATTCCTAGATGCTGGTCTAAGATGTTTATTCACATCCATGAGCACTGAATGAACAAATCCCTCACAGGACAGGTGTCCATTAGCAAAATGGCATGCCTCATTTGGCCTTAAGCACGGGTGACAGCTAATAAAAGCATATGAACATGTGTTATGCATATATGCCATAAGGCATAATCCTCTTTGCTCCATGCAGAAATATTTCCTATTACCTCAATTGTTGTGAGTGCTAGGAAGTATTTCAGTATGGACAATTATGTCCATAACATCTGTGACTAGGCTGGAAACAAGTAAATATTGCAGAATACTATTCGTGAATACCCGTTTAGAGGTTACTCTGTTCCTGCCATCTATTGACAACACAAGCCATATTAAGACACTTCACCGACACATGTTGCTTTCCTACCAGCTGTCACAGTATCTGCTGTTGGTCCCTGGCACTGAGTGAGGACCAATAAATGGCACAGACAAAGGCTGTTGTCCCTTCCTGGTGCAAAGCTACAGTCCAGGAAGGAGAAGTTGTTTCTCTGAGCTACTTTCTGAAGTGAATCAAAAGTGGAGATTCTACCTAGCAAACCACCAAGCAGATTCCAGCATTTGTGTCCAGTTCCTTTCCCAATGCAATAAAGAGAAATGTGCAAACACCTTCTAGTATGGTCCCTTATAGGAAAGATACATCTAATTTTAAATCTTTGATATGACACTATGTTTCACCAAATAGATCATAAAAATTTAAATTACTTAAGAGGAAGGGAGGAAACATGCAAGTGCTACAAAGCTTACAGAGAGCTTCTACAAATGTGACCCTGCAGCAGCCTTTTCACAGAGGTAATTGTTTTCTGTTTCCTGAAGAAGAGCTCTTATACTTCAGAAAAGCTCCAGCAGCGGACATTGATTTCAGCTGCAACTCTGCAATACAGCTAACTATGATGAACGTGTTAAAGCTGATATCCCCATCGTATCTGAAAGCAAACTGTCTCAAAACAGCAACTGCAGAGCTCCTGCTAGGTGAGTTTTCCATTACAAAGCAAAGAACTCTGTTTATCTGGAGTAATACAGTATTTTCTTCCAAGCTGGCCAAATTTAAAAGCCTATGGGATTGTCTATCTTAGATATTCTGACAACAAAGAATTATTATTACCATAGGACACAAGCTCAGTAGGAAAATAAAAGCATAAGTCGGTTTCTGTATCTGACTGCCCAAGTTGACAACCACTGTCTCTCAGCTGTTAGGTTTTCTAACAAACACCTTCAAGCTTTCTCCAAACATGTCCTCCAAATTATGAAAAAGTCCCCGTAACCAGTCACAAACACTCCATGGCATTGACTTCCCAGAAGATCTCCATAAATGAATGCAACAGAAAATAGATATATTGGCCTTGCCTATGCAGTGTTCATTATGACCAATATTCTTTCACAACTTCCTCATGCTGCTTGGCTGTGCAACACGTTACACTTTGATTGTTCACACAGATCTTCATTGTCTTCTGTGTTTGAGGATTCAGTAGCAGGGTGCTGCAGCTTGTATGGCTGTTGGAAACACAAAGAGGCAGCTGATGACAAGCAGGTAAAGGTCAGTGTTACACAGTGCAGTGGCTGGAAAGCTGCCTGGTGGAAAAGGACCTGTCTGAACATGAGCCAGCAGTGTGCCAGGTGGCAAAAAAGGCCAACAGCATCCTGGCTTGTAGCAAAAATAGTGTGGCCAGCAGGACCAGGGCAGTGATCATCCCCTTGCACTCAGTGCTGGTGAGGCCCCACCTCAAATACTGTGTTCGGTTTTGGGCCTCTGACTGAAAGGAAGACACTGAGGTGCCAGAGAAGGGCAAAAAAGGTGATGAAGTGTCTGGGGCACAAGTCTGATGAGGAGCAGCTGAGGGAACTGGGACTGTTTAGCCTGAAGAGGAGGGTGAGGGGAGACCTTATTGCTGTCTACAACTAACTGAAAGGAGGTTGTAGCATGGAGGGTGTTGGTCTCTTCTCCCACGTAACAAGTGACAGGATAAGAGGAAATGGTCTCAGTTTGCTCCAGGGGAGGTTTAGATTGGATAGCAGGAAATTCCTTTTGATGACAGAAAGGGTTGTCAGGCATTGGAACAGGCTGCCCAGGGACGTGGTTGCGTCACCATCCCTGGAGGTGTCTAGGAGACATGTAGATGAGGTTCTTAGAGACATGGTTTAGTGTCAAAGTTAGGTTAATGGGTGGTCCCAATGATCTTGAGGTTCTCTTCCAAACAAAATGATTCTATGATTCTATACTCTTGAATATATTGTACTCCTTATTCCTTGTGTTGTCTCAGCTGTAGTCTTTTCCTCAGCATCTTGGTGTGCTTCTTATTTCTTTCATTCTTCATTGCCATTTTGGTTTCCTGATTCTTGGCTTAGCTTCCAGCTATTTTCCTACCCTGTGGTTGTGGTGACGATAGGGTCACTGACAAGGAAGCACCAAGAGGTGCTCTCAGGAAGCTCCAGTGTCTGCAGCCAGAATGTGCACAGGAGGGTGAGTGGTGGGGCCTGGAGCAGACCATGCGTGGCACGAGGAGCTGGTGGTTCTGGTCTCCCAGGTCTTCAGCAGGACTGAGCACAGATTCAAGCAGGTGGACCCAGCCAGGTGGAGACCCTAATGCATGAAAACTGCAGAGTGGACTACCTCTTTCCAAGAGACTATGAAGATATATGCACACATTTCCCTGAAACTGGGGCAGAGACCAGGCCAGAAGTGTGCTTGTTCAGAGCACAGAAAATATAACTACCAGAATTGTGATTTGGAAGGCTTTCAAAATCGTTCTCCTAGCTGGAGGCAGATGCCGCAAGCCACGGGGCTTAATAAAACAGTCCTGACCCAAGTTTCACAGCACTAAACTGCACACTGGAGGCCAGATTAGTAAAAACAGATGGGCAAAATATAAAGCTGCATAAACTAATTGGGCGCCCTGTTGGTGTACACTTTCCGTAATCAGGGGAGTTTTGAACGACATATGTTTATCTTTCCCCCTTCCTTGGGATTCTATTTCATCATACACAGTAATGAGACACCTAGCCAGGTGATTACTGGGCTGAAAATCTTTACGAGGATTTACATTCACTGTGTGCAAGTTTTTCTACTGGTAAAGCATAGATGTTCTACCCTGACCACTCCATGGGGCTCAACAGAGGACTGACTGTCTGGAAATCACTGTGATTAGAGTTATTAGCATTTGGGAGGCATCTCTACCTTGGCTGAGAAAGGCAGCTGGAGGTCACTTTTTAGACAGGGGAGCGGGGAAAGGGAGAAATGAAGTGAAAATAACTTCAGAGATGTCACAGATGATCTAGATAGAGGCACAGCAGCAGTGAGCGGTGGGGTTCACAAGACTTCAGCTATCACATTTGTTCAGAGGTAAGAATCCAGCCTGGTGCCCTACAGCCATTTGGGTGGCCCACCACTGCTCGGGGCAGCCACGGTACTGTGGCAAACCCCCACTGAAATCCATGCGCAAACAGCACATTGGGGGTGTAGGTTTTTGGTTTCCTAGTGATTCCAACACCTTTCTCTTCATAGCCCCTACTCAAGTAATGGACCCTGTGATGGACATTTGCAAAACTGAGTGGTCATTTTCAACATTTTAAAGGGCATTTCTCTCTTCTTATGGCACAACCTCCATCTCATCACATATCTGATGGTTTTGCATGGCTGGAAGTACAAGACAACTGTGTTTATGCCCCTGATCACTTTCTTCTGCCTTTACCTTCATGTTCATTGTACCTGATGGACACGAGATCCTGCTACCTGCCCTGGGATGTGTGTCAAGGCTGGAGCAGGGCAGGTCTATATCGGCTCTCACCCCCAAACACCAGTGGGGCTGCAGGCGTAAGGCTCTGGAGAGGAGGTGGCTCTGGCCACAAAGGCTAAACAAGGCTCAACACTAGCTGACTTATTAGAGACAGGCACTGAGTAATCGTGTTCCTACCTGTATAAACTGGAATCAAAAGTGAGTTATTCAGTCAGTGGAAATAAATGGATTTTTCCAGCTGGTGTGGCTGACGTGTACTGTGTATTTCACATTTATATATCTTCCTTTCACCAACAAGCTCCCCTTTCAATAATCAAGCTCTATAGCTATAACAATTCTACTGACTGGAAAGAAATGTGTGTTCACAACATGCACCAAGAGATAAATCCTGATACAGCACCGGGAACGCATTCCGTGCATTACATGTGCCAAAGGAGTAGGATTTATTCAGGTCATTTATGCTCCACTGGAGTGGAAAAAGGAAAAAAAATAGGCCTTGCTATAATGAATTGGACTCTTTGAGTTCTGCAGAGAATAATGCCTATGCATTGGCTAACAGGGATTGCTATCCATCAAGGCAGCAAGGGGGTGGCTTTGTAGGACAGGTCTGTTCTGGACCCACAGCCATGTGCAGATGTTACCTCCTTCAGACCCCAACAGGTACATACACAGAGCCCATCTCCCTGCGCTGCTCATCCCTGCAGCAGCCCTCACTATTCCCATCCTTCCCAGGAGTACAGGAGCACGTCCCACACCCTGCCATGCCCTGTCCCACATGAAAACCCTTATTTCAGCTCTCTGCCCTTTCTGGATGGGCCACTCTGAGAGAGTTCGATTTTGCACAAGTTGTTGCTCATCCTGCAAAAATCTCCAAGACCTGCAGCGTGACCATTGTGCCATTCAGCTGTGCAGCCACAGAACCACAAACTCTTGTGATCTAAATAGAGCAATAGGGAGAGAAAAGGGCAGAGGAAGGGGAGCACAGCAGGCCAGAGCTGCAACTGAGACCAGAGCTGGCTTCAAAAACACCACCACCCCCTTCTACAAAGGAAGATAAACTAAATTATAAACTTCTGGGAGTTGCTGCCTCATCCTCTGTCTATGCCTAAAGCTGTGAGCTCTCAGATCAGAAAACACCCCTTCCTTGTTAAGGGTGTTAAGGAAACAGCTAGCACATTGGAGCTAGTGCTACAACTACAAGGTGACCTGATATACATCTACAGGCACCTGTTTGTTATTTCACAGCTACTTTAAACAAACAGCCACCCTATCCATACCCTTACACATCAGCAGGTTTTGTTTCTTCACCACACTTAAATTTTATTGGCATTGGGAGGCAGATTGAGGAAGAAGAACAGAGCAGGGAAAAAAAGAGGCAGAAGTTGTGTATTTGTGCTTCACCATCAAACAGAATAAACCCATCAGGACATCACAAATGGCTTGTAACCACACCAGGAGAAGGGACAACAAGTCCCTGATGGGCATAGCATCAATGGTGTTTTTATCCCTTACTAGCTTGCACTTTTCTCAGGAGACACCAAGTGAAGACAAAATGGCAACAAATTATCATAGAATGTAAAAATGCAGGTGGGGAATTGTATTCATGGAAATTTCAAACAGCTCTGTAGTGTTTGAAAGTGAAAATTAAACGTATTTTTCTGGGTTACTTGCAATGTAGTAATGTATATACAGAGCCAAAAGGACACGCTGTTTAGACTTTAATTATGAAGGTATTCTAGATAAGAAACACCACACTAGAATGCAGACATTTCGAGTTTTTGAGTAAAAACCAGCAGACTTCCAGGACCATGCATTTCAAAACACTTCAAGCTACACAGGAAGGTATCAATTATGTATTTACCATTTCAGCTAGCTACTCTACATCTGTATCAAAACAGGGAAGAAGAAACCAGAGCCATTACACTGTGATTAAAATAGTCCACCCCTGGGAAGGGACAGTAACTTGAAAGAGTAAGGGAAATGGTTATAAGAAATATCAGTCCTAAAATTGTTTTCGGAGAAAATCTTACTTTGACATGCTCTATTACTAAAAGTTTCATTTTATGCTGTTTTGTCCTTACCTCCATATTCTCAGCATTTTTCACATTGAAAAGTGGGTTCGTTGTTTGGTTCATTCATTCATTTATTTATTTTTTTATTTTACTGATGTGTAATTAATGGGGTATGCATGCTTAGGCCATGCTTTCCCTTTTCTTTAAATGGAAGTACTGTGGGTTTTTACTTTGTGGGAAGATATTTGAAAGCAAAATGTTGTAGGAGGAAGCGAGATGAACACAACGTGATACACGGCTTCGGGGTGGGAAATGCATTTGTGCCTTTCACATGGAGGCATCTCAGGTTCAGATGTGTACAACACATGTATGTCTACATATATACGCACTCAACAACCAACAGTTCTAGAGACACAATTAGGTAAACTGTTCAGAAACACAGGGGATTTGAAACATTGTCTTTTCTTTCTAAAGAGCATTGGAACTCAGCCTTCACATGGAATCCGCAAAACCACATCAAAGGCAAACAGATTTTGTGGTTGCGTGTTTATCCCTAAGACGGTAAACATATTATCCAAAACAAAAAATGGTAAAAATAATTAAAGCAAATATTCTGAATATTTGTGAATGTCCTGGTATTTCGGCCTTGCTGAAATCAATAGGAAAAGTAGAGCATGAACCTGGAGCTGGGGTACAGCAGTAGCTCCAGTACTGTTGGCAGAATCCAGCTGCACTGATGAAGAAGATGGCCTAAAATAAAGAAGAGTTGTCAGCATCTTCAGATAGATCTGACTAATCAGTCACTGATTTTTCTTTTTTTTTTTTTTACCAAGCCCCCTCCAAACCACGTTAAAACTTAAAAACACGCCACTGGTGAAGTGACTATCCTGTTTTTTACTCAGTCCCAAGCACAATGGCTTTTATAGTAATCCAGATCTCTTCCCCAGGGCATTATGATGAATATAAAGACCCAAGCACATGTGTGGCAGTTGCACTT
>VWYH01004656.1:33905-95978 GCA_013399365.1 Pampusana beccarii | reverse complement strand
GGGTAAAACGGGGCAGAGAGGGCTCCGGTTTGTTTTCTTGTGAGTGCATATATGCACGCTGTGGATCTTCATTATTCTTATTTCACTGCACCCCAAATAATCTCCTAACCTAATATCCGAACCTGTATCTTATGTTATTGGAGCGCTAACTAAGTGTATAAACCCCGTTTCCCAATCGGTTTATCAGCGGTACTTTTCTGGCCGGAATAAAGTTTGTTTTGGACCTTGTTGTCCGCCTAAACTTATTTTTGGGGTGCCTCCGTGACGACATGCACAGGTTAGGAGGAGATTGCCCCAGTTTTCCATGGATAACTTTTGTCCAGGCCTATATCCCACCATGCTGTTTAAGGTTTGCTCTTAAGATGGGTGTCTCCACATGTTGGAATAACTAAGAAGCGTCAATGTCATTAAGCAGAGCCCAAAAGGAGTGATTAGGGTACCATTACTCTTGTTTTGAGATCATCCCAACAGAAAACATGGCTTTCTGAGGTGAATTTGATAATAGGATTAATAGGATCAATAGTGAAACACTGTAGTTTCTCTTGTGCTGTATCCTCTATGCATATATTACCTAGGCAAATTACCCCAGAAACAGGAGACTAACACTGTTAACCAGAATATCATGTTAAACATTCTTGATGCTTCTGTGGGTGTGGGGGAAAAGACAAATGTAATTGTCCTGAGAAGAATATATTTCCATAACAATGAAATCTCAACATCAGTCTCCTGTTCATTTCAGCAAAGGAAAAATTAGCATACCTTCAGATATTTTGGGTCAGTGGGGATACCATTATAACCTTCTGCAAGAGCCATTTCAAGCTATATTGTTTTATGATAACTCTGTCATTGCAATGTGACAAAATGGAACAGTTTTCAGTTTAGGACAGTAGATGGGGATTAATCAAGCTATTTTTCTCGCTGTTACATGCCACCAGTGGAGGCTTTTAACTAACCAGCTGAGAGACTTGTGAGTGTGGAAATTGTTCTTTGCATATTCATTAAGAAGGAGAATTGTCCTCCCTTAGCAGAGCAATGTGGATGAGAGCAGAGGACCAAAACATCCAGTGGAATCAGGCGAACAGCCTGGTTACAACTGAGTCACATCTCTGGCAATGGGAGTGAGAATTTGAGTGTCCCAGGAACCTGTACTTGTCTGTAAATAAGAGAGGATTTTCCTTGCAGACAAAATCCCTGCAGGGTTCAAAACGACAGCAGGAAGTACGACCTTTTCTCCTGAACCCATATAAAAATTAGTTAAAAATAATAGGATCTGCTGTGTGCTCCCCTCATCTGTGTCATGACAGACCGTTATCTCTGCACCTGGAGAAGATAAATTTGAAAGAGACACAAAATCTCGTATCATCTTCATCAGTCTCCATTAAGTTGCTGCTGGGAATTTGTGGTTGGTTTTGGGGTCAGAAGAAGGGGAGTCAGGTCTCTAAAGGAGACAGTGTGGTAGACAGGGAGTCTGGACATCTGAACCAGTTGCCTGCGATAGTTACCTTCATCATGAGCCAAGGAACCGTCATCATCAAAGCACAGGTCAAGCCACTGTGAAGTACACGTCTGACACCTTGGACAAGCTGTGTGAGTCTGTGTATCTCCACCATCCCTAGCTCCCAGCACTGGTGTGGGGGCCTGTTTTGTAGATGTCTAAAACTAGGTGAGATAAACGCCACTTTATCCTTAAGTCCCAAAATGACCCTTGAGATCCTCAGACAAGTGGACTTCTTGTGGTCTTTTTGCAGCCCCCTCTGATACCCTAGAAAGTCATGTGCTCCAGAAGCCTGTAAGACACAATGTTCCAGGGGGGAGGTAGGGACAGAAACAGATGCCCTGGACCAAACTCTGCATAGTATGTAGAAAATCATTGAATTCGAAGATAATTGATGATGAAGACAGGTTTAGCGCATTTGGTAGGCTTATATTTTTGTAAGCCATGGCTCAGACTGTGCCCTGAGAGTCTATTCTTCAATGTCAAATCCCCTAGAAGTATAATTTCCAGAAATGTTTAATGACTATTTAATAACAGCTGCATAAAAGATCTCTGATCATATTTTAATATTGCTAATGACAGAATTGTTCAGCACTGAAGTATTTTATGGTTATAAAAAATATATCACTCCTTTTTCAGAGAGCTGCCCTTAAAGCAAATTGGCCATGCATTGCGGGCCTCTCCTCCTGCCTGAAAGGGCAGCCCTGGTGCGAGCTGCACGAAGCAGAGGGAGGAGTTGTGGTGTCTCTTCACAGCCATAGGAGCTCGCTGAGGCAAAACCTGTGACTGGCTTTTCAGAAGGGCTGGAAAATCTTGCCACTTAAACATATGCAAGTGGGCAGGTGAAGACAAGATACGGGTAACCAAATTCCTTGCTTGAGGACACAAGCTGATCACCTCTGGGGTGCAAGGCAAGAATTTACCTCCCCAACAGCTGCCTGAAGAGCCCAGAGCAGATGCTGACACATGTTACCAGAGTACTTGGTCTTTCCTTTAAGCAGCAATTGCCACTCAAAGGATGGATACAGCTCTACAGAAGGTTTCCACCCCCCAGCTGCGTCTGACCTCACTCTTGTGAGCAGCCAAAGCAAAGCAGTCATTGAGGGTGCCACTGGCACATCTTGTTTGGTTTATCTGAGCCTGACAGAGGTATACGGGGCTCCCCTTTATGTCTGACAGGGTTGCTCCTCTCCTCCCAGCTCAACCTGGCTGTCCTTTGCTTTGGTTTTAATCCAGGACCCAGATCCCACTAACACCCACACCTGTGAATTAACTTGCCTTGTGAGGGATATCCACTAAGTTCACATGAACCAAGCTACATGTTCGTGGAGATGTGAGAATACAGTTACTTCTTCAGGGAAAGAACTGCCTAAATTAGAAAGCCCCATTTTTTTCTTTAGCCAGATATCACCTGGAGGCAGCTGATGGCAGGTCCCTGCTCCCGGGCTCAGAAAGGCTTGGGCATCACTACTGGCCATGTACCCCACTTTGTGCAGTGGATACTGGGATCCGCACTTGCTCATAGGGACATCTGTAATAATCCCAAATAACGTCCAGTTCTAAACAGGACTACCTGCAGGTTCAGCATGCCGGGATGTTTGCAGCCTTCAGGTGGATGAAGGAAATTAATTACAGCAATTCCCTTGTGAGTTAAATGTGTGTGTATGTCTGTATGTGCATGTGCGTATGAAATAAAATATAAAGGAAGAGAAAATTTATGTGAGTTTTCAGGCCACTAAAAGCCAGTTTCTGGTAATCAGATTATCAGCACAGTTGACTCAGGTTCTCAGCTTCTGTAATTTATTACTAGTTTTAACAGCTGCCACTCTTGTTAAGATCAGGTTCCTGTGAGCTGGGGAAGCAAAATGTGTTCTTAAAGCACTTTGCATTCCTAAAAGGGATTGAAATAATCCTAGATATTGTTACATTTCCATTTTTAACTGAATTAGTAAGCCTGTTAATATGTACAGCAATTACACTTTTCTTTGCAAATAGAGGTGGTTCAGAAGAATTTTTTTTTTAATGTATGTATCCTCATACTATCAGGAAACCATTTTCTCTATGTTCATTACATATGCACTTAAATTCCATTTGGAATGGTCTTCACTAGTTTGAGATCCTTGAATCACAGCTACCTCTCAGGAGAAAACAGTCGTAAAAACTATGAGTCCATGGAGAGTATCGATAGGGGGAAAATTCCGTTGAGACTCTTGAGGGTTTACGCCTGTTCCTGCAATAATTTTTGTAGGATACTTATGTCTATTTGGAACTGACATTTTCAAAAGCTGTGTATAGAAGAACATTCCATAATAATCTGGATGTTTCAGTTTATCTATTCTGGCTACTTTTTAAAAGGGAACCAAGTCTCTCTATGATTCTAGCATTTACAGTCAATCTGAGTTTATGTAAAAAAGCATTGTTAAGTTCATTGATTAGGTATCAATACTTTTATTTATACCAAAGGAAAATGCAGCACTTCCTGTATCTAAAGTATTTATTTGTGCACTGTGGTTTTAGTACAAGTAGTATATCAATTCCAGAGAATTTATTTGTGCCGTTCTTTTAAGTGAGTTAAGTGATTGATGTGACTGATGCAACTCATATAATCCTGACTTCTTCCTTGCTGAGTTGCGGGAAGCAACAGGGCATAGAAACATGTCCTTGCTGCGTGTGGAAATGCTTGGTCAGTCAGCTGCACAAGAGAGTCATTGTTTTATAGATTCTTATAGTACCTTGATCTATCATCCTTTTCTAATAGCTGTCTGACAGCTTACGCTTAACGAGCCTTACAAGGCAATACCAAAATGAGCATGGCTACAGTCTCGTCCTTTGAACAGCACCCAGACCACTATGCCCCGGATGCAGATAAGCCCCAAGCAGTTGTTCATTCACTTTTTCTCTCCCAGTAGGATGGGGGAGAGAATTAGAAGGGTTAAAGTGAGAAAACTCTTGAGATGATAAAAAGACAGCTTAATAGGTAAAGCAAAAGCTGCTCACACAAGCAAAGCAAAATAAGGAATTCGTTCACTATTTTCCATTAACGTGGAGATGTTCATCCATCTCCAGGAAAGCAGAGTGCCATCATTCATAATGCCATAACTCCAAATATCCCTCCCTTCCTCCTTCTTCCCCCAGCTTTTATTGCTGAGCATGATGTCATATGGTATGGGACATCCCTTTGGTCAGTTTGGATCAGTTGTCCCAGCTGTGTCACCTCCCAACTTCTCATGGAGCCCCAGCCTATGATCTGGAGAGGCAATGTGAGAAAAAAAAGCCTTGATGCCATGTAAGCACTGCTCAGCAAAACTAAAACATCCCTCTATTATCAACACTGTTTTCATCACAAATCCAAAACCTAGTCCCTTAGAAGATACTACGAAGGCAATAAACTCCATCCCAGTCCAAACCAGTACAACAAGAAAATTCAAAAACAATCAGAAAGAAGAATTGTAACTGTCTGAATGGGTGAAAGCTGGTTCTTCTGTTGTAACTGAAGAGCAAAGCCTGTCTAAGCTGACCTGGTTATTGTATCTGGCAGTGAGAGGTAAGATCAGATAAGCCCAAGAGTATGAGTACATCACTTACTTAATAAAATTCCCTTTTCTTCAACACAGTATTTGAAACACTGAAGAAAAATGTTTATGTTTGGGAAACTAGTTAAGTAGCATTATGTGCTCCCAAAAGTGGAAATACAAGCCCCAAAAGACCCCTACAGCAACAAAGAGTTTCAATTTACAAATGCCAAAAAGGAAGAAATCCTGTAAGCCTCAGGAACTCACAGTGGTACTTTACTCTTGGTGCCTATTTAGAGAAATGTGTTGGACTCAATGATCCTTGTGGGTCCTTTCCAACTCAGGACATTCTATGTGCCTTTTTGGTGGCAAAATTAAAAACTTAGAGGATCTGTACAGGTAGGGATTAAAAAGAAACTCCGAAGGAAGTTTAACACAGTTCAGGATGTATGACCAACCACTTGAGTTGTGGTTAGATAGAGACCAGAAAAGGAAGGAGATGAAACAGTCTTTAGCACTTTGATATATCCCCCACCAGCCACACAAATGTTAAGTTTTCCATTCGAAAAACAATCTCCAATGCATTTCAAAATCTTGAACACTTCCTGTGATGGGGCATCCACAACTTCTCTGGACAACCTATTCTGGTGTCTCACCACTCTCATCGTAAAAAATTACTTACTTACATCCAATTTAAATCTACCCTCTTTCAGTTTAAAGCTGTTGCCCCTGTTCTGCAACTACAGGCCCTGCTCAAAAGTCTCTTCCCATCTTCCTTATAAGCCCCCTTTATATATTGAAAGGTCACAATAAGGTCTCCCTCCATCCTTCTCTTCTCCAGACTGAACACCAGAGGTGGTGGCTCTGTGCCCATGGTGCAGGGAAATGAGGCATGATGGTGTCTTTTGCAAATGGAGATGTTAGAGTCTTGTCTAGGAAAGCAAAATGAATGGGCTGGAGGTTTTCTCATTCTGAGCAAAACAGGTGTACTTGCTCCTGCCCAGAAACTAGTCCTGAGATTCTTAGGTGGGAATGCTCTCTTCCTTCACTCCAGACCGTGGTCCTATGCTGAAAAGGCTGCCTGACCTCCTATGTAGGTAGACTATGGGACTGTCCCAGGCAATGAGTCCCCTAATGCCTGGCTACAAACCCAGATCAAAAGATCTGCATCCATCTAGAACGTGCCCAACATCAGCTCCATGAGACACAAAAACATGCGGGGAGATGATTGCTCTGCTCTTGCTTCCTTGTGGCACTTAGAACTGCAGAGTAATTTTCTTGAGGATACCTTGCTAGGACAGAAAGAACATTTTTGAATAGTTATTTGTGAGCCAGTCCTCCTTTGGTCTGTTTGCATGGATGACATATCTCTAATTTGAAAGGGTTCTGGACAGGATTTATTTATTCATGTGGTCTCTGAGAGGATCGCTAGGTATCTCCTGCATCAAGCCACTGACGACTTGTCCTGTCACATTTTACGAATCAAAACACAGCTGCTAAACCTGTGTGGCTTCTGTAACCCTAGTGGAGCCTTGTTGGCTTTGATGGAACAAGTGGACATGACATCAGATGCCAAGGATTTGCTTGTCATCTCCATTGTAGCTTCACTTTGGAATGCTTGCTGGGCTACAGAAATCTGTCACAGACTAATCTGCTTGGGATGTCAGGGAAGCCGGAGCTGAAGCCTTAATGTATGAATCTTCTGTGCTGATAACTCTCTGCTGAGCTTTGATGAATGCATAAAGAGTTGGCAGACGAGTGGAGTTTTTGATTAACTGTGCTAGTCTATGCACACTCAGGCTTCAGTGAGACTGTATATTGTCAGCCTGCTGTCTCCTGTGTGCTGAATTCTCATTTAAGCTTTTGTATTTAACTGGAAATTCTGATTTCTCTTTCACTATGAAGTTTAAAATGAAGTTCAAATCAGACATAATTTACAAGAAAGACTGTGTAATACTTTCTGTCTCTGTAAGTAGCTTTGAGATGGAATTATCTTTAATGTTTATAACTTCTTGTATTCACATTTGCATTAATGCGTTTTCTTTAACAAGATAAAACATTTCTGCAGCACACGCATCCATATGGAGTTTTGCTCATGAATATTTTTGTCCCAGGTATCTAGTTTCTCAATTTCTGCCAAAAAATAAGTTAATTTCTGCTATTTAAAGGGCAACTTGAATGTAACTGAATAATCCAGACACAGTTGAAGACTTAACAATTGCTAGGAAGATCAGAATTTAGATCACAACATGCAAAGATGAACAGATGCATCCTGGGCAAGTTGAGCAAATATACAATAAATTATGTATTCTCACACCTATAAAAGAAGAGAAACAGTGCAACCTGCTCTTCTTGTAAAAATGCTGTTTACTAAAGCAGCACCTAGACAGCCACCAAGATGGGGAACTATTATCCTAATAATAGATGAACATAATAGCTAATACAATTTCTGTTCTGCTTTGCTTGTGTACTAAAAGAAAAGTGAGGCTGTAGGAATGGGGACAGATATATAATACAAAAATAGTCAACATTGCAAGGTGCAAATATGGCTCCAAGGTGCCTTACTGGGTTTTATGTTTTCGTTTTGTGGTTTGCACTTTTGTTATCCTAAATATTGGACCTGTTCGTACAGTCCTTAGTTTTAATCAAGCTTCCACGCAGTCAACCTGTCAGACTATCTCCTGGTGAAAACCAGCCCGGCTTATCTACAGTGTTTTCCTCATTCTTATTAGCTGGAGTACAGCTCAATATATTGTACAGAAACTTTTCATAACCAATGTTAGATCTAATTTTTGTGGCATAACTGTGTTGACTGTAGGAGTTAACCCAGTTTACCCCCATGTAGGTGAGATGGTAGCCTGTCTCTTACTCATGAACTTGTACCTCTTGATGCTTGACCTCAGCTTATCCCTATGACTGCAGTAAAGCATTTGCCTGATGAAAAACTACATGGCCTCATCTGCTGTGTTCTTATGTACAGCCTCTCTTGCTACTATCAGTTTTCTCCAATAAAATCACTATGGAGCATTAGCCCAGAGGTATACGTTATTTAATAATTACTATATATTACAATTACTCAACAATCGTAATAATTACATCACTGTTCTATTTTGAAACCTCTCTGTCTTAGTGTAAAGGATGGTCTATTAGTAGGAATGCCATCTCTGTCAATTATTATTTGTGTACAGGAATCCTCTAATCTATTATTTTAGTTCAGTTAAACAGAGCATAAAATCTAACTCAATACAACATGAAACATCACAATAGAAAAACTTGTTAAGGCAAGTCATCTTCACAGTATGATACTCCTGGAAAGGAAGGGACAAGGAGGGAATAGCATGCACTGGGTTTACCTGCCTTTCCTCACATTTCAGAGAAGCCGGTCAGCCTCTTTTCACTTCTTTTCATTATGATGGGCAATGGCATCACTTATTGCCTCCACCCTTCACTGTTTCTAAGCCATGCAAGCTTTTGACTTGAGTTTAAATGTGAGTGCTTGCAGCCTCTTCTACATCCCTTCAGCACTTCTTTCTGCAGAAACCCCAAGAGGCCTTTAGGAAGAATTGGTCACAACTGAAGGTATTGAAAACACAATTTCCACTGTTCTTTATAGGGACAGTGCTGTTTACAACTGTTTCTGGCCGAATGCTCCTCTGTAACCAACAGAACCAGGAGAAACCACTGAAGCGTGGATGAAATCTTTCTTTTATTGCAATGGGGATCTCCCAAGTTTTGAGTTAGATGTGAGGAATTAAAGAAAGTACATTCCAAAGCCAGGTCATTTCTTCTGTGTTGGGATCATAAAGACATTAAAAGGTCTATGTCTCTTACTTTCAAAGCTTGATGTGCATGATCCATCTGTTTGTAACAGTCAGGCCATCTCTACTGAAAGGTATGTGAACCATTAAAAGATACAGAAAAGACAGTGAAAAAGGAAAAGGAAAAATCCCACACACTTTGGGGCCTAACGAAGGCTCTAGTTCACTACTTTTGAATATAATCTAACATTTCCAGCACACCAGTCTTCAGTGATTTTTATGTTGTATTTCAAAGTGACTGAGCATATTTCGGGGTGCACCCTCCCATGCTTAGGGACCCTGAGCTCTGGTAACATTTTTTTTAGCTGGTGAGCATCCTCTCCTACCTTACTAATTTTCAGTTATACCATCTACTTGGAACTTCATCCCTTTTTAAATAATCTGAGTATTTGCCTACTGAAACTGTCTCTCCAAATTCTGTGATTTTATACACTAATTATGTATTTTAAAAAAGAAAAAAAATAGAAAGCTACATTTTTTACATTTCCTAGTACTTCAGCTACTTTGCTCAACACACTTTTAAGAGGCTACTTTCCATAAACACTGATTTTCTTGGAGCAGCAGTCCACTCGTAAGTGTCTCAGATGAATTAGAAAATGACATTGATCACCATGGATGTGATGCATCTTACATAAATTATTGCTCTGAATGTAAGGTGTCAAGACATCATAGCTGGCCAGTTAGACTTAAAAGCACCTGGTGAGAGACATCTCTTCAGATTGTAAAAAAGGTGTTTTACTGAAGACTTCATGGAGTAAAATATTTATAAGTTCAAGAGATGGTTCATTCCACCTATCTCACATACTAATTTTAGTATGGGATAAAATGACTGCTACATCTTCACTTAAAAAAAAAAAAAAAAAAAGAAATAGGGAAGAAAAATAAAGGTAAGCAGAACTGAGTCACGGGGAGTGTTTTATGATACCTGGGGGCCAAGCAAGCTGCCCTGCCACTGCTCCCAGGAGGCATCGGGAACTGGGACAAGCACCTCAGGACCAACACCTACATCAGGATTTTAGGTCACATATTGACAGCTGAGGATGACTTGCCAGGCCAAGTGAAAGCCATGTCTGGTCACAGATTGGACCAGCTGACTTGGTTGGAAAACACTCAAATCCAGATGAGAGTAATTTTGTGCAGAGAAGAGCGCCCTGGTGTGACTTCCAAGTAAAAGCCTGTGTCAACACTGCAGCACAAACACAGGAGATCTTGGGTTCGCTGAATACCAAATCCTTACAAAATCCTTAAAAGCACAAAATGGGATTTTTCATAAGGTTCATAACTCTAAAGGATTAGTGAGCCTGAGGCATTTCTGAAGCCTCATTTATAATTATCAAAGTATCACATCCCATATTCTGAAGCAAAATATTACTGTCTGTGGTTTCAGGATTGTTTTCTGTACTTTCTGGTATGAGATACAGCCATTTTTCTAATTGAGTCTGAAATATTTAATACTTTTGTTTGTCTATTAAAAAAAATGGGTTTTTTTAACATATTTTTGTTCCAGCACCCAGAACAAACCCAAAATATTGCAGTTATCTGTAGGAACAAAATAGTATGAAAAACCAGTGCACGTGCCCTAACAAATACAGTGAACACACCTTATCTCCTATCATAGGCCTGTTTTACTGTCCATGCTAGTATAGTCTGGGAAAAAAGTTTTAAGTACCATGTGCTTTGGAGTCAGAAGCAGGCAGACGATTTATCCAGTAGAGATCTAAAATTGTAGTCACATTTTGGAGGAAAGGCTACGGCATGTACATGCAAAGTGTCCAGACTCTTGAAACCAAGTTCTCTGATGACAGAAATGGGTCCCTGAAGTCCACAAAAAATGCGCTCTTGTCTCTTGGGTTAAATCAAAGCAAATGTTTATATTTGTTTGTTTACAAAGCAAATTAATCTTCTGTTAGAGTTAACTGCTTGAAGACACTTTGTTTTGTGATTGACTAATATGTAAAAGAAATTGAATTAGGCTTATCCCAGATGTTTCATTTAATTTGTTTTGTTATCCTTTTAGATGTGAATAAATATATTTAGATTACAAAACAGAAAATTCCTTTGAACTGAGGAATAAAATTTTTTGTGTTGCAGCTATCTCAGAGGGACACTCTAAAGTGTTAAAAACATTTTAAAATATTTTATTTAAGACTCGTTTCAGTGTACTTTGCTTCTCAGGAGCATTTCAGTTCTAATGAATCATCATTTTCCAAAGGAAACAAACAAAAAAAAAATCAGCAACACTTTATAGATTAGTCCCATGAAAAAAAAAACCCAAAGCAGTAAGTTCTGCTGATCACCACAGCCATGGCCCCACTGCACAGAGCTGTTTAAGGTCAACTTAATTCAGTGAGGCATTTCGTCAGCTGGTGTGAAACAGCACAGTTTCCCTGAAGACAGCGTGATGCATTGATTTACAGTCACTGTGAGTTTCCATGTAAATTTTCCAAGTTTTCCATGGCATCTTACTAGATCCACCCCTTCTGATGATTTATGTGAATGCTCCCCTAGACAGGTCTTCAAGGTGGTCACAATGGAATGTAGTTAACAAACAATTTCTATGATAAGAGATCTACTGTAAAAATCTCACATGGATTAAACAACCCACACAATTTGTCGGGCCAAAGATCAACCTCCCAGTCCTCCCCTGTCTCCAGTAACAACTACCAGCAGATGTTTTGAGCTGACAGCAAAAATGGTCCTTCAACAGATCTACCTCTTCCCTCATGGTCTTCCAAGCAAACCACCACAAGGCTCTTCCTATGCTTTGGAAATGCCTTCCATAATGGTAAAATCAGATCATGCATATGCTAAGAAACAGATAAAATATCTTTGCAGTTCTGACAGAAAGTGTATCTCCCACCTGTCCGTGTTCTCTGTTAATCCGTTTCTGCTCTGTTAAAAGGTTGGAGCCTGGCAGCAGTGGGAAAAGTGTCTGCTTGCTCTGGGCAGCTGGAACCCCTGGGGAACAAAGGGGACCTTCCACCTTGGAAACAATCACACCTTTGTAGCTGAAGGGACCTTCTGGAGAATGAGGCAGAGAAAAGAGGCAAAGGTCAGGGACCCTGCTACACCTCCAGAAACTGGGAGGCATCTGTAAAGAGCAAGGAGCAAAGCCCAGGCTTCCAAATTTGAAGGAAAGCCACTTTTCTTGAGTGATCCGGAGAGGACTGTGCAATGCTATCGCAAAATAATTAATAATTTAAACTTTCTTTTATCCTGAGTATTTTTGCAGAGAAAATAAGAATTTCTCTGCAAAACACCTACTTCTGAAGTGGCTCCATCTGTAGGTGGGAATGAAATGTGATCTATTTAAAAATAAAATCAAAAAGTATTTTTAAGGTAAATGTAAAGCCAACGTTGCTTTAAGGTAAAATAGCAAAAATAACGTAGTATTGGCTTAATGGAACTTGCTAACTTCCCTCACCTATTGAAAGGTGATGGGTAACCTCTAATGTTACGATATTTGGCCTATCTTGTCAACGAAGGAGCACTGAGTTAGTGCTGTTCAAAAAAAAAAAAAAGGAAAGAAAAAAGTGAAGAATGAAATGAATTCTTCATTTCATTTTCAGAATTCAGAAAAATAGCAAAATGAGTTGAAGATGGTTAGATAGTAAATAACATTCTTTTCTATCAAGAGTTCTGAAAGACTGTGATTGCTTTGTGCAGGTGGAAATTATTAAAAGGAGGTATCATAAAAGTGTATAAAGAAAAGCATCTAGAAAGAAAAACACAGTTTCTCACAAGTATCTCGCGGGCTCAAAATTTCAGACATCTCAAAGAAGGTTTGTTTATTCATAGATACACAGGTATATTCAGGGATATACTAGTTAAAACATGGTCCTCTGGAAAGGGAATGAAATCTGCCCTTTGGCAAAACTAAGATAACATTTAGTTTGTAGGAAAGAAAAGGAAACTTAAACAGCTTTACTGTACTGCTTTTGCCTATTGCCAGGTACATTATGGTTTTTGTTTTGTTTTTTTTTTTTCTTTTGTAATATTTGATAGAGTCAATTGGCCAACAGTGGTGGCATACTGGATCAGTTGGCACATAATCCTGATCTAAACCAGCAATTTTCACCTTCCATTAAAGACCTGATAGCGTGCTTTCTGAATTTGACTCATCTTTGTGTCATTACACTGCACAATTTTTTTCTGTATTGGAAGGCATACAATTCTTCATCGAGTTGATATTTTTATACTGTGGATTAAATTCTAGTCTTCAGGGCAGCCGGCATGGTGCCAGTGGCTGAGTGGATCTTCAGACTCCAGTTCCATCAGAGTCACGTAGTGAAGCACTCTCTACCATTCCTCAGCAAGCATGACAAATCCATTATTTGGGATTCTTTAATTTTTTTTTTCCATTTCATTTTAGCTTTCTTTTCATTTAATTTTATTCTGATTTACTATCAACTTTCTATTGGTATGTTAACTGCCATGATTCACTTGCTTTTTTGAAGTCTGCATCAGCTTTCCTGTACTTCAGTGAAGACAGGTTTCCAGTTTCACCAGTTTGGACCTTTTCATTTCCATTCAATAAAAGAGAATGAATTCAGTAAATAGTGCAATAAAATATATTTAAAACACTGAGTTTAAACTATTCAAAAGTGTGTTTTACAGGGATTAATTACATTGGCATCATAGACACACGACAGGGTAATTTTGACTTGCCTGTGGCAATAAAAATTTCACATCTCATCAGCTCACTCCCAGGAGCAGCTTTGTGCTAGGAAGTGATCGTCTTGAAACCTCCAAGTCTGTTCCTTCTTCCTTCAGGACTCCATCAGGAGGTGCAGTCAGGGTACTTTTATTCGTATTAATTCCTATGATTATGTTGTTGCTGCTCCAGGCAATCCCTAGAAGCAGATGTGATGCAGTCTATTGTTTTCTATGAACTGGATTGTAACTGTAAAAATAAAAGATTCCTCCTTCTCTTATACTTATTTCAGTTATGTTTTTCCTCATTTTAACTTACTGTAATGGCCAACTGGATATCAGATGAGAAAGGAAGGGAGGGAGGAAGGGAGGAAGGGAGGAAGGGAGGAAGGGAGGAAGGAAGGAAGGAAGGAAGGAAGGAAGGAAGGAAGGAAGGAAGGAAGGAAGGAAGGAAGGAATTAACTCATTGATGTCCCTTCTTATTGTTATGTCTTTGCACCGATTATTTGACAAAGTAGCAACACCTGCAAAGTAAAAATTGGTTGTTTACCTCTTCACCACCTTTCAGGATGATCAATTATTCAGCATGTGAGAGAGAAGCACAGAGGGTGCACAGCTTAACAGATAACCTACACTTCTAGACAGCATGCCTGAACATAGCAAAAGCAGTGAAATTAATGCAGATGTAAAAATAGTTGAGTATCAAAATTTAGTGGTTTATAATTTAAATTCATTTGGCAAACACAGAAAAAGGGCTTTATGGAGGACTGGTGAAAAAAGGGAACCTTTTGTTCTCCTAGAACCAAAGTCCACTTAAATGATGGGTTAGACGTCATGCTGAACAGTGAGGTAAGAGTACGCTTGAGTTTCTTCTGTTCCTTTAGGACTCTTGGCTGAGGACAATCTGGCCCTGACAACTTGGTGTTTTCTAGTAATTTTCTCAATTTCTTCTAAAACTTCTTGTTTTGACAGGTCAATTTAAGATGATACATAAGTGTCATCCCTTATTAAAAAAAAAAAAAAAAAAAAAAAGAGACAGAGGAAAATCCGTATGGGAACCTTCCTCAGCTTTTCTGAAATGAATACTGATGTAAAGAATTTAGGTTTGTGTTGTGGTCTTAACTTCCCTGAATACTCCTTTTACACTTCAAGCATCTAATAATTCAATACTCTCCTTGGCAGTCATCCTGCTTCTGATGTGTTCAGAGCATTTATTATTGTTTTTATGCGTAAGTGAGTTTCTCCTAAATTGTTTTTGGCCTGCCCTATTATGGTTTTACCTTTCATTCATTCATTTATTCTGTGAATTGCTTCATTTTCCATTGACTTACCTCTGAACTTGTTGACAGCTTATTAGGCAGCAGTAAAACTGAAGGACTTGCAGGTCATTTCTATATAAAGCACTAGGTAGAAGGAGCAGAGTGACATTATTTTCTTACTGTAATTTATACAATTTTCTTGGAACAATGAATATGCAACTAATCCACCATTGTTTCGTTCAGAGGTAGAAGTGTGGTGTAATTCAGGTTGGATAGGACGCTGGGATGTCCCCAATAGCAAGGTTGGCTCTGAGGTCAGAACAGACTACTCATGGTTTTATCCAGTCAAGTTCTCAAAACCTCTAAGCACGGCGACTGCACAGCCTCTCTGGGCAACTTGTGCCGCTTCCTTACTGTCCTCATGGTGAAAATATTTTTCCCCATATACAATTATAACATCCCCCAACCCTTGTCCTCCTGCCATGGAACTTGATAACCTTCTTGCAGGCAACGACAAGCTGCTAATAAGTCCCTCCCAGTAAAGCTGTGTCTTCTCCAGGCTTAAATCCAGTTACTTAAGCCTCTCTCCACAATGAATGTGTTCCAGCCTTTTGAACATCTTGGTGGCCTTCACTGAACTGTCTCAAGTTTTCCAATGTCTTTCTTGTGTTTGGGGACCCAGAACTGTCCAGTCATTCTTGAGCTGAATGTTCTCTTACCTCTGCAAACTGCTGGCTTGGGTCACTCACAACAGTCAACCACAATTTTTGTTGTCTGAATGCTGTTCCCTTTGTCTCAATGCAGCTCCTAATTATTCTAAACTCTTAGCCAAAACCAGCCATGGAACCTGTGGTTATGGCTAAACAAGGGAGCTAGGAGTGTGCCCAAGTTACTTTGTCAACATTGCCTTGCAATCAGAGAGACGGGTTGTGCATCAGGCACTGCTTTGCATCCTGATTTCTACAGAAAAGAGCAAGGAACCTGCACAGTGGGTTGCCATATGATGTAGCTTAGTGGGTAAGTGTAGGTACTACCCATAGGATGCGAAAATGAGTGGGGACTGCTAAGCCCCCACGTGCAGCTGCTGAAAGTACAACTCCAAAAGGTCTAACGAAGAAGACAAAACAGGATGTTAGCTACTTACTAATATCCTTGTGACACTATGGGAGGCAGTCATGGCATAGTTTCCTGGTTTTATTCAGAAATTTTCATCATAGCTTTAAGGTATGACTACTAAAAGTGAAGTGCCTTCCCTAGACAATCCTACTGATGAGTTTGTTTCCCTTTTATTATGAAGGGTACAAAAGCAATGATCACATTTACTTAGGGGCTCAGTTGTTCCTGCTGCTGATTCTTCATGGAACTCTAACTACAAGAGGAATCATCTGTGCAAGAAGATGTTTCTTTAGTGCAAATGTAATTTTCAACAAGAACCAATTATGGCATTTAGCCTCAGATGCCAAAAGGAAAGGTGTAATCTCTCCCTCTCATGCAGAGACTGTGAGGATAGTACTTCAGGAAGTCCAGTGAAGTTGCTCCTAGAGAAAGGGCTTGAGGGAAAAGTTTCTTGACTCCCTACAAAGAAGAGAAAGGGAAGCAAAAGGTCAATAAAAGAACAAGAGGTGGTTTTGTGTAGATGATACCAGAACGCAATTGACCACTGTTTTAATTTAAACTCCATTGAAGCAGCAACAGACCACAGTGTTCTTTATGATAGATATGACTTTCACTCCTTCACATCTCTTTGCATCTCATCCCCTCCTTGACTCATCAGGAAAATTCTTGCCAGCACTGATATAGCCATTAATAAAACTTCTTTTTCGGGGGACGTGGGCTAGATGTTCCTATGTGTTACTCTGTGTTCAAAGTGATGAACAAACTCTTTCTGGATAGATGAAAATCAAGTACGGTCTTACAAGGGACATTTTGTGTTTTCCCAATGAAGAAAGTTCACACTGAAAAAAAACTAAACTACAGATTTTTTTTTCTTCAGTATATTATGAAAATGCTGAAATTAGAGTAAATATAGGCTGGTTCTTGACTTAAAGTTTTGTGGCTTTTTCTCTGACATACAGTCTTCTTGTGATTTGCAGAAGTTATTTTTATAGATGCTAACTATTAGAGAAAGTTACACAGATTGTAAATACAACTAAAGTGCTGTCTTCACAGTATCAGTGAGGTATTTGCTGTAACTTTATTACGTTGGAAATGCACTGGAGTCCAAACATCCTTTTAAATTCCAATTTACTAAGTTTTCTGCTCATGTTTGATATGCAATTTTCTTACAAAAATCATATGGAAAATATTTCAAAGCAAACTGACTAAAAACAAGATGGAGTAGGCAGGGCAGCATCAGCAAATTATATTGGGATTTTCGTTCGTTTCATCCTTACTGGAACTCAAAGGATAGGAATGTCACTTCAGGGACCTACCTACAATGAACTGGAAGGCTCAGTATTTACTGCACACTTGTCTTCCCTAAAACAGGTATTCTGTTCTCACATCAGAGTGTCCATGATACTGATAGCTTAAATGGCTGCTCTCCGTTTCCAGCCTTTTCATAGAATTATACAATCACAGAACAGTGGAGTTTGGAAAGCACCTCTGGAGATCATCTAGTCCTACCCTACTTCTTGAGGCATGGTCATCCAGAGCAGGTTGCTGAGGACTGCGTCCACTTGGGTTTGGGTATCTCCAAGGATGAGACTCCATAACCTCTCTGGGAAACCTGTGTTCAGTGTTTCTTCACTCTTAAGAGTGAAGCAAATATTTAAATGAAGTTTCATGTTTTTCAGTTTGTGCCCATTGCCTCTTTTTATTTCACTGGGCACCAATGAGAAGAGTCTGGCTCCACCTTCTTTACTCTCAGATATGCACCCCCATCAGATATTTATTGTCCTGTTTTTTGCTGGGCTAGAGTTAGTTTTCTTCCTAGTAGCTGCTATAGTGCTGTGTTTTGGATTTAGTACAAGAATAACAATGATAATACACTGATGGTTTAGTTGTTGCTAAGTAGTCAAGGACTTTTTAGCTTCTCATGCCATGCCAGGTGGACAAGAAGCTGGGAAGGAGCACAGCCAGAACAGCTGACCCAAACTGGCCAAAGGGATATTTGATATCATTATTATTATGGTCATTATTATAATTATTTTTATTATTATTATTTCTCTTTCTGTCCTATCGAACCGTTGTTGTCTTACCTTCCTTTTCCTAATCTCTCCGAGCTGGAGCAGTGAAAGGCTGTGTGTGGTGTTCAGATGCCTGATGGGTTAAATCACAACATTAATACACACTGACACAAGCCCTTGAACCTTCTCTTCCCCAGACTGAACAGTCCCAGCCCTCGCAGTCTCTCCTTGTATAGCAGATGCTCCAGTCCCTTAACCACCTTCACAGCCCTTCTCTGGAATCGCTCCAGCACGTCACCGTCTCTCTTGTACTGGGCAGCCCAGCACTGGACTCAGCCCTCCAGATGTGTCTCACCAGGGCTGAGCAAGGCAGGGTCACCTCCCTCAACCGGCTGGCCATGCTCTGCCTGATGGAGCCCAGGAACCTGTTGGCCTTCCATGCTGCAAGGGCATACTTGTCCTCACTGTTCCTTCTTCCCACACAGATACTGAAGACGTACAGAAACAGCTTCAAACAGGCCAGAGGGGTCAGTCAGTGTCCTATCCACTTCCACAACCAAGGCATCTGTAAGAACGGCGAAATTCACTTCATGAATCACTTATTTCTAAAAACAACTACATCACAACTAACTATAAGCATTTTTTAAGACGCAGCTGCTTATTCAGCACTGCTGATAAGAAAGTTTCCTTTGGAACAGACTGTTGATACAATGTTACATATACCATCAATTGTCTTTACGTTCCAACTTCTCTGTGCCAGTCCCCCACGAGGGTCTAGTCCACAGTACCATCTAGTGGCAGCCGGTGAGATGACCATGGTCATCACAAAACCGCTCTCAACCATTGACATTTCTCAGCAATCTCAGTAGAGCAATGAAGTGTATGAAACACCCTCTTATGCCTGGAAGTAGCACCGTGTGTGATAGCATGAGAAGAACTCACCTTGTCAGGGACTGAGCTAGACAACTGTGACAATGAAATTGCCTATCCGGCACACTTCATAAGTATGATTACTAATTACTTTTCACAAGGATGACCTGTCAAGATCCTTGTTTGCTGCTCTCAAAAAATTAGTGAAATTAACGCTGGGTGAGGGTATGAAGAATATCTCTGAGACTTCTTTTGAAGACAATGAAGGAGCTTGCTTACTCCTGAAATGCAAAGCCAGTAGTAATTCCAACACACTCTTCTTCAGAAAGTGCTTCCACTTATACATACCTGATATTCATCTCGGGCGTCTGGTTATTGCTGTTTAGTTAATTTCCTTTATAGGATCATCAAGCTAGAATGAACACTGGACAGTATATTTACACTACACTTAATTATATGTGCTTTCAGTTGATTTATGTGTTGAACAAGAACACAGTAATGTGGATGGTCTTGATAACAAAGTAGAATAGCAATGTATTGTAACACAGCGTAAATACCCAAATTTTTGCCTCTCATACCTACGCCATTCTAGAATCAGCCTGTGTAAAGCTTTCTGGATATAATATTGTGATTCCTTATGCATTATAAAGTGTTCTTTCCTTTTTTTTTTCTTTTTAAAGGAAAAATCACTCTAATTTCCACACAGATCATACCCTAAGAACCATTCCTCAGGCAAACTGCAGCCCATAATAACAGTAATCATTGTAGTGGAGCTGTTCAAATAAGTAACACCAACTTAATTCTTCTATTTTTCTAAAACACACCAATGAAAAGTCTTCTGTTTGTACCAAACCTACTGAAAGAGAAAAAAAAAAACAACCACCAGTTCTGTTGCTTTCTAGGCATCTTATGTAAAGGTCATGAGAATGAGAAATAAGAAATCTATACCTCAAAGAGAGACAGATCTTGAAACACACCAATTTAGTGAGCTCTGCTATAAGCAGCTTCAGTGGCTGAAATGAAGATAAAGGAAATAGAGCTAAGCGATGCAGCCTTACCCACCGGAGAAGAAAAGGAAGAGAAGGAGGAAGACGAGGAGGAGAAAGAAGGAGAAGGAGAAGGGGAAGAAGAAGGGGAAGAAGAAGGAGAAGAGGAAGGAGAAGGAGAAGAGGAAGGAGAAGAGGAAGGAGAAGAGGAAGGAGAAGAGGCAGGAGAAGGAGAAGGAGAAAGAAGGAGAAGGAGAAGGAGGAGAAGGAGAAGGAGAAGGAGAAGAAGGAGAAAGAAGAAGGAGAAGGAGAAGGAGGAGAAGGAGAAGGAGGAGAAGGAGAAGGAGAAGGAGAAGGAGAAGGAGAAGGAGAAGGAGAAGGAGAAGGAGAAGGAGAAGGAGAAGGAGAAGGAGAAGGAGAAGGAAGGAGGAGGGTGGTCTTTCAAAGGGCCAGGGTTCCAAGGGAGCTTCTGATATGTGAAGAACTCAAGTGCGCTAACCAAGTTGTACACCTTCAGAGAAGAATGCAGCATAAGGACTCACAGAGGCTGAGCTTGTTTTCTCAGATGTGACCCACTGTTTGTCTTCAGTCTCTTCTATATCTAGTTTCTTACTCACACCTTTCATATGCAAAGGATTCATATTCAAAGGATTTTTCAAAGGACTGGATAATGCCCTCAGACACATGGTGTCAATTTTGGGGTTGTCCTACGCAAGGACAGGAGTTGGACTTGTGGGTCCCTTCCAACTCAGGACATTCTATGACTGAAAATCTGGAAATTAAAAGCGTTAAAAAATGTATACGTAAAACTTCATATAATAATTTTTAGCCCTAGTCAAGACTGCACATTTTTAGTATGGTAACCAATATTAAGTACAATTTATGTAAAACCATTTTTTTGTCAATGAAAGACAGTCTATCAGTTTAAGAGGTCATATAATGATTCATATTTGATGCTTTTGAGCATGGAGTTCAGGGTTTTTTTCCTTCTTCAGCTCTAACAATTATGTAGATGTTTTGGGAGAAATTACTGCTCTTCCGAATATTTTTCTCTGAAAGCTGAAATAAAGAAATGGAGGTGGAAAGACTAATTTGTACAACCAGTTATATTTGTGCTCAGCATAACTTGCATAATTTCCCTTCCACTGCAGCATTTGGATTTTAGTGAAATTCTAAAAATATTCTGGAAAAAAAATCTTAAATCAACTCTACAGAGTTCTCCCTTATGACTACAACAATTTGAAGCATTCTGTAACAATTACAGGTCATTCAGCTGATAAAATTAGTATGAATGCCTTCAGCCAGGCAATTCTGTCATCTGATTTTTTCTGTTCTGGGACATTTTAACTGGAAATTCAATACCCAATGTGAAGACTTAGAGGCCAAGAAAAAAATTAGAAAGAACAAGTATTTTTCTTCTTTTATAGACAACAGAGCAGTTGACAACAACTAAAATGCACTTCTTGTTTCTGAAAGGCAGTTTATCTCAAATAACAACAAAAAGTGAGTCTAAGTCTTCAACAAACATGTATTCTTCTGTTTGGGAACACAAAACGATCTGTGACAGTAGACTCGCTGCGAACTTGCTAAATATTTCAAATAACACATCTTCTGATGGATGACAGCACCAATACCTGATGAGTACTTGATTGCTATAAAGTGCACAAGGAAGAAACTCTTCCTTAAAAAAAAAAAAAAGGCATTTTAAACATACTCAGATATCGCTGCACAATCTTCATTATTTTCAAAGGTTTTGTTATTCTTTTAAGGTTTTTTCACTTTACATTTTTTGACTTTGATTTCTATTGGTAACAATTTGCACTCGACCAAAATATGCCTTTTTCTGATCGTCAAAGGAGCGTGTTCACAGAGTGGTATGTGTGTTTTCTAAGCTCTCTTTATATATTTTAGCCTTACAAGTTCCTATACCCTTGAAACTCCATAGCAGAACAGACTCGTCAAAACACTAGGCAGACCATTAAGGCATTTCTGATGTTTTTATTTCTTATGTTTCCTGATTCATTCTTCCGAATGGCCTATGCTTGTGATACAGTTGCACTTTGGTGGTAATAAACACTCCACAGTTCTGTCTTTTACTACCAAAAATATCATTCCTATGATATACAGTAGTAGTTACCTAGAGTATCTTTCATTTAGATTACAACATTGTGTAGAAAGCAAGCACATCATACAATGCATACAGCCAATAAATATCAAGGAACACATGAGAAGTAATCTCTTTTTCCTCTTTAGGTCACCTGGGAGCCTTCCAAAACATCAGGGTTATGACTAGAGTAATGAGAAGGAAAGATTAGTGAATCAGTGAGAAGAAGAATCAAACATACTACTTAATATACTACGAACATAATACACAGCTCTCAATTTTTTTGTGAGGATAATATCACCTCATTAAAATTCTACTAGATTTCAAGCTGCCATACTAGCTTGAGATTTACTTAAATCAGTTTTCTGTCCTGTGCTAAAAAAGATAAACACATCAAAGCACCCAGGAAGAAAGCGCCTTTTACATTTGTAACGTAGATCAGTCTAGATGAGCTCCCAAAGGACCTCTGCCCAAATAAAAATATAATTCAATGTTCTAGTTATCATTAAACATTAAGAGGGTGTTTTCATATCACTCATTCAGAAAGAGCAGAAACAAGCAGGCAGTGTTGGTAATGTGTGAGGGCTCTAAACGAAGAGGCGAACCAAACAAAAGGAAATTTAATGAAGCTGGCTGACAATACTTTCTGCTTTCAGAAAGAAGGCTCTCGGACAGAAATGCATGAATGCATGTCCTGAAAACAACACTCTTGACAGCGTGAGCTGAAAAACCTTCCATAGTTCTAAATCTGAGGCAGTAAGAGATGGTAAAGTGATAATGAAGCTCTGCAGCAGAGAGACCCCAGTTCTGAAGGGTTAGGGTACAGACAAGTTATTGTTAAAAAACTGAATCAGTTCCTGACCCTGAAACAGAAATAAAGGTAGTGTGGTAGGTCTGGAGGAGTCTCTTTTATATCTTTTTGTTTGTTTGTTTTAATAGAATCAGTAAAGGCTTCCTGACTAGGTATATAAAAAAGAGAAGACTTGAAACCAGAGGCTCTAAATAATATTTGTATTTACACCTGGCAGGATGGAAGGCATCTTTGAAGCTTACAGTTAGGAGAGAAAAACAACCAAACAAACCAAACTGAACATGAAAATTGCCACAATATTCTACCAGTGTTTTATTTCAGGGTTTCTACAACCCATTACAGTAGATTTTTACTTCACATAACAAGGAAGACTGGTCATGAAAACCACCTACTACATTTCTGGTCTCTACTTTCTGTACAAGGTAGGTTAAAATGTGATGTCTATTTTCCAGACATCTTTGCCCTAACATAGACAGTGCTTCTGTTTTCTGTGTTTCTCTACTTGTCCACAAAAAATAAGCTGGAGCTAGTAGGAGGCAGTAGATCCCCCAGTTTTAAGAAATACAAAAGCAAAAATCCAGTCTGTTTTATGGAAACAAAAGTGAATGTTGTAACACAATCTTTACATGTGCCTAAGGGAACTGAAAGCACGGTTGTCCTCAGTAAAACTTGTTTCCTCTCCCAGTGATGTTTTACCAAGGAAGCCTAGTAGGACAGAATGCTTTCTCCAGACAAGTCACCTTCTAAATCCTCACAGAGCTTGTACATGCATTTATACAAGTGCTTTCTGTTCTGTTGGAAACTTTGTGGTTTTCTTCCAAAATATTCTCCGCAGACAACTATTTTCAAATTTGCTACATTTTTGTTCTTCAACGAATCAGAGTCAAATGTGTAAAGGAAGATGAGACAATTATCTGAAAAGTATCAAGTAAATCATTCTGGTTTTAAATAGGATTAAATTTTAAAAACATATGTGCATTTGTATCAAATTATTTTAGGACATGTTTTTATTAGAAGAAGAACTAAAATGGGAACATTTCCAAATGGAAGACAATTGAGTAGAACAGAGAAAAAGACTTTCTTCGGGAAGCTAACCTGACTATGTAGCCAATCTTCTACCTGCTTTCCTACTCCCTCCCTCAAACCCCCAGTGAAAAATATCAGCAAGTGACTTATAGCCTTAATTTAAATACTACTTTAAAATAAACACAAACTCTATCAGAGATCGTGAAGCCAAGTTATCTATTTTGGTTTCTAAGCAAACCAAGAAAGTCTTTTTATGCTTTTGGCCTTTAAAAATATCTTCAAGAGGTGACTTTACTTGCAGTTAAAATTAGACACTTTCAGTTCTTATGTTGAGACTTCATCATCCTTCAGTAATGCTGCTTTCTGCTAGACTTTGGTTTTTCTGCTTCTTTTGGGACTTTGTCGAACTGCACACCAAAACCACGACAGCATCCCAATATGATGCATGAATCAGGAATCAGCGAAATCAAACTGGAGTATCCTGCATGAAGAACAAGACTCCAGGGTCTCTCACATCACAGAGCAAAAGCATTATTATATCCCTCTGTTCATCTCTTAAAAACTGGGTGAAAACCTCTTTCATTTGTCTAAAGAATTGTCTATCTTGGGCATTTATGTGCACATTCTTACTGGAATTTAGTACTGTTTCATAAAATGTTTTTTTTAGTGACTTCTAGATAACAAGCATGATGGTAGTCTAACTGAATTTGTAACTCCACAGAAGTTTATGAAGCTCCTATTTTTTCTCCTGTTATTTACTGCCAATGCAAAGAAATATGATTACAAGTAAAACATCTTTAAAAGAGGCTGAAACATCCATTCTAAATTTATATTCAAGTAAAACATCCAATTCCATTAACAACAGGTAAGTTTTACCATTTTCTTTTATTAAATAATGGAGACATACGAGTAACAGTTCAAAAATGATTATGAAAAAAAGCTGATGAAAGAAAAAATGCGGACTTTGAATTCATATGCAATATTTATGGGTAAAACGTAAGAGATTTCAGCAAGTTTGAGAAAGAAATACAGCACATTACAATCTAGAGAAATAACTCAAATTAACAGTTTGCTGAATAGTGCCGTCTCAACTTTTACAATAACCCACAAACATACAAAGAAGTCCTAATCAAGTAGAATTAATTTTACATATCTTAAAAAAATAAATGGGAATTTATAAACCATTGCTTTTAAAATATATAAGTAACGAATCTAAAGTTTTCTTTAATAAGAAATAACTGAGATGTTTAAATGGTTCTTAACTTCAAGAGTTAATTTAATGCAGCTTCAGATTACTGATTTTTTAAAAACAAAGCAGCGCCACATTGAATCCACTGGTCTTGGTTTCCTCCACAAGGTACATCAATATTTGTCACCACGCGATCTCTCTCCATGCTGGCGTAGACTGGTAAAGATATGCATTCTTCTGGAGAATATGGCCCATATGCATCCTGTCAACAAACAAGCACTTGGGTATCATTTAAACAAACCACAAAATACGAGAAAGGAATAATCTCCAATGATAGGGTATCTCAAGCTGGATCCTTAGACATGGTTTAGAAACTGCAGCCTTGGACATGCAACTCCTGGAGCAGGCTCCAAAGGAGGAGGATTACTGACTTCAGGAAATTCACTACACTGCTCCATAACTAAGCTTCTACGTTTTCTCTCCAGCTTGTTAAACTGAAAACACAAGAGAGTATGTAGTAGGGGCGACCCTGTGAACTACATATTAAAACCTTCATTCAGCCAAAAAAAAAAATAAAAACAAAACCAAAATTACATGTCAAAAGGTTGAGCAAAGCAGGGAGAAGGGCAGTGCTGAACAGTTCCCAGGGGGCAGAGGCCCCGGGAGGCCGTGCTGGAGTCTGGGTCAGCCCGTGTCCCCGGCAGCCCTGCTGTCACCTCCTCGTCCCTCCAGCCGTGCCAGCACAGCCCCGCTCGGGACCAGCCTCTGAGACAGCTCGAAGGGGCATACGTCAGAAACTGCACAAAAAAAAGCCTTACCCCACACTTTCCAGGCTGCCTTATGGACTCAAACAACGATTTCTAAAATCAGTGAATTCAAATATATGAATAGCTACCTGGTACAGAGAGAGCTACTATACTTTACCTTAGAGCCTTGCAGGGCCCACACTTAATGCAGGTTATTAAGAGGAACCCAGAAGTATGAACCATAATTTAGTTAGATCAGGACTTCAACAAACAAAAAGCCTAAATTCCCCAGTCCTTTCCATATACTTTTAGCACTTCAAGACGTATAAGCATATGGAGAAGTTAAATCATTAGTAAAAAAAAAGCAGGTTTGATGACTTTTTTTTTTTTTTAATTCCTTTCATACTAATACTGATCACAGTCACATTTGGGGTTCTTTGGCACTTCTGGAGAAAGTGCCATTTCCATTTAGTGCCTAAATAGGAAATTATCAAGTTAACTTTATGAGTTCAGATTTGAAATGAGTGCTTTGAACTTTTGGTTACATTAATTTTGAATTTGTGTTCTCCAATACATGTGCTTTCCTACTGTATAATGTTAACAGTATTGCTACTACGAAGATTACAATTCTACTGTAAACACTACGTAGGGAAGGACCTTATCTGGAGCCATGGCTTTACCTCTCAGTCTGTATCCTGATGAGCAAGCAATGCTCTACTCTCCACTGTCTGTACTACAACCTGTGTGCACCTTGAGGTTTCCTCTGAGGGCTTTGCTCCTGGCATTGTCCCTATGCATGACTATAGAACTGAGCTCAAAGACTCAGTCTAGATTTCCTACAGCATGTAATTTGGTTTTCAAAGCAGGATGTATTTATTTAGTGTAAATAATTCAGGATTTAATTCAATCGATATCTATTAATTATGTTTTCCATCACACTCAAAATCTCCCTTCCTGACAACAGGAAAATGTCAGATTTTCAAGAATCAAACATCAAAGCAGCACATTTGTCAGAAAGGAATTTGAAACAAAAATGAGGGGTTTTTTTTAATGTCAGTCACATCAGATGTGAGTTAGTGAAGCACGAATATTAGAAAATAACTAAAAACAGGAAAAAGGAAACAGCAAACAATAACTGTTTCAAGTACTTTGCCTCGCATGTCAAGCGTAAACCATTCCTCAAAAATTCTGTTGCTCTTTTTGAAATCAACTTTTCACGTCTTTTGAACATCAGTGTTTAAATCCTTACAGAAGGTCCATACACTGTAAGAGTTGTAAAGAATAAACTAATAATCAGAAATTTGTTCAAAGAACTCAGCTGTTCTCAGAAGGATTGTACTTGATGCCTTGGTTGACACTACCAAAGAAGCCAAAATTCTGGCCAGTGTGAGAGTAAAACGTTAATCAGAGTCTTTAAGTTTTGCCAAACCTGAGAGGCCAAAAGTTGGCCAGGTTGCCTTCAAAGACCTCCTTTTTGTACCTTTTTGAGTCAAAATAACTGTTCTTGCACTTTTCTCAATCTTACTGATGTTTTAAGAAATCACATTATTTGAGGGTTAAAGCCATTCTGTGAAAGTCTTTGTGAACCACAAACCCTATGTCCTTGGCTTATGCACAGTCCAAAAATTTTTCTTGTCTAGACTGCCTCACACACGGGTCCATCCCCCTTAGCGACACCCTTCACAGCTTGGGATCTGCCAGTGGATTAAAATTGGAAAGGACCTTCACAGTTTAATGTCAATAAGCATCATGTTAGTAGCTCAAAACCCTCTATTTATTTTAGTTCAGTTGAAAATGACCTCCAAGCACTGAATTATAAATATAGGGATTTTTGTGCACTGGATTTCATAAGACATATTTATGAGGAAAAGAAAACCATTTCAAAACGTAAGATAATATGTTCTACTTCACGCACTCATCTCCTAAGGAGAGGATAATGAGACAAGGAGAAGCGCATAATGTCCCGATTCTGCCTTGGTTTCTGAGCACAGTGTTTGATTGTGGTCAATTTTTATAGTGAAGCCTATAGCAAGACAACTTAAGGGCAAAGCAATTCAGAAATGCTCTCCTTAGAGATACTTTATATTTAAAATCTGGGCAGTTGACAAGTTTTGGCCTGTGTTTTAAAATAACAGTATTTTTTTCTAACACAAATACTTCATTGGCTATTCATTTCAAATACAAAGTACATTGGAAGAAGTTTAATTCACTGATTATTGAACTATCTCACTTCTATGTTTTATAGTTAACGCTCTCTGCTGAGGCCACATATAACTTCTGGACCTTTGAAGTTTAAAGAACATAGACTGTTATTCAGAAAAACACTTAATAATCTGTTTTTATAAAAAGACAAACGTTTTTCAGAATAAAGAGAGGGTTACTTACAATCCTCATTTTCAGTGCGTGCAAGAGAAACACTTGGTGTTACCAGGTAAAACTGTGTATGTTACTTTCCTCCCCCACCCACCACTGAGTCTGTCTCTTAAGATGTCTGGCAATTCCACATTTATTCCATGCACCACCTATCAAGTAAATTCGAAATCTGTTTATTTCTCTGAACAAAACAAACACCTTAAACTACTAAAGAACCGTAAAATCTTTCAATGGTCAACTTTGCAAGAGGTTTTGTGGTGTTTTATTTGTTGGTTTTTGATTTTCAGTATTTTCTTTCCCATCAAAGCTGGAAGCAGTAGTGGAGATGGTGGCTAGTATTTACATGTGTGCTCAAAGTCTAAATCTTGACCATTACGTTTCTGATGCTGTACTATAATATAATGCTATACTTCCAGTGCTGGAAATAACAATAAGGGAGGGAAAAAAAAAAGTTGAGATACAGTAGTGTGTTAGCAATGGAGCTCCTTGCACAATATCTATCATAGTATATCACAAATCTCATCTACTTGGGTCCAGTGAACTTTCTTCTTTAACATTCTTCTAACCAAATCCAGCCTTCTCTTGAGAACTCTGCAGAGTTCCCTCCCTACATTGCCAAATAACAAATTCCTCCAGTTAATAAATTCATTTGCTTGAGTTAATGTCTACAAGGCAGGATAAAAGGTGACATTATTTTTCATTATTTTTTTTTATATACTGCTAATTTTGTTGATTGTGATAAAAAAGCGGAAAAAAAACCTGCACCCACCCCTATTTCTCACTTTTTACATTTGCACTTGATTTTTGGTGTAAAAGTTTTAATATATTTCATTTTAGATCTGTATGTGGGATTCTTCCCACCTACCTGTCCCAGAGTAGCAGACAAGGCTGTCCCTAGAGCCACATCTAGACAGAGATTTATCCCAGTTAGTTACCTCGTGATGGGATCGGCTGCCAACGTTTTACCGAAATCAAAGAAAGAGCTAAGGCAACTAAGTCATACTGGGCAATTAACTTTTAGACAGATAAATTTAGATGAGATTAATTCTACAGTAAGTGTTCTTTTAGTTATAAGAGTCTTAAGTATATGAATTTGTAATTCCTACACATCCTTGAAAAAGGCCTGTGTAAGTTTTTGCTTTATTTATCAGAGACTGCTATTATAATTGGAGAGCAGCAGCAGTAACAACTTTTAGTGTTTGGATTACTTCACTTTCATCTTACATAGTTCTGCAGGCATTGGCATTTCTTAAAATTAGTGTAAGTAGAAGAAAGGCTTTCTTTGCTTACAGACCACATCATGTTCTCTTTCTTTTTATTGCTGTTGCATTTTAATGTTTAAAATACAAAGAAATATATTCTAGGAATGAACTCCCAAACTCATGTATACATTTATTAAACACACTTCAGAAAATATGCTAATGTTTTTTAAAAGACGAGGAAAAAAGGTATGACTGAAATAAAGCCCTTGTCTTAACCTAAACAATAAAAGGTAAAAAAAATATTGACAAAATGATAAGTTCTTGTTTTATGTGACTTCTTTTCCTATTAAAAAGGCAGGGATTTTTATTTTGAAATAAGGGGAAAAACAGGTCAGCAACATCATACTGAGAAGCTACTACACAGAAAAAAGTGAATTATGGGTCTTGAAAGTTTAGGGCTTTTAATAATTTAGTACCTGTGGAATCCAGGCCATGTAACAAGGGAGAATAGATGACACACTGGGAGAATCATGCAGATTTTCTGAAAGTCGATTTCCATCAAAACTGCAGCCTTCCAGTTGTAAGCCACTGATCTGCCATGGAAATATAAAATATTCAAACATATATAACAGACTTGAAATGTCAGTAATGATTACACTGTGCTTTAATAAATGACAATCCTTTTTACTGTGACCAAATTTTTAAATAACAGGAAACTAATCATTGTAATGTTCTGTGTGAGAATAGGAAACATACTTTAAAAGCAAGATCTGGACCATGCTTTGGCGTGAACTTCCTCTGACTTGGATTCACGCTATTTGAAATGTTAGAGAAAAATACCTGTGAATCATTTATGAAACTGCAGTTGCCTGGCATTAGATTAACGAAAATACGATAGCAACAGCCAAGTAGACAATCATTACAATGTCAAGAAGAAGAGTAGAACAATCACTGAAATACGCAGGACTTCCTGCTTGGAAGACTGAGCACAGCTTTCCAAGAATGGAATGTGTGATTACAGCTTTTGCAGAGGCAAACAAAAGGTATTGAAATAATATGATAGGAAATGTTATTTAATACCATTCAAGATTTCTTAGAAAAACTATTGTTTGGAAAAATTAAATGAGAACCATATACACTTCTGTAAGTAATTATGCAATGCTTTATATGTAACATGTTCTAAGTACTTTCTTTTAATTAATAAGTACTTTCAGCTTCTGAACTAAACATTCTATTTTTTTCTTCGCTGAAGTCCTGCATAAATTAATGACAATGACATATATTCTGGATTTCTTCCAAATAAAATTTTCAATATCTGTTGGTCATTTTATTTTCCCAGTACAAATAATAGTTGCCAGTATAAATAATAATAGACAGTTTGGCCTGCTGAAATGACAACTTCAATTTCAGCAATAACAAAACTTAAATCAGTAATAACTTGCATTGAGGTTTTCAAAAGGGCAAATCTTAAACTAGAGCAGATGTCTAACAGAAGCTACAATCTGAAAATCATCTGTCTCTGAATTAAATACATAAAACTGAGGTAGGCTTTCACCAAATACAAGGTTCATAAAGCAGTCCTGGAACTGGGAAATACAATGGGTGTTGGAAACTGGATGGGTGACCACAAAAACAAAATCGAGAATGGTGTCATTTTCTAATACACTTTCACTTGCAAGAAAATTTTAAAAGTGTAATAAATTGTAAAAAGTGTTTAAAATACGACATTACAATGAAAATCTGTGTCATAGAAGACGTAACAGAAACTATTTTCTCAGGTAATAACAGTATTCTAAAATTACTTGTTTGACACAAAAAAAGTTGCAATTAAACAGTAACACAATGGGTGTTACTCTCATGCTTGAAAACCCCAAGTGTTGAGGGTTTTTTGTGAATACTAACTGTATACTAGCTAATATTATGTTTTGCATTTTTAATGACTAATTCTTTTGATTGTAGAGAGGCATTGCAGTCTTCAAAAAATTGCTTCCTTAAAGTCATATTTCTGTTCTAACTTAGAGCTGAGGACCCTTCCTTACAATGTGCAAGATGCATATATACATATTCTAATGTAAAAAAAAAGTTATAAAATATCTCATTTTAAAAAGGTATAGAAAAAGGCTGTGTTTCATGTTGGACAGACAGTGACAGGAGAAGTGGCAACATTCTTTGAAGCAATCTGTTCTCCATACAGAACAGGACTGACAGTAAAGCCTCCAAAACTGTGGATAACCTGAACCAAAACAACCCCAAAAGGAAAGTTCAGAGTAGTATGACTTTCTCTCGAACTTTAACTTCAAGAAATTATTATAACAAGGCCTCTGTGCAATGACTTAAAAAAAAACTGGTCTAGTGGAAGGTGTCCTTGCCCACAGCAGAGTGGTTGAAACTACATGATCTCTAAGGTCTCTTCCAATCCAAACCATTCTATGACTCTCAGATATTTTGTACCATTTCTTTTCAAACTCAAAATCTCTCCACGCAGAGAGATTTTGCCAAAACCTGGCATTGTCTAGTAAAAGAGAAGTTTGGGTGTCAATATTCTTTAATGATAGTTATATACATCCCAGTGACACTTCCTCTGTCGCGCAAGAAAGAAGAATATGAAGAAAAATATCATATATGGCAAAACCAAGTCTTACTAATGATTATTCTGAGGCTTTCCCACAGACTCCTTCCTACCGCTCTCTGTTGTTAACACTGATACTTAAGGCCTCACTTTATTGTATGCACAGGTCATAGGTTACACTTTATGTCATTACACTTCTGACTGAAAGCTTTGAAAGCTCTTATCTCTATCACACAAATATTAGAAAGATTCGTCTCATATGTTCTTCTTTCTGTCTTCCCTGAATTCTGCAGGGAATTACGTTATGGAGATTAGTTTGATAAATTTGTGAGTTTAACAAAGTTATTGAGAGAAGACTGATTTGATGAAGAGGTTTTAAAATTTACTGCTAGGGTGTTCAAAGGTCTGGCCATCCTGAACATCTCTAAAAGAAGTTTCTATAGAAGTGGGTCACCTATTGAAAAATCTCTTTCTACTGCACACACATTTCTTCTTTTGATATTGGCCATTCCTTTGACATTATAGTTATGTAAAATAACACCATTTGATCTCCTGGAAAACTTCAACCAATAATCGAAACTGCTTTGAAGATGAAGACCAAAATTTTGACTTTGATTCAATATTAAAAGACACTGAAAAAAATAAAATACCGGAACAATGTACTTTCAGATACTGTTTGGGTGAGTACTCCAATAGCCATGTTCTCATTTCTATGATAAATAGTGTAAAGAAATTACAACTACTACGAAGGACGTGGATTTCACGGTATCTGTAATTAGCATGCATTGTATTTTTGTAGCTCAGCTCAGAGTAATGGCTGGAGTTGACCATAATTTTAAAAAACTTTAATTCTTAGGAAGTATTTGGCATTTTGCAACTACTGGTACTAGTTTAGTTCCAAAAAAAGCTCTTTTTACACATTACAGAATATGTTTCTTTATAATAAAATTGTAGAAAGTGTGCTGATACTATGGTCCAAAGCATCTCTGTTTCCAAAATTTCAAAATCACTGCAATTCATTTTTCCTTACTATTTAATGGCATAATTACCCACAAAATTATACAAACTACAGCAGACATCAGGAAGCATTATTTTCACTTCACAGCTTCTACAGGCCTCAATCATTAATGTCTTGATACTTCAGGATAGGCATAATGTAAAAAATACCTCCCAGGATGCCTTTTAATAGTATTTCTATCAATTGCTAACAGCATACTTTTGATATTAATGCTAATATGTATTTTAATATTACAGTTTTGCAATAAATTTTGGGGTTTCACTATTTATTATTAAGCTCTATCCAAGCTCATACCATCTACTACCTCAAAAGACTCTCACTATGTTTCTACAATAACAGAAAATGGAAGGCCAAAAGGAATGACTATCTGCTTTTGTCTGACAGCACAAACAGTGCACAAAGTAAACGGATGTATTTGCATATCAATATGTGATTATATTGCAATAGCCACACATTTTCAGTACCTAAAAGCTACTGCAGGTTAAAGCAATCTGAAGGGATATTAGAGAAAGTGTAATTTTATACAGATCGACTCTAAATCATGTATTCATCACATCCTACTAGGAGAGCTCTACTCCACATCATACGCCTAAATTATCACTTGAATTAACACTGCTAGTTTAAGATTAGATTTTATAATCCACCCAGATGCAGGTGTATTCTTGGCCTGATTGAGTGTTCCTCTGTCTACTTTGTAGTCACACTGACAGTTCCAGTGCTTGATACTTCTGACTTATAGACCACCATGGGGTATATTATTTGAAAGTTTTGGTACACAAACACCATTGCAAATGTCTACAATTGCTGATATTTTTATACAATGATGCTCTCATCTTTAATCAAGAAGATAAACCGTGTTCCTCTTAACAGCATTGTATAAACTTAACATATATTTTGCATAAAGTCTGCAAAATCTTTAAATAACTCTTTCCTGAGGCCTATGTCTCCATAATACCTGTTTATTTAAACTTAAAAAATGCGAAAGATGTTTTAAGAAAAAAACTTTTACCTCCAGGCAATTGAACAAAACTACTACGGTAGGGCTATAGCAATTGTAGTTTTCTCTGGTCAGCAGAGTAATACAGGTATGTCCTGAAGGTTGTTTAACTCATTTAAGATCTGAATTGGCAGCTGTCTTTCTTCATTGACAAAACAAAGCTGGTAAACTCCAATTTCCTAGTTAGATATCTAAAGTCAAGTGGGATAAAATAGACCCCCAGCTCCCTCACCACAGCCATGTGTAAGGACTTACCTATTCTGCTGACTGAATTTTTTCTGAACTCCCCATTCTATAAGGTCAGCCTGAATTCTTGAAACTGCAGATACAACATTAACTTTACCAGTATTAAAATTCATATTGCTCATGTGAACCAAGCTTAGTGTGCAATCCAGAGGATCTTTATCAAACAAGACACATTTTGAGGATGATTTTCCTGAATCACTGACATTTTTATGCCTTAGTTACAGTCCATGTGGTATTTAGCTTTACTAATGTAGAAGTTTCACCCCAGTTCTCCACAAGCATCAGGAAGGACTTATGGAAAGGGATCTAAATATTCATCATGGCAAAGGGTTCCAAAGATTTTCTGTACATCAAAGAATGAAGTGAAGATACTGGTGAACACTTACTAATACAGATGTACTGAATATTGCTCGTACTGAAGAAAGGATAATATTCAAATCAAGTAAGTAAACTTGACAGGATTCTAACCTTTTGCTAAAAAATAACCACTCACCTAACTGCTTTTACTATTCCCATGGCAGAGAATTGCCTCTTAAACAAAATGCTCTTTTTATTTTTGATTCCTCTTGGAACATAAGACTCATTGTAAAGCGATCTAGAATATATATTGATCTGTTTACCTACATATAACGGTTACGGCTAACAGTGTATCCTAACTAATATTAACTAAAACTACCACATAAATTTACACATAACTAAGAATTATAAGCTTCAATACATCTAACTGGAGTCTTGTTATAAAACTCTTTCCTCTAATTAAGTTTTAATTCTTGAGTTTTCAAGCAGCTATTTCAATCCAGCAATTTTAAAATATTATAATATTTTTAGCATATGAAAATACATAGACAATATTATTTATCTATGGAGTTGAGGCATTTGACATTGACTTCTGATGTTTTTCAAAAATGGTAGGATGATTTTGAAGTCCAGGCTTCTAGGATCTGCAGCTGACAGACTACTAGAATGAGTGGTCTGGGATGCAAAGCTCAGTTTTGGCTCAGTGCTATGGACTTAGAAGGCTTGGCTGAATCTGGAACCTCAGAACACGTGATTTGCAGGCTCCCAGGTTTATCACATCCCACATCTATCCCAGGGAACCAGATTGCCCTGGAAGTCCCTTGGTTTATTTATCTCCAGGTTCTAGACTCCCATCTGCTTCTCACTAAATGAAGTAGGCAACCGTTATTCTTATTAAAATACTAGCACTGAGTGATTTTCTAAATTATATTATCTAGTTCCAACACGAATTAATTCAACAAAGTTCAAATTACTGTATTGTATAAAGGTCAGATCAGACGATTACAGTTCTCTTTTCTGGCTTTACAATCTATTAAGAGTTTAGGAATATAAATTCTTATACATCCTGTATTAATAATTTTAGATAGCGTCAGCAGCCAACACAGAACCCTAACACCTCCCACAGCCTTGTGCCTGCCTGCATTTTCACAGAATCACAGAATGGTTGGGGTTGGAAGGGAGATCATCCAGTCCAACCCACCTGCTAAAGCAGGTTCACCAGAGCAGATCCCACAGGAATGTGTCCAGGATGGTTTTGAACGTCTCCAGAGGAGACTGCACAGCATCCCTGGGCAGCCTAGGCTAGAGCAGGTGCCCTGCTGCTTGCTTTCCCTCTCCCAGTCTCACGATCTCTCTGCTGTAGCTGCCCACAGGTACAGAGCCGTGTGGTGAGTGCCCGGCGCTATTCACCCGGGTTTCTGCAGGAGCACAGTTTGAGGTGCCGAGCTCTGTGCTCAACATAGCACCTGGAGATGTGCAGCACTGTCATGGGACCAACACACCTGTCAGAAGATGTAGCAGAGAAAACTTATTTTGTGAATTCCCTACAAAATTAAGTATAAAACAGGTGAAGAGAGATCTGGATTCAGCCAAAGCAACAGTGCCACCTGAAATGTTAAGAAGCTAAAGTAAACCATTTGAGGACTCATCGCTACTTTGCTGTCTAAGCAATCAGTAGTGACTGTATGGTTGCTGGATGTAGCCCTATATGTCCATTAAAAAGTTGTTAGGTCTTTATCATATCAAAAGCTGGTCATATTATAGTTTACTTTGGTTTGTTTACTTCCTTACAAGTCTCTTTTCAGTGATTCGACAAATGTGAACACATGGCCTTAGACTTACAGATTTGCATGTGTATTTCCTCTTGCTACATGCCACAAGTCTTTCTGGATAACTACTTTCTGGACAGCACTTAGATATTAACTAACGGAATTGCAGCTTCAGTTTTTATTTAAGAGGTAGATGAAGAGAATGGAGCAAGAATAGATTTAAATTGTAAACTTTAAGTTTTAAATAAGCACTGTGACTAGAGGTGAAAAGATAACTGCTTTCTTTCTCCCATTTCTGTGGAATTTTTGCACTACCATTTTTGTAGCTCTGTACATTAACCAGCCTTCGAATCTCAGGTACACCAATATATTTATAGCTCAGTTTTCCAGGAGGTGTACGGACAGATGACTTGGACTATGCTAATAAAACATCCTCATAAAATTCTAGTAAAACATCCTAGTAAAATACCTTAACTTGGAGTTTGCCTTCCTGTATTCGCCCCTTCCATGATGCTGTAAATTTAAGGCTGTCCACTGAACAGCTCATTACTCTGCAAGGGAAACATATATCCAGTAAATCTTAGAGACATATAACAACAAGAAATGAAATACAAAACCAAAACCAGTGTATTTCATCTAAAATAAAAAAAAAAAAACTCTCAGCATTTAAGTAACTCACAGCTCTTCTACTTCAGTGCATGTAATAAAACTGAAATGACTAACGAAAGCAATTGCCATAATTTGTTGCATCTGTGTCCTGAAAATGAAATAACCATCTTCACGCATAGGGAACAATGACATTAGCACACATAAACAGGTAGATTATTTTTCCCTCACCTTGCAGTCTCCTGGCGTAAGGCATTGAGAAATGTGTCTGGATGAAATAGCTCTGAAAGCTCAAGGGTGTCTGACAGTAGTTGCTGTTTCTCTGCTTTTTCTACCCAATTCTAAAAAAAGAGGAAAAAAAAAAATTCAGGGAAATAACTGCATTTCTTCCAAGCATACTTTAAGATCATTCTTTTGTGTAAACTGCATATTAAATTCAAGAAACATTTGATTTTCAATCTGCAGTCAGAGTTTTTATAAGTACTTACTAACTTTTTTTCTTTTAATCTCTCAGTACTAGGTTGAAACTGCCATTTTTAGCGTGTGGAGTTTCAAAAGATGTTTCAGATGTTTCAGATGTTTCAGTTGTATTAGTTTGAGACGCGAATTCACAGAACATGTGATAAAAACTGGCCTCTGTTATGTTTGGTAATAAATTAAACTAATAGCGGTGGGGGGAATAACTGGCCTCAATTGTCCTTATAGAGCATATGTGCCAATCTACTTCTTTCACCCTGTCTTAAATGCTGCTATGAAGCCTGTTACTAGGAGTGGCAAGCTTGGAACTTCCCATCAATGCAATGAATTATGTACCCACATGAGAAAAGAGACACACATTGCACCTTGCAATCTTGATAAACCACGTGTCTTAAGTAATGAAATCTGAGTTCCATCCTCAAAACACTAACAATCTCAGAATAAGTAATTTGTTATCTTCAGATGAGTTATTTAGATACCTGAGTGGTTATGCAACAGTCCACACTCAGAATCCTATGTTTTGAAACTTCTATACTATACAATTTCTTTACACAGTATAGTCACAGTCACATGGTACTGTAGTATAGATGTTAAGCTGCTGTATAGCGTACTCTATAAGTAGCTGCAAGCCATATGCTTCTGCACAGAAAGATTAATGTTTAATACGAAGCCAGAAAATAATCAGAAACTCGGATTCCACATGCTTTCACTAAACAGAGAAACACAAACCACACTCCTTTCTCAGCACTAACCTCTGGAAGATGATGCAATTACTCTTGTCACTGAATAAAAAAATCTTGGAAGGTACACTCTCATTACACAACGCACCTGCCAGGCATCCATATCTTGTTTAAAAAGTACTTTATTGTATTCTTTGAACTACTGACAGACAAATAATTCCATAGAAACATATTGGAAATGACAAAATCTTACAAAATACCACTCGGTGAATTTTATTTTGTGTGTCAGACACATCTCCATAATGTTTCCACCATGTTCAAACATTTAATCAGTGATCTTTTTATCTGTCACATCACCCATTATGAGCCCTCAACCCAAATGATTATGAATCAGTTAGGAGATTTTTGCTTTCCGTTTTCATTAGCTAAATGTACACAGTTAATGACTCTTGTCTGCATGATTCTTTTAATGACTTTATATAATGATCTCTTTTATCAGATAGCAGTAACTCTACATTCTAGCTAGGACAGATTTGGTATATTGTTTTATTGTATAATAAAAGTAGACAACCATTTCAACTTGTATTTAATATAATCAGTCTATTGCTGTCAACAAATAAACTTTTAAAGTAACTGCTAAAGAGAAACACTGTCAGGAACATAGATGCTCATATTCCACTCAATTAAAAGAACAGTATGGGTGATATTAATTCTGAACTCATATAATTAAGTAGCACTAGGAAATACACAATAACAAAAACTTTCATTAAATCACAAAAGCAAAGTTTGTAATTGCTTGTGCTGTTCTACATAAAGCTGAAGACAGCTCATTCACAGATGTTCAATAAATAATTTAAGGTTTCAATCAAAATTATAATGAAGTATTTTACAACACAAGTGTAAAAAAATATCCTTATGTTTATTCTACTTTTTGTCTTACACAACCACACGGCAGCATGTTAGTGAAGCGCTAAGTCTCAAAAGTCAAAACTCTATTAAACGGGTCGTTTATCACTAGTACATCCACTGCCACCGCCGTAACGCTTGGAAGAGATCAGGTCTTTGAGGGAGGGAAGTCTAAGCTGAGCTGTAGAAAGACAGAAGTGATGTTTGTTGAAAAGGAGAAATCTTGTAACAGATTAGCTGTAAGATCTTCACTTCCCTGTCCTATTCTGACTCTAATAAAAACGTACATTGACTTCATCTGTCAAAAAGTGATGCAAAGTTGTTTGACCTCTTACTGATCCTGGATGGTGTCCTGGTTTTGGCTGGGACAGAGTTAATTTTCTTCCTAGTAGCTGGTATAGTGCTGTGGTTTGGATTTAGTATAAGAAGAATGATGACAACACAGTGACGTTTTAGTTGTTGCTGAGCTGTCAAGGACTTTTCAGCTTCTCTTACCACCCTGCCAGTAAGAAGGTGGGGAGTGCACAAAAGGTTGGGAGGGAACACAGCCGGGAGAGCTGACCCCAACTGACCGGAGGGATATTCCATACCATGGGATGTCATGCTCAGCATGTAAAGCTCAGGGAAAAAGAAAGAGGCGCTGATGGTATTTGTCTTTCTAAGTAACCATTAAAAGCGATGGAGCACTACTCTCCTGGAGACGGCTGAATGCCTGCCTGCCTGCCGATGGGAAGGAGGGAATTAATCCCTTGTTTTGCTTTGCTTGCATGCACAGCTTTTGCTTTACCTATTAAACCATTTTTATTTCAACCCATGAGTTTTCTCACTTTCATTCTTCTGATTCTCTTTCTCCTCCATCCCACCACGGGGGAATGACCAAGCACCTGGGTGGGCGTTAGTTGCTGGCTGGGGTTAAACCACGTCACATGGCCATGCAGCACTTCAGTCTGAAGGCCCTTCTTCCATCACCAATTCAGTAGAAAACTTCACCTCTCCTGCCAGGTAGGCCAAAATAACCCACGCATTTGTCACTTGCCAGCTGGATCACAGTGAGAAGATTCCCATCCACTCCAAGATGGTTCCAAATGTAGCTACTTGTCTCTTCGGGGCTCAGGTTGATACCCATGCCCTCCCAACTGCCCCCTCGCTCTTACCTCCCATAATATGGTCTTTAACAGGTTTGCTGCAATTCAGAATTTGTCTTCCTAACAGCTAACAGTCAAAATCTAAACTCACTAAAAGCAGTTTTCATTGTTATGAACTGAGATACATCTTTGGTTAGATATGGCAGCTATAATATCTGGGAAAAGGCATATAAAAGCTGAAATGGTGTATAACTTATTTTTTAAAATAAATTCACATCATATCAATAATTTACACTATACCAATAATGTGCCTACAAGTCCAAATATCCCAACCTTGAAAATATTTATATTACAAAATAAAATTTTAAAAAATCTGTCATACACTCTACTTTCTAACTGTTTATTTCAATATTTCCATATTTCATTATTTAAATATTTCCTGAATCTTTCTGCTTACAATGAAACTAGAAATTTAAGTTCGAACTGTCCATGATAGATTAATTTAGCATACAATGATTATAAATATAAAATTAAAACTTATCAGCAGCACCCAAAATGCTTGCAAAGCAATTCCTAGCAGGATTTTAAAACTTCAATTAATATGAGGTTCTGTTTGGTATAATAAAAGGATTATTTTTTTTTCTTTACAAAAATAAATCTCTAAGTGTGGTCTCAGGTGGTTCAAGTAATATTTCTTCATTTATCTGAACATCCAAGAAGCATCTATTCCATTTTCAGAAAGAAGCCTTCCTTATCTTCTGTAATCCCAAAGCAAACTGAGCACCTCATACTAAACAGTGGAAGGAATAAAGAGGCAGCCAGATTTTCACATTATCATTTATACAACTTCAGGCTCACAGAACTCCTCTACAAAGAATCAGGTACTTTTCCTTCACCTGTTCTAATTCATTCCAAATTTATTCTCTTCTACACTGTGTTTCCCTTGGTGTGGTCCCAGAAGAGAACTTTTATTGAAAGAGAAAATGATATAAATCGCTATAGAAGTGATTTCATTTCTGTGCCTAGATGGAAAATTGTATTCAATGTTATATGAATATGCATAGCCAGAAACCATAGAGTACAACTCTAGTTTTCCACTAGTTATAGAGGGATTCAAACTTACTGGGGAGAAAAAACAGCAGAGTCTGAGACTAACCAATGGTGAGTAGCTCTGCCAGGGGAGTAAGTGTTCAGCTAACCAGAGTTTAGCTTAAGCAAAGGTCAATCAAGCAGTTATGCTAGAGTGGTAAATGCCATTCAGTGGTAAATGCCAGCAGAAGTAATTGTGTTACACTGCTAAGACATGAAACGGAGGTGTTTTTTCTGGCATCGAGCACAGAGGGGATAATGCGTAGTTTCTCAGGAGCAACTGGCTTACAACCATTTACTCCCTTGCGGTAATTTTTTTGGTATGTGAAATCCTTGAGCTATTACTCTTGAGCTAGTTATCCTAAACTAAATGAACATGCGAATACTGCAGTATTTCAGGTACATGACAAGGTGTTGGCACACACTAACTTTCAAATGGTAAATCACATAGGAATTTAATTTGAAGTATTTTTTAGTTTTGTTTTAAAATAGTTTATTTATTTTAATTTTAGAGCATGCAGACCAAAACTGCTGGTTAGTGCTTTAAACAAAACACTATTATTTCTTTATTTCAAATTGACATGCTTCAGAAACCCCGTTTGTTCAGGAAGTCTGAATACTAGCACAATAACACAGTGTTAGAACTAAAAATTCTGAGCCCATTAGCATCAGCACGCCAGCTAACACTGTGCCAGAAGCAGAAGTGCAGTAAGGCATAACTGAGGGAAGCATTAGCAAACGTGGTCTCATTCCAGTTACTTTATTATTTTTTAACAAAACAGGAACTTAACTTTCCATGAATTGCTGTTCCTACATTTAATAAGGATACCAGACTGAGATGCTGAAAGAACTGTAACATCATACTGATAAGTTCTTGACCAATACATGCCAAAAATATCTACTTTTAGATATTTCTTATATGATTACTAAACACAGAATCCAGTTCGACAATACTCTTATGCTTCATGCCTTCTAGTATTTTCTTTCTGCACAACTAAATACATCTAGGAGCTAGATAGCATTTCCAGCTATGTAGAGTATAACTGGGTAAGGAATTATAAGAGCTGGAATTATTCCTTAGTAGAATCAGAAACTACAAAATGTGCAGAGCAAAGGGGACAAATATTCAAAGAAATTTCACTGTTTCCACCTCCACTGGTAAGAAGTTGCAGGGCGAGGAAAACAGCAGCACATAATATTCATTTGCAGATAACAGACAAGACTGCCTACCATAATCCATAATCCTTGGACAAAGCCAGAACAACATCAAACACAATTCCTTTGCTGAGCTCTGGAGCAAGGATGCTGAAATCTATATTGTGATGGTGTTGGTGTGACTAAACAAGAGTACTGAATACTCAATATATTAGGCACTAGGAACGATGGAATGCACTGCAGTAATTTGTTTTAGAGTACCAGCTTGAAGGCTATGTTACAATAAGGAGAGCTGCTTACTTTGCTATGGCTCATTTTCTCTGGTCAAAATCCCATGAGATACAGATTTTCCATTAAGCATCTCCCTCACAGTCCTTGTTCCTCTTCTGAAACAATGACCCCTTGGACTGCAGCCATCAGTCTCTTTTTTTTTTTCTCCCTACTGTTTACCAGTCATTTATTTTCTGTTAACACCCTCTCTTGAGGCTGTCAAAATTCAGAGAAAATCTCTCAGCCATGCCAGTGTCACAGAACTCTATTAGCAACTATTAAGGCTTAACCTAACTCTCTGATACGTATGCAGTGTTCATCAAGCACATTAAAGCAATCTGATCAGAAATTGTTTAACTCTGTGGGGTACCTATCCCAAAACACTCCACGATGAAATGGCAAAGAAGGAAATTTATTTTTCTACAAGGATAAAGAGATCACAGAAGGAAACGAGTGGCTGACGCAACCCCAGTCCAAAGGAATGTCATGACTGCCTGACCATGCCGGGGTGTCGGGGTGTCCTGGGACGTGCCTGTGACAAGTTATCCTGGGACGTGCCTGTGACACGGTGTCCTGGGACACACCACGCTGGCTCATGCTGAAGCTACTGACACTCCATTGAACAGAACACTGCAACAAGGGATTACTGCTCAGGCTACCAAATGCTTTGTTCAGCCAAGCATAATTTTATGTAATCACAGAAATTAATTAATATTTTTTTAATTGGTGTAATAAGCTGGTATAGATTGTTGTTTGCTCTTACACAGTAAAGCCAAGGCATTTAGAGTAAAGGTACCTCAAGCACAGTATATGAGCTATTTGTAGCCCATAAAGCTTTTCTTTACACCAGAAGGTGCATTTTTTTATTGTGGCCAGCCTCAACAGAACAGCCCATCATCAAAGCTGGAGGTCTCTTTGAGATGTCCTATCACAGCTGAGATGCCAAAGACTACTAATTAGGCATGATACTTGCTTGCGGAATGGCAATGTGTTTCTATCAGAAAATGGGCTTTTTAATATATATCTGCAAATGCTATTTGAGGAATAATTACATCGTATTACCATGATCTTGACCAATTAAAATCTCAAATCAAGAGAGTAAACATTTTGTAAACTATTTCATCAAGCCAGTTTCCACTCAAACATCTCATGTTCCAAACAGAGCCAGGATCCCATTTAGTTGCTTTTTAGTTACAAAGCTGTCTTATTACTGCAAGAAATTTATTTCTATGTATGCATGTATGACTATGAAAACACAATTATAAATTAAATGATAAAGGATTCTAAATAGATTGCCTATTATTAGTAGACACAATATTTGTGTCAATACAGTGGTGATCAGGGAACAAGTTGCTGCAGCCAAGTTGTCTAGAAGAAAACAAAGCAGATTGATGGACTGTACCTGCAAATTGGTGTATTAGTATTTGTTGCAGGCTTCTTTTCACTAATGGCTGGAATTTAGATTATCAAAGTCTTTGACAGCATAACATAAGGAGACTCATTTTCATATGCAAATGATGATAACATCCTTTTCTACCACTTCTACTATAATTAACCTTTTTTTGCTTGAGCTTTTGTCAGACAAGACTATTCATTTTACTCTGCTTTCACTTTTGCAGAAAGCTTTGTCCACGATGAAGGAAATAGATAAAATGAAAAACAACTTATTAGAAAATATGCAATATACACTTTAGATTTTAACAATTTAAATGCATACAGTTTATGAATGTTTTATCATTGTATCTTTTCACGTTTCTTCCTGTATAGTGAAAATGTATCTTGCAGCTTAAAGAGAAAAATCAATGAATCGTGTTTACTTTATTAGGTTAAATAAAGTACATCAACTAGAGCTTTAAATCTCATATATTACATGGTACAGTCTCTTTTAACTTATGGAATATATAAATACTAACTTGCACCCACAGAAAAAAACAGATCGCTAAGTCTAGTTTTTTAGATTTAAATCCAGGTTAGAAAAAAAGACCATTTTCTTCAAAATAAGGTAATTTCTCAGAAAGTGCACAGAGAAAATGACCTCATTTTTTCTTTTTTATGCAACACTTATAGAAATCTTTTTATGAGTGACCATCTTCTGCAATCAATATTCTACAATCAGAGAGCTGAACAACTGTTTACTGGTATGATAAAGAATGTTGCTCAAACTTCTGCTTACAAGGTAGTATGTAATAATCAAAAAGAACAGACATTCTCACAAAACATGCTTACAATTTTGAGAGTTTAATCAACAGGAGTTGACTTCTGTTGAAAGAGATTACTTTTCAAAAGATTTAAGCCTGACATTTATGGAAAAGCCCATAACTTGTGGATGAATTTAACAGAGAATCTAAACCTCATTGAGATTAAGCTTCAACAACTCACAATGAAACCAAACAAAATGCAAGCAGAGCTATCTTCCCTTTTCCAATGTTGCTTTTTAAAAACTGTGCTTCAATCCATAAAGAAAATTGATTTTCTAAAACTTGAGATAATCCTTGCTCATTGACAACTGAAAAATATTTCCATTTAAAACAGTAAAGTTTGCAGATTTAGGGTGAAAACCCACTGCATTCTGCAGGAAAAGAATCATTTCACTAGAAGAAATAGTGATTTCAGTACCTCTGGAAAGTAAAGTCGTGAACCAGTGTACAAAACAAACCAGAAAACTCAAGGAATCCTTCCCCCTCAGGTACCCAGGCATGAACACAACTTTCTGTGTCATTAAAGTGCACGAACAATCTGAGCATAAAAAAAGCTTCTGCTTCTGCTTTAGCTTCCCTGGAAGCCAGGCCTTATTTCAGTGGACAGCCCCTACAACCTGCACAAGACAAATACTTTCATCTTTAATTCTGTGTGGCTGCCTGTTTGGACAGTGTATCTTTAGAAATCACTGCTACTCTATACTGGCCACTACTTAATTAATATAATCTAAATGAAACGGTGATTAAAAAGGGACATGCTATGACAGTTGGATCTATCAGAGCTTCAAATTTGCCCAATACACAAGAAAACATCTAAAATTTTATAGTAGTTCTGGCAAATTTCCAATTTTTACCAAGCAGTTATCACTTAGATAAAAGGTCTTGAAAGATATATCCTGGCTGACAAATTCTGAACAAAGTGAAATCATGCTGCAACATGATGAGAGCTGTGGGAGCCGATTAAGGCTCAGTTTCTTAGCCGATAATGTTAGGCTGCAGTTGTGTTTTTGTTTTGATATTCATGACAGCTGAAGAGGAGAAGCCAAGAAAAGCAACAGAAAAATGCTAATTCTTCAGAATAAGGCGGATTCTTCATAGTATTCTGAGCTTTGAATTATAATAATGTATGGATTTCAAACATAATATTTTAGTTAATTTTTGTGTCTTAACATTGGAATACTGAATCTGAAGTATTCTGCACTGTACAGATACCTAAATAACAGCTGTTCAAATAGAGAGAGAGTGATGAGAGGAACAATGATAAATTGGGGAACACAGCCAACCTAATCCATCTGAATCAGCTACCCCTGAGACCATAAAAGACAGACCATTAAGCTACTGTCCCTGCTGCAAAACCTGCTAAGACAATCTATCAGAAAAAAACTCTCAAATGCTATGCAAACCAAGGAGGATTACTGCTTAAAGGGGCATAGGACTTACGGAGGAGTGCTCAAGTGGGTGAGTTTGATGACTGAAGGTGACAAATCCGGGATGGCGGACAAATAGGAATGGGAAAACAGAGAGAGGTGTAAAAGGCCATGTCACACGCAGGGAGGCTGCTGGTCGGTACACTGGTCAGCCTTGCACCTGATCACCAGAGTCTGTTTTATCCTCCTCTTAAGCTCCTCTTTCATTTGTTTGTTGTTTTTTGCTTAGGTTTTTCGTGGGTGTTTATTTCTATCGAAAGTGTGTTCTCTATGTGGTGGAAGAGAATCCACTAGCGAACTGCTCTCAGCACTTGCCAGCAGGAGGACGAGAGGTCTGGGCGCTGCATGCTGCAGACTGAGGGACTGGAAGCAAAACAGTAGAGAGACCAAAAATCTGTGAGACTCGTGTAGGGTGTTTTCCTTGAGCAGTGAACCACAGGAACAGAGCAGGGCTGCTCGAGCTGCCTGGAAAGGCACCGTCCCCCTGTGCCAGCTGGTGTGTCTGCCCAGGCTATGTCTGTGCCTACTTTGGGATTCACTCTCAGCCTCTACTTCTCAGATTTTATGTCCATATACTGTTGCATTAAGACTGATTTATAGGCTGGTCTTCAGCATTCTTTAACGCAATAAAAATTGAGGGGACTTGGCTTCCTTGGCTTTCTAACAGCAAACTTTCTGTCTGTTAGCAGTGAATGAAAATTTAACCTCTTTGCCTAGATGCCTTGGGTGTGAAGGAAGAATCCCGTGTCTCCTGCTCCCAGGAGGTTTTCTAGGAGCTTCGGCATGTGATTTCCAAGAGTTCAAACCTCATCTATAATACCTTGGGTGTCCAGTCTACCTTTCTGGGGACCTAACTGTTGAAACAGCAGAAAAGTAAGAGTTCCAAAACAGAAGCAAATTCATTCTACCTCATATATTAAACCAGTAGTAAAACAGTAAAAATCTTGTACTAAGGGGTCAAACTGGTATTGAAATTAAATATTGCTACCCTAGATTTCACTCAGGAGGAGATAAGAGATAACAGCATCCCAGAGAGATACATACAAGTGTCTTGATAAAAGACAAAATATAACTTTTTATATACTATATTCAGAGTAGTTTATAGATACACACACATTTTCAACAAAAACTTTCACAACTTGTGCAAATAAAAACTTTCAGTGTTCGTAAACATTTCCTTGATTGGAACTCTGAAAGTTGTGTTTACAATTCTGAGGTCGAACAGCCTTCATTATCAGTGTGTGCTGTGAGCCTTTTAGCAGCTGCCTGACCAAACAGCCACCCAAAGGAAGAACTGTTTTTATAGATTACTTAAAAGCAGCTCAGTCCAAAAGAATGGAAAAAATCTTTTAATTTAAAACACAAGGTCTTGTTAGAATAAAAGGAGTTGTTTTTGGAAGAAATGAAATTAAGCACTTCACTTAGTTCTTGTGGAAACAAAAAGTAAGTTCCAATTTGTGGACCTGAAACATTTTTCCTGTGTTGACATTCATCTGACATTTGCTTGGGCTGCTGTTTTGCCTTAGTAGCTGTAGTTCTGGGTCTCTTCTCTCTCTTTCTCTTCTGATGTTATTCACAGCCACAAGAAGATACCTACAGACTAGGATGGACTTAAATTCCATTATACACCGATTTATATTATTGCTGAGCTATAACAATATACCACGAGAGAGGGAAACTGCAGAACACATTTAAGATGTCACCATGAGGCAACTGGGAGTATAAGGATGAAAAATTATAACCAACACAAAGATCCATGATGATTCATAAGCTTCATATCTTAATGTTGATATAATAACAAATAAATCAGTCTAGACTGACAAGCTGAAACACAATATGGAAAAGTTCAGTGTTAGTATTGCTAGCTGAAAATATTCAGAACAGTTCATCTTTGAAGAATGTTCAATACACAGAATTTTTGTTTTAATTCAAAGAAAAAGCTAACATCCAAACATCAGAATTTCCACCTAGGAAGAAATAACATATTTCCATCAGCTCTATCACCACAACATAATACAGAGCAAAACACAGCTCTATTACATTTTGCATATACTGATTTGTTCACACTTAAAGTAGGCAGATTTCCTCTTTTTAATTTTGCTTTTACTGATTGGACCTCAGAAAATGTAACACCTGTTGTTTGTCTTTCTGTCATTGCGTAATGCTCTCAGAACATCTTTACACTTCTATAAATTCTGCTATAATTATTCAACCATCTGGCCTATATATTGGGTTCCTCCCTGTCCCCGTTAAATGGTCATAACAAAGCAGTTGCATTTATTATTTTCTGCACTGGCAACAAACATCTTGACCAGGTAGCCTTTAACTAATAACCTAAGTACAGACTTACTGCATCCTTAGTAGATGCAATCTTTCAGTACAACTTTGATGCTTCTATGTCTCTTATTTTTGTCTTGAAAAATACCTAAATCAAACCTGTCTCAAATGGTGAAGGTATAAGTCAATATCTTACAGTGAATGAAACAGGTGGAGGTATAAGTAAACATCAAAAAAATATTATGATGGAGTTGGTCACATAAAACTAAACCAATCCAAAATATGACCTTTATTGAAATATAAATCTGAAGAGAATTTTCAGAGTTATGAGAAAATCCTTATGGAAGTTGTTATTGAAATTCTGAATACTAAATTTATAGTTAACTATGGATAAATTACATTTATAAAATCAGTAATTAAAAGTCACCTCAAAAAAGCTAATTAAGAAATTATCAAGGCTAATCAAAATCTTGGTGTAAAATGCATGAACATGAATAGGAATCACATTTAAGGAAAAAGATGATTCACCTGAAATGTATAATTAGAAATAACATATTCTGGTAAAATATATACAAAAATAAAAGCACAGAAATTGTATTTGAGATGTGATCTGACTAGAAGCTTGAGAAGCAAAACAGACTGACAATACATTATTGAGAACTGCTTCAAATACAACCGTATTACGTATTTGACATAAAAAATAATATATAAATATAATAACCAGTATTTGGTCATCTGTCACTACTTTCTATTGTCACCAACAAAAAAATTATCATGATATACTGCTTATGGATACAGCTAAATATCTACTGTAAAGCTCTGCTTTAATAATATGTCCTTCACTTAGAGTGAATAAGTGTTCAAAATTGTAAAAGTTTTTTCATAATAACCTTACATAAAAATGAGTAATTCAAACGTACAATACTGTCAGCAGATTGAACAATGAAAAAGGAAGATTACTACCATGGTAATGTAGTACATTTGTCAATAGTTTAGTGGAGTAATATATGGAAATAAAAGCTTTTTGAATATGCTTGGTTGAAAAGCATCTATTACTGTTAACACTAAGTTCATCATGTGACACTCTACTTTGTAAGGCAGATGTACTTCACACAGAAGCTTGAACTCTAATCTCAGGCTTCCATTTAAAAAAAAATCATAGAAGTAAGTAAAATCACATGCAGTTTGGTCACAACCAAATACAGGTAGAAGTCACAAACTGCAAGGTAGTCTTGAAGATTATGAACAGTTGCCTCAGCCACAAGTGATGTTTTGTCAATAAAAATGACTATAACAGTCGGTCAGTAGGGACTAAGTTCAGCTCTAGTTATGTGACAAATATAACATCTGAACATGCATTATCACTGGCTGTTATACACAGGGTGTTTCAAAAGCATAGACCCAATTTGAAACCACTGTATCTTTGAAATTGGGGCCATCTTTTTGAAACACCCTGTATATTTACACTTTATTGTTTATAATTTGAGCATTTTTGTGAAGGAAAGGATAAAGAAATACTAAGCGTTGGCCAAAAGATATGGTTTGCATAACAAGGATCTTATAAATACTTCAGAAACATCTATTTGATAGGTTGTTTAGAAAAAGAAATGCCTAGAAATAACATTCCCCTCAAAACTTCCTTCTGAATCTTACAGTTAACTCTAATGTTCACAGAAATTTTCCTCATATCCCACTGGACAAGCTTGTGTTAACCAAGGTCAAAACCAGCAACTTACTATTACTTGCCTGGAGGTAACAGAAGATCTGCCCCTCCTAAAGCAACCTTCCTCCCTGGAAGGTTCTCACAGTTTCCTCTCTATGTATCCAACATGATGAAATCTGTTTCCTTAAATACTAATTAATTTACGTAAATGACTTGTTCATTTTTCTACCTATTACCTTAAATATACCTCTTCTGTTAATCAAAGCGTAGATAGATCTCCCTTAACTAAAAATTTCCTTCATCTCTTTTGGACTGTAGATTGACACAGCTGTTGTCAGACTCTGCACCTTCTATTTTAGCTCCTTGTAAACCTGGAGAATGCAGATGTTTTCTTTATTTGCTTCAAAGACTAGTCTTCTATTAATTTCTACATTACCTCTGCGAGAATTGCTTTACTTTATCTCTTCATACATGTCTCTCTAACAGATTAAAAAGTGTGTCTTGACTTAGATGTAAAGATTCATCTGGGTAAATAAATCTAACTTCTCCCCCACAGTTCATCAGAAAGACTGACTAAAATCCAAGATGCAAACATTACTGTATTTACAGTTAACTGACTTCAAATTGCTCAGTCTGCTGTATTCACATTTCTAATCTACCTTTAATTTTTTACATGCCTTTTCATGCATCCAAAACTCTTTGGGATTTGAGTTTGGAAAGGCCTACTGTAGTGTAATTCACCTAACATACCATGGCACTGAACACCAGCATAGTGAGGTAAAATTACTCTTCAAAATTACCTGTATAGCAATCGCTCGGGCTACAAGACTTCTAAGATATTGTAACGGATCTTCTGGACCTTCCCACTTCATTTGCCATGTGAGGGGACACTGAAATATAAATGTATTTACTGAAAAGTATCCATTTCAAAACCATCATAATTACATTTTAAGCTAGCAATTTCAATGAAATTTTTTAAAAAATCTGGAGATCAAATATATCTACAAAGAAAAAGAAGGCAATACAAGTAATACAATGATCAAAGTATACAACCACTAATAGGAAGGTCATATTCCTGCAAATTCTTTCTGTGGCCCACAGAGACACAGTGTTGATGGAGAACTTAAAAGAACCTCTGCCATGCAATAAGAAAACATCACTAGGTTCCACAAACACTTCGAAAAGGCCTAAGCTGATTCTTTCTTGGAAAGCCACAATGTCATCTTTCAACTGCAGCCGCAGGTTTCCACTCCTTTGCTGCTGCCTCCTCAGACTTGATTATGCAGTTGTGTGGTTCTGTGGTAAAGTGAATCTGGTACAATCCTCTGCATGGTTACCTTCTCATCCTCTTAAAATATTTGTAGAACAACACCTGAGAATAAAATCCTGCAAGACCTCCCCACACAAATTTCTCATTGACTTCAAAAACAAAGGCTTAAAAGATCATAGAATCATAGGATCATGGGATCATCTTTGGTTGGAAGAAACCCTCAAGATCATGGAGTCCAACCATAACCTAACTCTAGCACAAAACCATGTCCCTAAGAACCTTGTCTATGCAACACTTCCAGGGATGGTGACTCCAGCACTTCCCTGGGCAGCCTGTTCCAATGCCTGACAACCGTTTCTGTCAAAAAAAATTTCCTAATATCCAATCTAAACCTCCCCTGGCACAACTTGAGGCCATTTCCTCTCATCCTTTCACTTGTTACTTGGGAGAAGAGACCAACACCCCCCACACTACAACCTCCTTTCAGGCAGTTGTAGACAGCGATAAGGTCTCCCCTCAGCCTCCTTTCTCCAGGCTAAAAAACCCCAGTTCTCTCAACCACTCTTTGTAAGACTTGTTAGATTTCATCCTTATAAGGATAAATGGATTAATTGTACCTACTCCACAAGAACTTGTAAAGCACACTGAAATTGCATCTGCCAGATTCTTGTACTTAAGTGAAAGGGAATCGATGTAAATCATTACCTGGGGACTATTGCACAATACTGAAGATGCTGAGCAGAATAAGCAGTTTATACTGTTTAACATTTAGAGTTGCATTTTCCGGAAGGTTCACAATCTTACAGCATATGTGCAGAACAGATTTTCAAAATCTGACGACAGAAGTTTGTAAAAAAAAGTAACTTTCAAAGTAAATACTCCATGTGAACCTTTTACAGATAAAAAACGGAAAATATCTGGATCTGTGGACACTAATTAAGAGTCAATCGAATAAACTAGAAAATAGTCAAGAAAAATAATAAGCACAGTTAGTTGCATACTTTTTGCATAATGATGATTTTTTGAAAACTTTCTGTATTCAAAAGAATCTTTTGCTAGATATGCATTTACAGGCAGCTCACCAATCTATCATTTAGAAGGCATTCACCTAATGTTGCTAATAGATCACTCTAAATTACTCTAAGCTTAAAGTAACAGCTTAGCTAATTGTTACTATGGAAGCATCGTTCAGATGTACACCAACATCAATTTTGCACAAATAAGGCAAATTGCTGAAACCATTAGAAGTCATACGTTTACTGAGTTTCACATTTCTTTTGGTAATCTACCAGCGTCTTCAGGTGCTATAATCTTAAAAGAACTACAGTCTGGGTGCTTTGAAAATCTAAGTTTTTTAAATAGTCCTTTGTTATGTAATGCGTGACCACACTAAACTAAACAAGAACAATGTATAGAAAATACATGAAAAAAATCACTTTAAGATGATAAACACGGTGAGATCTAGCTGCTGCAAATATTGCTTCATGGTCACAATCAAATAAAGTGATCTGTGTCAAGGCAGTGGGTAAGTAAGCACATGAAATGTCAGAAATACTCTGTTCAATATATCAGGAAGCACTAAACTGATGTTTGTGAGTGATAAAAATGCATAGAATCTTTAAGTACATTTTTTTGACAGTGATCAGCTTCACAGCTCCTGCTGCTTCCAATTTAAGAGTGCAGCTAAAGCCCACAAGCAAGCCACACTCTCTCGCTCAGTAACAAGAAACATAACTATAAATACTAAAAAATAGCCACTACATGTATAATTTGTATTCACCATGAATTTTACTTAGCACCAATTTCTACCAGACAGTCAAAACGTGTTTAAAAAGGCAATGAAATTGCTAACATGAAAATGTTAATTTATTCTAATTATACTGCAATTTTGCTAACAAATTCCATCTTGTGAATCTGCAGAGAGAAATAATTTAATTATCATTTTAATTAAAAATTTGATAGATCAATACATGCATATCAATCGTTTTAACAGTATTTGATCCTCACATGAAGATAAACAAGATGTTAATAGGAATTACCATTCATTGTAGAGCCAGTCTCAATATCTGCACATTAGTATCAACACAATTCGTCAATTGCTGCAGGTGAATCAAAACCATGGAGTTTCATGTCAATGTTTGACTATCTTTGGAATCCAATTATTGAGATATTAATGACAGAGCATGTAAATTTGCAGTCACTAATTGTACCAGTTTAATAACATGCCCAGTTTGATGCCAGAAAACATGGAAAAGGCACATGTAAAAATTTTGTTTGCTTTTCTTGTGTAGAGTGAGATGATAGGTCAGCACGACAGGTACAGCTTGTCTGGTGTGATAAGGCAATAATCCATAATGAATAAATGCAGAGAGTGTATTGTGATTACAACTGTAATAAAAACCTAAAGAAACTGAAAAAATGAGGAAAAGGGACAGATTTACATGTTCTACTGGCTAATGTATTTGACTTATCTAGCATGATTTGGTGTTTGAAATGGAAATGCTATTCTACAACTTCTAATCTTATTGGATTTGCCCTTAAGAGAAAGTTTGATGAAAGTGTAATATACTCAGAAGCTTCTGCAAGTACTTGAAGCAACATTTTTCTGGGTTTTCATTCCAGAAGAGCTATGGTTCTGGTTTAGAGTCGCTATTAATAAAAGAACTTCATTTTAGAGTCTCTATCAACATAAGAACTTAGAGAAAATGGTGACATGAAAATATGTTTCAGAACCTCGTTCAGTTTCCTTGGCTTTCTTTCATTGCGTGTAATATAATGTCATGACAAAATGACTTACCTTCTGATTCAGCAGAGCGCTTGCTAGTCTCTGTACTTCAGAAGTCAGTAATGAGGTACCTCTGATAACTTTACTTAATGAAGCAAGTGACTGATGGACACTTTGCACAAGGCGAATGGCATTGAATTGTTCCAGAGTAATGAATGATAAGATTGGAGACCCTTGTTGCTCCACAGGAGGAGACACCTTCTGATGAATCAGGTTAGAATTCTAAAAAAGAACATGTGATGTTCAGTTAATAAACTCAGGGAAACTATTATGTTATACAAAGCATTCTTTGTTTAATTTGTAATACTTCACATGACCTTGTTACCTTTGAAGTAATTCAGATATCCCTCCTTTTCTGACACTGGATTAAAACTGTAACGATACTTCCAGTATTGACCGTGAGATGTTCAATAAAGCCACTGCTCTTCTGATTTGACTCTGCCTACCTAATTACTTCAAAAGTGATGGAATTTATGAAAAATCTCCATTTAGCTGAATCACTGCTTTTAGTGTTAATCTGCCAATATAAAAAGCAGTAGTGTCCCCAGCACAAGAAGCCTGTATTGGGCACTATAAACCATGCTGCCAGATATAGCCCTTGTTTTGATAAGACTAGTTCAACCTCAAATCAATTAAATACAAATAATAAATACAAAATAAATATAATATTATGTGTAAATCCTGAGTAACTCAGGCTCTGAGATGTACTGCTGCTTTAACATTGACACTTTTATTACTTACTTCCATTCCATTACAGCCACTGAAACCCCAAATTTATTCAATAATTTCAAGAGATGCTGCACTGAATTCCAGTTACGAAACTTAAACCTTTATTGCAAAATTATACAAGGCACAAATGCAAAAAGAAAACCCTAGACTTTGGGAGAAAAATGTTTTCCTATTTCAATTTCTACAATTTTATTTAAGGTAAAATCAGAATTTACTTTCACTGAAGTATCTCCTAAAATAAAAAATAGTTTTGGCTTTTTTCAGATTAAATAAACTTCTGAATTGTCACATGGCATCTTGCTCTCTAGAACACACAGGATGTCTGCCTCCGTGGTCATTCACAGGCACTGTAATTTTGTCAGAATTTTCACTTGTTTTTTCATTTCAAGCCCATACTGCACTCAACTACCAAACAAAAATATGAGAAAATCTAAGTGAAAGAGTAATACAGACATTTTGGTTTATGGCTAGCTGATAAATGAAGGATAAGGTCTTCTATCCATTATTATAAACCTATACAACAAGCTTACTTACTGTTCAAAGTGTAAGAAACGTACAGTATTTAGAAATGTTACGTTTTGTATTTTTGTCTCTGCATGCATCCTGACATCACAATACCAGTTTAAAGTCAATTTTTCTGAGACCATGATTTGTTGAGTATATATAAAATGCAACGTAAAACTACCACAAGCTATTGGATAATTTATTATTCGTGTATTTAATTGCACACAAAATGAAGAACAATGACATTGCAACTTGCAGGCTTTGCTCAGTCTTTCAGATATAACTTACTAAAAGAGAAAGCCTCTAAGTTCCTCAATACTGAGGAACTCCTATGAACTGCATACTCATTTCATCACTGTTTCTAATGCTCTCTCCTGATAATTTGTTAAAACAACACATCTGTCATTTTTATAGGAAAATTAAATATGAATACTGATATCAGCTTACACATTTCTAAGAATAATCACAGAATGGTTTGTCTTGGAAGGGACCTTAAAGATCATGCAGTTCCACCCCCGCTGCCATGGGCAGGGACACCTTCCACTTGGCCAGGTTGCTCAGTGACCTCGAACGCTTCCTGGGATGGAGCATCCACAGCTTCTCTGAGCAACCTATTTCAGTGCCTCAGCACCCTCAGGGTAAAGAATTCCTTATATCTAATTTAAATCTACCCTCTTTCAGTTTAAAGCCATTACCCCTTGTCTTATCACTACATGCCCTTGTAAAAAGTCCCTCTTCAGCTTTCTTGTAGGTCCCCTTTAGGTACTGGAAGGCTGCTATCAGATCTCCCCGGAGCCTTCTCCAGGCTGAACAACCCCAACTCTCTCAGCCTGTCCTCACAGGAGACGTGTTCCTGCCCTCTGATCATCTTCACGACCTTCCTCTAGACTTGTTCCAACAGGTCCATGTCCTTCATATGTTGGGGGCCCCAAAGCTGGATGTGGTACTCCAGGTGGGTTCTCACCAGAGCAGTGTAGAGGGAGAAAGTCACCTCCCTCAAGCCACTGGTTATGCTTCTTTTTGATCCAGCCCAGGATATGGTTGGCTTTCTGGGCTGCAAGGGCGTATTGCCAGGCCATGTTGAGCTTCTCATCAACCAACACTCCCAGGTCCTCCTTCTCAGGGCTGTCCTCAAATCCATTCTCTGCCCAGTCTGTATTTGTTCTTGGGATTGCCTCAACACATATGCTGAACCTTTCACTTGACCTCATTGAACTTCACAAGGTTTGCATGGACCACCTCTCAAGGCTGTCAAGGTCCTTTTGGATGGCATCCATTTCCCCCATTGTGCTGACCACATCACACAGCTTGGCGTCATGAGCAAACTTGCTGAGGTTGTGCACCCAATCCCACTGTCCATGTTGTCAAAGATGTTAAACAGTACCAGTCTCAATACCAACTCCTGAGGAATGCCACTTATCACTGGTCTCCACCTGGACATCAAGCCTTTGACTGCAACTGTTTGAGTGTGACCATTCAGCTAATTTCTCATGCACTGAATTGTCCGTCCATCAAATCCACGTCTCACCAATTTAAAGAAAAGGATGTCATGTGGGACAGGGATAAATGCTTTGCACAAGTTCAGGTAGGTGATGTTAGTTGCTCTTCCCTTATCAAACAATGCTGTAACCCCACCACAGAAAGCCACCAAATTTGTCAGGCACAATTTGCCCTTAATAAAGCCATGTTGGCTGTCACCAATCACCTCCTTATGTTCTGTGTCGCTTAGCATAGTTTCCAGGAGTATCTGCTCAATGACCCTGCCAGGCACAGAGGTGAGATCGACCGGCCTGTAGTTCCCCAGGTCTTCTTTTTTTTCTTTTTTAAAAATGGGTCAGTCAGTGGCAACTTAACTGGACTGCCAGGTCTTCTCAAATATGATGGGTAGTGGCTTAGCAATTCAATCTGCCAGTTTCTTCAGGACCCAGAGATGCATCACATCTGGTACCACAGACTTCTGTACCTTCAGGTATCTTAGGTAACATCGAACCTGATCTTCTCCTCCAGTGAGTGGTTCTTCATTCTCCCCGTCCCTGCCTTTGCCTTCTGCAATTTGGGTGGTATGGCTAGAGCACTTGCCAGTGAAGACTGAGGCAAAAAAGGCATAGAGTACCTCAGCCTTCTCCATATCTCGGGTAACCAGGTCTCCTGTTTCCTTCCAGAGAGGGCCTATATTTTCCCTAGTCTTCCTTTTACCACTGACGTACCTATAGAAGCTTTTCTTGTTGCCCTTGATGTTCCCAGCCAGATTTAATTCTATCAGGGCTTTAGTTTTCCTAATCTGAACCCTGGCTGCTCAGACAATTTCTCTGTGTTCCTCCCAGCCTACTTGTCCTTGCTGCCACTCTTTGTAGGCTTCCTCTTTGTGTTTGAGTTTGTCCAGGAGATCCTTGTTCACCCGTGCAGGCCTCTTGGCTTTTTTACCTGACTTTGCTCGGATTCATCGCTCCTGAGCTTGGAGAAGGTGATCCTTTAATATAATATTAACCAGCTATTTTGGGCCCCTCTTCTTTCCAAGGCTTTATCCCATGGTTCTCCACCAAGCAGATCCCAGAAGAGGCCGAAGTCTGCTCTCCTGAAGTTCAGGGTAGTGAGCTTGCTGTGTGTCCTCCTCACTGCCCTAAGATCACGAACTCCACCATTTGACGGTTACTTGCAGCCAAGGCTGCCCTTGAGCTTCACATTCCCCACCAACCCCTTGTCGTTGGTGATAACAAGGTCCAACAGTCAACATTCTATTACCTTCTCTTAAAATCCATCATGTATACAACTCACATCAGCTTTAAAAATATCCTCATGACCTGCTTGGGAATTAAGATGAAGAACTGCTGAAGTACTGAGTGCTTTTCCTAATCATAAGAAACTGAAGATAGGTTCTAATCTTTAACATTAAATACTATATTATGTTATCAATCTTAAAGAAGTTGTATTTCGAGACTTTGATAATTTTCCCTCTTTCACTTCTGTACTTGTTACTATCTCAGTACAAGACTTCATATAGTCTCACTAAAGCTCCAGAGCTTTTCTTCATTAACTTCCTAAACTCAAGCTTTTTCAAACTCTAATACGTTCTAAAAATTACCCCCTCAAAATGTATCAAATATAATGAAAATAAACTCATATACCTCCACTAGTTCTGCATTTGATTCAGAATTCAATTTTGGTGGTCATGGTGGGTTTTGGAAACCTCCATTGACCTTTTAATGTACCTATTCTGCCCCTTCACTTGAGTCTTTCTGCCTGTTCTTTTAGATATTAGCCTCTCACTGTTTATTACAGAAATTTTTCATTGTGGATGAAAATACGAGAAAGAGTGACCCTACATTTCTGTTTCATTGATTTTTGTTGGGGAAAAAAAAACATTGTTCTTTTGTTAAAGCTGAAGTTCCTGATGCTTTAGATAAAAGAGCAACAACCCATCAATTTTCAGAACTACTTTTGCAATTGTCTTGCAGCACTATGCAACTTCATAAACATAAGAAAAGATAAAGCAGAACACAGCACGACAGCTTAGGACCACATATTTAGCAAAGCACATTTTGAAGCGGTTGCTGCCAAATTTTTATTGTGGGTGGGCCTTCATTTTTTTTCAGTAAAACAGTCTTACATGCAAACTTATACTGAGCATCTGCATATTTCTGGGTTTTTTTTACTTAATGGCTGGTTCATGAGTATATAATTTGATTAGTGTTAAGCTGTTATTAAATCACACTGTTATTAAATCAAACTGCAGAAGCAGTTTCAGGACAGTATTCATTACAAGGGTGTTTTCCAATGGCAAGAATTAAAATGTATGTTTTCAAATGAAGCTAATATTGGTGAAAATGTCAAGACATTATGTATTAGTCCAGAACAGCTAAATAGAAAGAGAAAGCTTGCTTGTGTAACTTTCAATACAGGAGTACAATGATTTGAACCACATTTTAAGTATTTTATTTAAAGTAAAATTCAATGAAAAATTTCAAAGTCTGCATTCTGGTTGAACTAATAAACACTCGATGAAGGGCAAGGAGTTTCCATGGTTCTGTTGTTATGGATAGACAGAGAATAATAATCTCCACAGCTACACAATTTCAGAATGTCAGAATAATTGAGAGTAACATTTAACAGAGCTTTGCAAAATGCATGCCACTGAGAGGAAAAACGAGTCCTACAAATTTCTAGAAATATTTCTGAAAAAGTAACAACATAGAAGTCTTCAGTAGTGTAGTAATAGATAAGAATTATTTCCCATTTCAAAATGTCTATAACCAAAAAAACCTAAAATTTCCAGTGTTACTGTTTGGCCACAAAAGCTGTGATAGCCCTGAAAACTGAGCACAAAGTACTACAGTTCACAGAATCACCAAACAGCTGAGGTTGGGAAGAACTTCTGGAGATTGCCCAGTCCAGCCCTCTGCTCAAAGCTACAGCAGGTTGCCCAGGACTGTATCCAGTCAGGTTTTCAATATCTCCAAGGATGCAGACTCCACCACCTCTCTGGGCAGCCTGTGCCAGTGTCTGACCATCCTCACAGCCAAAAAAAAATTGTCTTCTGTTTAAATGGCATTTTCTTTGTTTCAATTTGTGCCCATGGCCTCTTGTCCTGTCATGGGACACCACTGAGAGGGGTCTGTCTCTGTCTCCTTTATTCCTTCCCCTGAGCCAATACACACTGATAATATGCCCCTGAGCCTTCTCTTCCCCAGGCTGAACAGCCCCTGTTCTCTCATCCTCTCCTCATATGACAAGCGCTCTTGTCTCCTAATCACCTTAATGACCTTCAAAATCCTTGCAAATTGTTTCAAGGATTATTTGCTCAATAACCTTCCCAGGTGAAGCTAACTGACCTGTTGTTCTCTGGATCTTCCTTTTTGCCATTTTTAAAGAAAGAGGTGACATTTGCTTTCTTGTAGTCCTTGGGAATCCTCCCCCAGTGACACCGATCTTTCAAAGATAACTGAGAGTGGTCTCACAGGGGCAGCAGTCGGCTCCCTCAGCACCCATGGGTGCACCCCACGAGGGCCTGTGGATTTGTTTATATTCAGTATGTTGAAACACTCCCTTACCTGATCCTCTTTCACGGAGGGTAAATCTCCCTTGCTCTGTACTCTCAAACTGCTTTTAGGGACCTGGGATTGGTGAAGGCCAGGCTTACCAGTCAACAAAAGTAAAGAAGGCTTTTAGTACTTCACTCTGTTCTTTGTGGCCAAGTCCTCATTTCCTTTCAGTAGAGGCCCTAAACTTTTCCTAATCTTCACTTTGTACCTGATGTACCTGTACAAAACTTTCCTATTGCTCCTGTGATGGGTTAACAGCACCATACCTGCTGCTAAGTTACAGGCTGGAAATTTGACTCCATGCCAGCCGTACTCAGTTGTGATGGGCTGACCTTGGCTGGCTGTCAAGTGCCCAACAAGCCACTCTCTCATTCCCCTCCTCAGCAGGAAATCTTGTTGGTCAAAGTAAAGGCAGTTTAATTAAAAAAAAAAAAAAGCAGCAAACAAAAACAAAAGGTGACTTGTTTTATACTTTCTACCAGCAGGCCATGCTGGTAGGAATCTTTTTTAAGATATGATGAGCAGTAAAACTGTAGGTCAAATACAGATGCATATGATAACTCTACAAATAACGGAGAGGAGAGAACACAGAAATATTGCATAATTTATTTTCCCCTATTTAAGTGGAAAAACAGATCAAGGAGAAAGACGAGGCCTGCATCAGGTCCAGCTTCCCTTGTCAAAGAGCTCTCAGGCTTGATTATCTCCACCTGGGTGACTAAGACCATCAAGCACCACAGGCACCACCACTGACTATGCGGCTTCAGCTTCATACTCACAGCTAATTTAGGACATGAGCTTTAAAGAATGAATGCTTTGAATTTGCCAAGCTAATGTTTAGTAATTATAAAGAACTAACCATTAGCAATGTGTGCTGTTAATGAGCATTAATGTAGTGTGGTTTTGGTTTACTGTTTAAAATTGGCCTCATCAGTCTTCCAAACACTACGATCAAAGTCTCTAATTTTCTGATTGTATATGTATACACAACAGTTTTGCATGAGATCTTGCAAGGAAAGTTTGTGGGCCTAAAGGTATATTTAACTCTACTCAGGAAGATATAATGGGAAGTGCCACACTGAAATATACTGCTATCTCATATACAGACTTCAAGTAATTACATACATGTAATATTGTACTTACCACCTCAAATGCATTTAATTTCCTTTTTCACTTTTTATGTTTCAGTATCCAGGATAACTCCTTAGACTTTACTTTTAATGCAGTTATTGGTAAAAAATAAGTTGTCTTTTCAAATTACCTACTTTCCTACCTGATTAAGTTTCTTCCATAGGTTGAGAACAGGAGAAAGTTCAGTAGACCATATTTCTCTGTCAAATTTGCAGCCAGCAGTTACTGACCTGCTTAGGATCCGAAGCTGTGAAATGACCTGAGTGATGAGAATACAAATGCAAATCTTTAAGAAAGATAGACAAACTTCTAGTACAAAAATAGAATAGCAAATATTTTATACTTTTCTGCATACTTAATTACTAGTCATGATCTGTTCAAAACACAAACAATACTCATATCAAGAGATATTACATACTTGAGCCTCATTCATATTAAGCCCAAAACAAACAAAAAAAAATCCGTATTTTTCTTATCACAGTCATTGGCTTTGTTCAACTATAATTGAAAAACTAATGACGTGTATAATTAATTAAAAAGGTGCTTTTCCACAAAATCTACAGACAAAACTCAAGCTCTGCCTTTAACTGGGGTCCATCTATAATTTTAAAAAATCCCAGTTCATCAGGTCCAACTGCCTTTCATTGTTAGTAAACATGGTAACTCCACACATAAACTGATCAAATATATATATATATATATATATATATATAT
>VWYH01004656.1:0-33878 GCA_013399365.1 Pampusana beccarii | reverse complement strand
TATATATATATATATATAAAATTTATAAAGAAAAAATTCTGAAATCGAACTACTTTGGTGATATTGTAATCTATCCCTTAAACTGCATATAAAACCCCTGGTATGTGTAGGTATTCTAGCTGAATTTTAGTTATTTTTCACATGGTGTTTTTTGCAAGACATATTAGAGAACTTAGTAATTCTCTTCTCTCTTGCTTGACTTCAAAGAATTAAACTTGATAATAAAAAATTTATTAATCGTTCAGAAGGACTGGACTATTTAGTTGTGAGACAGAATGAGGCAGGAAGCAAAGTTGCTTCTGCTGGGGTTTGAATTATTTTCTATTCTTAATGATGTGCAGTGATGTGGGTTTTTTTGTTTTTCATTTTCTTTCACTGAAGCAAACAGCAGCTTATTTGTCAGCTTTGATAGGGACTATGAAGCACTACAATAAGATAGTACACTGAACCATTATTTTAACTCTTGTAACATTTACTAGAATTTAATTCCGATGTGAAATGTTTTACAAGACATAGAACAAAAGATAAATATATATAACACATAAATATAAAAAATCTATCTCTACAACATATAAACCTACATTTAGAAAAACAAGTTTAAAAATACTTTTAATAAAGCTAAAATAGTATTATTTTCTGTGAAAAGCTCACATTTTAATATGTTAATTACGAGAAAAATATTTTAGTTCCCTCAGAAATGACAATATAATCTGTTGTCCTAGCAAATTATGCATACTCTGTAATTCCAGATCTCAGAAATTATGAAAATAGGATTTTTATTTCTCCGCTATATTTAATGAACTAAAGTGAAATTAATTGCACATCCTAAAAAACACTATTAGTTGACAAAAGGCAGTGTCAAAGTACTTTAAGTCATGATCCTGTAACTTGCTTTTGAAGAGGAACTACACGTATACCTAATAAATACCTGGAGGAAGCAACTTACTGTACGACCTTACTTTTGTCTAGTCTGAAACTGCCAGAAAGGAGAGGAAAGAGTAGCTGCAGTCAAGGGAAAGGAGTAGATGGAGTGAACAGAGCTTTGCTAGGAACAGGTGATGAGCCAGCGGGCAGCTCACAGGCAGGGACCAGAGGACAGACCAACACAGGTGGGGTTGTAGTACCTGTGTGCTACAGACTCCTTGATTGAGCAAGTAGATGAAGTCTTCTTCTGACAGCTTGAGAAAGCCCAACAATCACAGGCCTTCATACCCACGGGAGACTTCAACCAACTCAGTATCTGCCATAAGGGCAATAAGTCAGGCTTCGAGGAATGCAGGAGATTTCGGGAATTTGTTGAAGACAATTTCTTTATACAGGCAATCAATCAACCAACCAGGGGAGATGCTCTATTGAATCTGTTGAGAATGAATAATGAAGAACTGGTAGAAGATGTGAAGGCCAAGGACAGCCTTGGCTGCACCAGCCATGAGATTGTGGAGTGTAAATTCCTGAGAGGAGAGCAAAGCAAGCAGCCGAATCATAACACTGGCCTCAAGAGACCAGACTGCAGCTTAATCAGAGATGATCTTGGCAGGATCTAATGGGCAACTGCACTGGAGGGCAAAGGAGACCAGGAGAGTTGGTTCATCTTCAAGAACTAATTCCTCAAAGCACAAGAACAGTCCTTTCTGATAAGCATGAAAAGCAAACCAAAGAACAAGCATGGCAGAAGATTGATCTGGATGAAGAGACAGCTCCTAGTGATCTCAAATGCAAAAAAGTATTCTACATTAGATGAGAGCAGAGGTGGACTACCCAGAAAAGCTATAAAGACATTGCTCAATTGTTTTAGGATGGAGTGAGGAAAGCCAAATCTCAGCTGGGTTTGAAACTAGCACTGGATATGAAGGCCCACAGAAGGGTTTCTGCAATATTCTGGCAGCTAAAGGGAGGAAAATAAAATACAAGTGAATGCTCAGTATAGCTTGGTATGTAAAATACCATTTCATCCTCTCATTCTCAAAACCTAATTTTAAACATTAATAATTATTTGTGTGCTCCTGTTATTGTCTATAGCAGAAAAGATTTTTATTTAATTTAGAAAAAAAAATATTTTCTCTGATAAATGTTTTGGTCATAGTATCTTTATCATTCTGGTTATTCTTCCCCCTTTTCACTCTATACTCATGCAAATGTTCCGAGAAGCAATAGAGATAATAAACGCACATTTGTGCCTTCCAGATATCATTCTTTTAGCTGTAGCTCTGGTTCCTATAATTTGTTTTTGGATAGTTGCCTGACATCATTTGCAAAGAAATAAAACATTTATATCAAATATACTTTACTGGTAATTCAGTATCTAGTACTTCATATAAACTTGTATACTTATACCATAGAGCTGCAGGAAGTTCAAGTGATTGCTTTGTGAATATGGAGGATGGAAAATATTATGTATTGTATTCTTTTTTTAAGTGACCTTGTAGGTATAAACACTTAGCTCCCTATAGCTGAAAAGAATTTGAGAAGTAGTGACTGCAAGATCAAGTAATTAAAGTATTTTCTAATGCTAGTGTATAGAGGTAGCTAGCAACTACATCTGTTTCTGCTTCGTATTTTTAATCAAAGTAGTCCAAAAACACTGGGATCTGGTTATCAAAAGTTAGGCACATAAATGAAACATAATCATAGAACCATTAAATCAGTTTACTGTAATTTAAAAAAAAAATAATGGTTTAGACTGAAAGTTTGTGTACTGGTGGCTCTTTCAGCCTGAATACTTTTTGAAAATTTTAGCTTAGAACAGTCATTCACCTTCAGGAAACCGCGGAAAATACATTTCATCCATGTCAAAATACTAAGGCTGACCTCATCTTTGAACTGCTTCAGCATCCCAAGCTTCTGTTAATGCACTGCAAATTGGACGGACATTTTTGTGTGTGTCATTTTTACATCCGTGAAATCTCTCCAAATTTAGTAAAGTATTAGAGATTGTAAAATAATAACTCACATTATTGCTTAAGTATGATGACAAGTTTAATTTTAGAACTTAAATGATATTGTATTCTCACAAATGGCAGCGAAGTTGCTTACACTGCTGACCAGTCTGTGCTACTTCAAATCAGCTGAAGCCTGAGAAAAGGTTTATTTAGTACTCTCAAATCAGTCGCTTTCTGAATGTCATGCAAATGAAAAGGGAACCAGATTTTTTAAATAAGATCATAGAATATTTCAGGTTGGGAAGGACCTCAGGAGGTCTCTAGTCTAATCTCCTGCCTCTCTGGATGACTTGTTCCATAGGTTTACTGTCCTAATGATGAAAAGGTCTCCTCTAATATCCAGTCTGGACCCTTCTTGTTTCAGCTTATGTCCTGTAAAACCAAGAGAGTCAAATGCACAGTCTGGGACAAAGAACGTACTAAGATTGTGAATGATCTGAATACAACAGGAGTGGGATGTATTTCACTATTAGAATGACCAGGGGCATCACAAAAGTCTCCCAGGTTATGTTTGCAGCCATTCCACTGACCTGTTTTCACCTCCAGGGAAGAGAAATAAGTTCGGAGTTAGAAGGGAAACTGGACTTTAAAAAAAAAACCAAAAAAAACCATCTTAGGAATACATTCCTGGAGGCCACATGAAAGATAAAAATGGCTTTGTAAGGCATCAGGATGGGAATGAGAACACAGACTGATGAGTGCCTAAAAGGAGACCTTGATTTAGCTGACAAAGGGAATATGATTAGGGCACTGTGCAGGCACTGAAATAAAATTTAAAACAGAAAAGCACAAATTCACCTCACCTACCTTCAGGTACTTACTTAAAGATTACTTAAAGTACAAAGATTATCACCTTATCCTCCCTACATAATCAATAGGCAGATCTTAAGTGGGCTAAATGGTCATTCTGAAGTCCCTCCTACTGAGTACATAGGAAACCTAAGTTCTTCACTTAAGTACCTCAGATGGGTCTATGTTGTGGAAATGAGAACGAGGATTTTTGTTTCCAGGAAATCTAACTTGAAAAGTCAAGAATTCAGCTCCTCTCAGTACACTATAGATGTCTTACCATCAGGTCAACTTATTATCAACTTCAGATACTTTTCTAGGATGAGGTTAATCATGCCTCAAACACAATACTTCTGTGACCACAAAGAGACACTTACAGTGACCAGCAGAGATGCAGACATTGAGGTTTGCTGAATCATATCCTTTGCACCCTGGTTTTGAAACGTACCAAGCAGCTATGTATGTACTTATAATACTAAGGAAACTGAAAATCTAATCATAGTTGTATAAAATGGGGTGCTCACAATAAGAGTACTTTTAAAATATCTAACCTCTAAATGCCTACCTTTGTTACCTCAACATAGTCTTTTTAATATATTATACACTAAAAGCTCTTAAATGTTGTGCTATTCCTGTCCAAATACACATCAAAATATTTTGAAAAAATGACAAGAGTGAAAAAATCTACCACAAAGCAGGGAAACAGTACCATCACTGAAAATGTGAGAAAGATGGAAAGAAAGGTAATCAAAACAGAAAAAAAAATCACCAATAATGGTCCATTTTAAAGAGGGGTGAGAAGATTATTCAGAACTTTTACAATTCAGTCTTTGTGGAACCTGCCTGTTTTAAGTAAGGTAAACTAATCAAAACAGGATTTATAAAAAAATTCAATAGAGTAATTTATTTGTGAACAGTGCATCTAATAAATATGAACAGCATACAGAAACTGCTACTGAATATTTTTTCCATTCTTAGCCGAAAATTTATACATTATGGCTTTTTGCATTGTCAGCACAGAAAAATATAAGTTGCATATATTAATAAAGGTGGGGTAGTCAAACTTAAAATGTCAATATTTACCTAGTTATTAAACTAATCAAGCATTTCAGCTCCTTCATCTGTTGCATATTTATGCATTTCTGTGGATATACAGTGTTATGATATTGACCAACACATTACAGTAAAAAAACCCATACATTTAGAGAAATTAAGAGAGATAATGAACAGAACAGAAGCAATAAACATAATGAATGAGCCAATGTAGCCTCATATGGAACTACCAGAAAATCATGTTAGACATGAAAATTAAAATTAGGAATTAAAAAATTCACAGAAAAAAAAATTAGGAAATGTCAAGATTTTAACTTTGCCTACCTTTTGTAAAAACAGATTTATAAGAAGACAAAACCTATTTCTGATATTTACTCATGCATAAGATCAGGAAAAAGTCTTGCCTTCAATAACTCACAGCTACTGCAGAAATTGCTACTTCATAAATACAATATATAACAAACACAGGCTTTTATCTAAGTCTTGTATTTATTTCATAAGCAATCTATCCTACAAATTATACAACAAAGTGATTTTTTACACATAGCATTACAATTTGAAAAAGAGGACTGCAATAAAGCCAAAAATTATATTGTGAAATTGTGTCAATGAATTAAAAAATAATATAGGATAAATAATTTCTGAACTAAATATGATAACTGTTCTAGGAATACAAAATAGAAAAGATTTGTTAGTCAGATAACTGCTATATTTTCAAGACGATGTAAGAGATAAAAGGATTTTTGTTTCTGCAGAAAAAGCTAACAAACTCCCCTCAGTAAATCTATAGACAATGTCAAAGGAGATACTCTACTGCCATCTGCCAGTTTTAAAAGGATGTAGTCTTAGCACAGAAACCACCTCTATGTTGCATTTCTATAAATGAAACAATATATCCCTTTACACAGTTGTTCAAGGAGATATTTCTGGTTTTATAAGACTTAACAGCTCAAACTAAAACATGAACTTACAGTCACTTCGGTGAAAGCAGTAACTCAGCGCAATGCAACTATATCCTCATTGTGCCACGAGAGGGGACGGGTCTCAGTCTGATGTGCCTTCTGACAGAACTACACGTTTCCATGGTGCTCCCTGTAGTTTGGCTGCAGTAGTTCACGCTGCTGTGAAAGTTGCCTAAGGCCAAGCTGCCAATGGAACCTCTCTGACTGTCAGTCTCGCCACGTCCCTTACCCTCTTTGCAAGACCAGGGTCCATGGAGGCTGTTCGGAAGAGGGTACTTCAATGGCATTCCTAACAGAATCATTCACACTGCACGTGGGTGAGTGAGAAACAGTGCAGGTCTACGCTCGCTCTTTTGTTGTTCCCTCTAGGTCACCTCAAAGCTGCTCATTCACTCAATAAGTAGGGATGGACTCGTTACAGAGATACATGCCTTCTTAACCAAAATATAAAGCAAACGAGGGAAGATATTGCCACCAGCTGTATCTTCTTTTGTACAGAAGAGGATCATACACCTTTGATGCCAGAAGATCCTCTGTAGAGCAGGGGTTCAGTGGAGGAGGAAAGAAAATCAGCAGGATGCTGCGATGGACAGCACAAGCCCACGGCTGACCCAGCCAGTGTTCACGTCACACATTCTCACAAAGAACACCTAAGGGCTTTACTTTGCAGAGGTCCCCAGGACTCGTACCACCTGGAGAACACGATGCTGAAATGAACGCTAGAAGAGGTGCTTGACCTTTGCTAATTACACACCCTGACAAAACTTAAGAAAACTGAAAAACTGTAGGCTAGAAACAGAAAACATGCGGAGTTCCAATATGCTCTCATATAGATAGCACCAATCCTATGGCAGTCAATAAGGGCACTTGAGGTCTTGCACCGATTCCCTGCAGTGGTAAGGGCTGTGCTTTGCATTAGAGCACAGTACTGTGGCTCCCACTCTACTACGTGGCACAGCATATTTCTTTTGTACGACACCATAGGTATATACACAGTCCTCCCCATATTTTAAAAACTCGTAAGTACTCAAATTGCTCAATTGCAGGGTAATAATAAATGCAGTTTGGCATTACTCATCGATTTCTGCTAGAGCCTATTAGTCATGCACTTGTGATGTGGGATGTATTTCATAAATGTCAGCAATTACATGCTCTGCACAGCTGATACAAGGGTTATAAAAATGTTAAATTATTTTAAGAAAATAGATTTATGTTCATCCTGACATCTACAGCAACAACATAACAAGTTCAAGAATAATTTCAATTGCATGCCTTTCAATAATTATACCCATATTGTTCTATTTGGCATGATCAGAATTACAGGGCAACAGTAGATAAAAAATTAGGAACCAATGCTCAGAGCCCCATTAAGGAGCCAGACTTTGAAACCGAAAATTCAGTCTGTTGATGAACTCACACAAGAAGCTACAGCTATCATTATACTACAACTGAACCTTGAAAAATAACCACACACCACAGCCCTACCATTTTCTGCACAGTAGAACCACTGTAGTTAGATGTAGACTGTAATATTGGGTGGACATACTCGGACTAACTTCACTTTAGCTGGCTTGGGTAATAACAGCAGTGCAGGCCTGGTGTGTTATCTCAACTATGATCCAGCAATCCAAGAGTTCCACCCTCCCCTACACATGTTGTCTGTGTTGCTGTTGTTAACATGATAAAAACCAGCATTGGAACTGTACTAAAATCATACATCTCACTACTTGCTGAAAAGACGAGCAGGTCAGCAAAGAAGTTGAAAAAAAGAACCCAAGGATAAAATACTATTACTGAAGTCAATGAAATCATTGCAATAATATTTAATGAGGCGAGATTCACTTCTTGTTTCCTGACCCTGGTACTTGCCTTACTGGATTGCCCTACTCTGTTTTCCATTATTAGTTTACTATTCATTTTAACTCAGCAAGTATTCATCACAAAAATTTTTAAAAATGGCTATAAAAAAAGATAATTGGGTTTTTCTACAAAATTTCTAAGCTTCAAGCACAGACAGAACAGCAAAAATAATTATTTTAAATGAGTACTATATTTAGCAGCTACCCTAAGGTGTGATGAGTGATTCCTTTTGACTTCTAATGGATTTCATTAAAGACTTTGTTTCTCTTTAAGCAATTACATCTATAAAAAGAGCACATTCAGTGTGAGTTTTCTGTGCTAGTATAATTCATATAGAGTACACAGTTAGGCAACATACTTTTTGCCTGGTTTTGTAAACTTGACTGTTCAGATATTACAATATTATTGAGTCATCCAGACATAATGTGTGAATACTATTTCTATAGGTTAAATCTCTGCTAACGTTTCAAACTATTCAGCTGCCATTCATGACAAGTATGAAATTTCATGGTATGAATACAAGAAAATTAGTGTGAAATATAGACACGGGTCATTTCCACACACTTTTAAATACTACCTGTAACAATGTGCATTCTAGTCCTGTAGACATCTGAATTGATACATATAGCAGTGATCTGCAAGATGAGATTTTACTGAGTATGAGAAATAAAATACACAAGCTTTATAATATGTCAAAGAAATGCATCAACAAATTTTTCATGGGAATTGTGTCTTAAAAGCTTGAATAAATTTTGTGAGAGACTTGCTAGCTTATAAAATTTTAACTTGAATTATTATAAGAGTAACCTTTCAGTCACAGAAGACCTTTTAATACCATTATTTGTAACTGCATATCTTTATATTTAAAAATGTATGTGAAGAAGTTGTATTATTAATGATGACATTACAGAAAGAAATTTCTGAAGTGCTGGTGAACAGTCAATATTGCGAATACAGGCAGGAATTATTATTTATATTTTTACATATGTTGAGGATAGGAATGAGGTAAACTGCAGAGTTAATATTTTGGACTTCAGGAAAGCAGACACTGGGTTATTCAGGGAACTGTGCAGAATCTCATGAGAACTGGGCATAAGGGAGAGGGAAAATTTGAGACAGTACAGCGGGCAGCACATTACTTTCAGCTGACTAAAAAGGGGAATAAAGGAATATTTTTGAGTGACCTTCAGAACAAATCACCTTATTGTGCAGAAAGACCAGTATTTTCAGCACAATGACTGTTTGGGTTAGCACGGAGTGTTTCAATGGATTGGAAGACAGAAAAAAAAGAACATTTAATAAGGGAAGGAAGGAGGGAAGGAGGGAGGGAAGGGAGGAAGAGAGGGAGGGAGGGAGGGAAGAAGGGAAGGAGGGTGGGAGGAAGGAAGGAAGGAAGGAAGGAAGGAAGGAAGGAAGGAAGGAAGGAAGGAAGGAAGGACCACTATTTCAGAACTACTTCAGGATGAAATTAGAGAACTTAAGTAAAAGATGGTACATAAATGCCTGAAGTATTCAATGGTATCTGTGCATGGTTTAGGAAGAAAAAGAGAAGCTAATAATGGAAGAGAAACAGTCTACTTAGAGAATATGAACATACTCGAAGTGATCATCCCCCTGTGCTCTGCGCTGGTGAGGCTGCACCTCAAATCCTGTGTTCAGTTTTGGGCCCCTCACTACAAGAAAGACACTGAGGTGCTGGAGCATGTTCGAGGAAGTGCAATGAAGCTGGTGAGGGGTCTGGAGCACAAGTCTGATGAGGAGCAGCTGAAGGAGCTGCGGCTGTTTAACCTGGAGAAAAGGAGACCTGATCGCTGTCTGCAACTGCCTGAAAGGAGGTTGTAGCATGGAGGGTGTTGGTCTCTTCTCCCAGGTCACAAGTGACAGGATGAGAGGAAACGGCCTCAAGTTGTGCCAGGGGAGGTTTAGATTGGATATCGGAAAGAATGTCTTCACCAGAAGTGTTGTCAGGCACTGGAACAGGCTGCCCAGGGAAGTGGTGGAGTCACCATCCCTGGAAGTATTTAAAAAACATGGAGATGTGCTTTTAAGGGACATGGTTTAGTGGTGGACTTGGCGGTGTTAGGTCTACAGTTGGACTTCATCCTAAGGGTTTTTTTCCAACCTAAATGGTCCTAGGATTCTACTCAAATCAATGAAATGCAAACGAGATTCACTCATGGCTGCTGGTCAATATGATGGCTAGGCTGCTCTGTACTGCATATGAAAAATCATGGCAATCAGAGGAATTCCTTACTGAGGTAAAGGGTAACGTTAAGACCGCCTTAAGAAATGGATGGAAAAATCAATGGAATGACAGACTATTCCACCTAATCTCTGTCCCTGGAGAGATCATGGAACAAATCAACATGGAATCCACTTCCAAACACTAGAGGGAATAAAAAGGCAAACAGAAACAGTCAACATAGCTTTACCAAGAGTAAAGAATGCTTGACCAACCTGATTGCCTTCTGTGGTGAAATGACTACATAAATGAGGGAAGAGCAGGGACATTCCTCATAAGGCTTTTGACATAATCTTCGAACACTTTCCTATTTTGGAAGCTGAGGAAGTATGGACTTGAAGCATGGTGTCAAAGAAAAGGCTGGATGGTATCCTGGTTTCAGCTGGGTTAAAGCTAATTTTCTTCCTAGTAGCTGGTATAGTGTTGTGGTTTGGATTTAGTATAAGAATGATGACAACACACTGATGTTTTAGGTGTTGCTGAGCTGTCAAGGACTTTTCAGCTTCTCATACCAGCCTGCCAGCAAGAAGGTAGGGAGTGCACAAAAGGTTGGGAGGAGACACAACCAGGACAGCTGATCCCAGCTGACCAGAGGGATATTCTACACCATATGTGATGATGCAACCAGGTGACAATACTTGGTTGCAGAGCTGGGATGCTGCAGACTTGACTTCAGCTCTTATGGCTGTGACACCTTGTTTGAGAGAGATTGACAGCGAGAGGCAGACAGAATCCGTCTGACAAAGTGTAACAAGAGTATCTGCCAGCAGGCTTGCTGCTAGCAAGCAGAGCTTTGAACTCAGTTTGGCAGGCAGTGATGACTGAAGTTCAAAAGGAAATGGAGGGGCAGAAGGTTGGAAGAAATTACCTAGAGTATAACATGATGGGAAAGGCATTCCTTTAAATATGTCAAACAGCAAGTCAGTTCTCTTGTTAACAATACAGAGAAGCACATTAAAGTTAGAAGAATTGTTTGACTCTTTATGGTGCCTTCATGAATACCAGATGGATTCCATAAAGACAGTTTGAGATTAGTTAGATGGGACAGAAAAGTAGAATCAATTATTACCAAAAGAGCTGAGATAAATATCTAGGATTAAAAGATAAAGGAGTATCTCAAAGAACCATCCTTCTCCAATTACTTTCAGATAATAAAAAGAATGAAGTTGCTAACAAGGAGAAGTGAGAGCAATTCCCATCACTGTGAGACAAAACAGGCAAAGAAAAGAATGCAGCTGGGTTTGAGTGAAATATGTCTGGGAAAACTAAATTACTTTAAATCCTCTACCCTCCCACAGAAAATACTTTTCAGATTTGGATTATATTTGAGAATATAAAATTTGTCTGAAACAGATTTTCTAAGCAAGACATTTTCCTGCAAAATCTGAACCATCAGAACTGCAGAGTATTACCAGCCTGGCTGAAAAGCAAATAAACTTACAAAGGGTAAAATATAGGAGGATAAATACTCCCAGCAACTTCAGTTGAAGTGAATTGGAACCCACTTATTTGAAGTTATAAGTATTCACAGCTTAAGATTATTAACTGGTATATAAAATCTACAATTAAATCATTTTATAGTATTTTATTGAAAAATTGGTAATAAGCTACAGTCTGTGGAGGCTTCAACAATCTGAAACTCAAAGGATTGTTTTACACTTGTGATGCCCTTCAGCACTTTGAAGATGTGGTAGGCTGACCTCAGCTGGCCACCCAGTGCACACCAAAGCCGCTCCATCACTCCCATCTTCAGCAGGACAGGGGAGAGATAATAGGAGAAAGGCTCGTGGGTCGAGATAAGAGGTCAGCAATTACTGACATGGGCAAAACAGAATCGAGTTGGAAAAATTAATTTATTACCAATCAAATTAGAGTAGGACAACGAGAAATAAAACCAAATCTTAAAAACACTTTCCTGTCACCCCTCCCTTCTTCCCAGGCTCAGCTTCACTCCCAACTTCTCGAGCTCCTCCCCAGGAGTGGTGAAGGGGAATGGGAATGGGGGCTGTGGTCAGTTCATCACATGTTGTCTCTGCTGCTCCTTCCTCCTCACTCTCTTTCCCTGCTCCAGCGTGGGGTCCCACTCACATGACACAGTCCTCCATGAACTTTAAAAAGTAAGTTTCAATTAGGCACACACAATCACCTCCAGGAGGTCCTAAAAAGTGAGCTGCAAGTTTACAGGCTTGCCTTCCACTCACCATTCCTGGGATGGTGGACACAGTAGAATCAAGATGTTGTACTAGTATACAGAGAAACTGTAACTATCCTTTATCCTTGCATGATAATTGTCCATGAAAATGTCAAAAACAACCTACTCTTCAACCTTACTGAGACTTTGCTGTCTCACACGATAGGCTCTGTGAAGCACTATGAATCTCTTAAGTGTAAAAGAATGCTGAACTCCCAATGCAAGATATTAAAAGTGTTATACACAGTATTCTATTAAAAAATTAGTGTTAAGTAAACTAAATGGTAGCCATATTGATTATCGTTGACAGTCATATTTGATGAGTCTTGGATAACCTGTCAGTTACTGAATGGCTTTTTTCACAATATGCTTTACTATACTATTGAAGAATGTTTAGATTAATAGGTCAACTGATCATACAGAGCTACTAGTTACTGGCTGTAATCATTTGCAGTCATGGCCATTCAACAAGATTTGATGGGAACACACAGCACTAAGAGGCAGCTTTAAATGCTACACTCTCTAAGGAGTGCCTGTAATGACCAAGTCTATTGTGCAAAGAAAGGAGGGAGACAAAACAATAGCTCTGCATTTTCATTTCATCTCCCTAGGGTGGTTACTGGTAATAAATCATATTAGTTGCAGGCATGCTAAATCCTGCACAGGATAAGCTCTTAGTGCTTTTCCAAGGTGTAAAAATACATATGCAGGCCTCTCTGTTTCAGTCCATAAAAGTTCTGTTTCTCACGTATGATAAATGTTACTTTGACTAAGACACTTTAGATATGGTTCTACTAAAAACTATCATAAAGGATTAAATTGGTTAATAGGAATTAATAAAAGAACAGAAATATGGTCCCAAGAATAAGAGGCAAGTGCACTGGAGCAAAAAGCCTACCTTGCAAGAAGGTGACTGGAGACAGATCTAAATTACAGACCCTTCTGATCCATAGGAACCCTAAGGCAAACCTCCGCATATTCTGACAGCTCTAATAATGGGTTATAGGTTAGACTGCGAGATTAAACCACTCAAATACAGCCCAATATGTGGGCAAAAATACAGGGTTTATCAGAAGAAAGGAGTATGACTGTAACTTAGTGGTGAGGACTTTTGCTGAGTGTGAGGAAAGGAGTTGCAGCTGTACAGAAAATCTGTACCTGGTGTAAAACAGCTAGGATGAGCTGTGCTGCCTCCTGCAGCTGCACTGCCAGCTCAGCTCTTTTCTATTGTAACTGCACTGTTCTGCAGAGGGAACACAGCAAGAGATGCGACATTATTCATGACCATATGCAACCTAAGGGATGTTTTGTCAAGGGCTTGTTGTAACAGTACGTAAGGCAGAACCGAAGGGTTGCAGTGTACTCCAGAAATCCAGCCTCTAAAAATTTACCCAGTTCTACTGACATAAAGCAGCTAAGGACATAATACAGAAAAAAAGAATGTAAGCCATGTTGCTGGAAAGATCACATCTATTTAAGTCAAATATTTTCTTAAAAACAAAATGGCTCTTACCAGTACGCACACAGTTTTAATCCTCTCTGAATTACACTACAGAACTTCATGAGACATAATTTCTAACAATTCAATTAGTAATTACCAATATTAAAATAATACAGGTAGTATCTTCTGAAAAAAGGAATAGCTGTTAATATAATCAATATTTGCAAAGTTACCAAAAAGAGCCCAGTTCTTTTTAGTGCTGTTTCAGGTTTACCCAAACATGAACAATGCAGGAGGTTACAGAAGAGATTTCTGCATAACTGCAAAATGCTGCACTGTGCTGCAGCAAATTTTTGCTACAGCAAAGTGTTGCTGCAGCAATAGAAAATATCATTCCTATACATGAAAAAAGATATATTTGTAGAAAGTCTATATAAAATCTACACTTCTGTTATCTAAGTATTCCATCTTGTGTAGTGAAATGATGTAATAAAATAGTATCATATTTCTTGTAATAGAATTGCATTATTTTAACTACATGGTTAATTGAATAGGCCATAGTGTTATCTGTTTTAATACTTATTTTATAAGATTTTTAACTGATAACTTGCTAATAACAATTTACTTAAAATCAATGTATATCTCAATTATTATTTTAAATCTGTGAGCATAAACACGTAGCTAGAGTTGAAACTGCTGTCAGCTGGTTTAAACAAGTAACTTCCAAGTATGTATGTTACAATGTCTAATAGATGAGAAACTATATGGGATAGCAGACACAAATTATGAGAGAATATATCACATACTTAGCACAGAATCAGTGACTGTTCTGGTGCTAGTGACATGGTGACTGAGCTGGTGGCAACTTATTTCTTACTATCTTATTCATTCAGCTTTTCTCTCCTTCAGCTTGGGAAAGGATTTATGAGAAACGCTCCTGTTAGAAGGCAATCATTGCATTTCAGATTGTGAAGCGCGGTATCATCTATGGATCTAAGACAGCTGCCAAACTGTCAGAAATGGAATGGGAGTAGAATGCGTAGTTAGGTAGAAACACAATTTAAGAAAAATCTCCCATTTCCGTTACTTAAATAGCCTAAGACTTAAAGAAGTACCATAAACTATTACTGGAATGAGGAAGAAATCTCTCATATGAGAAAGAAGCATCTCACAGAACTGTAACTACAGCAGTCTCATATTTTCATGATTGTAATCCATAGGTTTTAGATTATAATCAATGCTATGACAGACCAGTTCAGCAGAGCACAAGATCTGCGTGTAAATGCATTCATTACCTATTTCCCTTCACACAGGAACTCTGAATCTCTTCTGATTTCATGGAGGTTAACTAAGGACTTATTTTCCAATAACAGCATTTTCTAACAACTGTGGCTCATAACAAATTATGTAAGCATAGCTGAAATAAATTAAATCATCAGCAATCTACAGTGTATCTGACAGAAACAAAAGCGGTTAAAGTTGATGTTTATGTAAAAGATTTTAAGACAAAACCAAACAGAGCTACATTGAGTCTGGGCACATTTTTTGGCTTTGTAATAGAGGACTTCTTGCACTCAGTGGATTACCCTGTGCACCCTCATCCTACTGATTTGTTTTTATACAGCTTTATAATTTCATGTGCTAATAACAAAACAAATAATTTGACAATACAGCTATGGATTTAAGTGAACAGATAGGCAAATTTACCAGTACTATATCTGATATTCAACAAACGCAAGACTCAAAGGCTTTTGAATTTTTTTTAACAGATCAAAGGTCTTATACCTATAATACATTTCTGCGTGGAGCTCTTTCTAGGTGAGTGTGAACAAACAGATACTTTTTTTAAAAAAACGTAATTCGAAGTCTTGAGATAATAGGGAATTCCAATTATAGGAAATTTCCAATTGATTTTGCCAAGAAAGGTTGGACCAGATAATCCATGAGATCCCTTACAACCTGGTATTCTATGATTCCAGAATTTATTTCTTTTCCCCCTCTCCATAACTTATCCTTATACAAGACAGCATGCTAGGGCTACGCATAAAATTAAAGCAAGCCTTGATATACAGACCAGTTCACTTCATCCTGTGAGTTAAGATTCTTAACTCAATCAACTTTCATGCTATCTGTTGCAATTAATTAACCAGTCAAATAAACTGTGCTAAACACTAGTTAGATTTGGACTGTTTAACTGTACTTATGCAGCAACAGTGTGCTCTTATTCAGACTTAGCTAAAAATCAAAGAAAAAAATATATAAAGGACTAAAGCTTTGCCTCAAAGTCCTAAACTTGCTCCATATTTGCGCTAAAAGGTTTGAATACCCAGCAAACCTGAAAAAATTTGAAGGTGGACTTCTACCTGCCTATGAGCGTTACCGAATTTCATCTCAGGCTGAGGTAAAACCTCTTCTTAGTCAAACTCCTCCTTGGACTCTAGGCATGAGCGAGTCAATTCAGTTGTTACACATAATGTCATTTGAGACTCTATTATCCAAGATACTGTTCTAGACAGGCAGATAAGACACAGGACTTCCAGGTCCATGCTCTGCTGGATCAGGGTACACAAGCAATGGGAATCAGTTGCTTAACACGGGATTCTGGTGCCATTTTTGCCCCTTACTTCCAGCTGTTGGGCCAACAAGATAATGTATTCATTTGGGTCCTATGTGATATTTGGCAGCTCCCAGTAGGTGTCTTAAATACACTAGGGCATCTCCAGATGATACAAGATACCAATTTTTAGGCAACTGAATTGACACCTAAGAGAAGTGATAAAATATTAGCAATGAAAAGCTTTGTCCAACAAAGCAAACAATGCATTGATGATGAAGACATCCAGAGCTCAAATCACTCCAACTTTTCCCTTCTCAGACTGACAAAACAGAAGTTATAAGGAGAACAAGAGAGACACTCAGAATTTTCTGTCTCCACAAAGGGTGAGAAGAACAGGTGCCCCAGCTGTGCCATTAATAGTGCCCAGCGTAATGAGTGACCCAGGTCACTCACCCAACACAACTCTAAAGCAAATAGGTAAAAAAATCTTTCATCATTGCCTATTATTCCAGCAATGAGATCACTGCATTCTCACATATTAAACATATATTAGAATCTGGACTAGACTGCAATTAAATGACAGCTGAGAACTCTTGACTATGATACAGACATCTGCCTATCTTACAGCCAAAGCAATAATGGAAATACTTAAAGTTAGTGATTTTTTAAACCAAGACCTACAAAACCCCTGCAACTTACTTTTCATTATGTTGAGAATTTCATTATGACGTGCCTAAGTAGTTGCATGCTATTCTCCAGTGAGAACAACATTTTTTTTCAAAATACCACATTTCTAATAGTAAAGATAGAATTCTGACTATTGGGAGAATTATTCAGAATTTCTCATTGAGAAAAAGCATAAAATGTTACCCATATTCTGTCTATCAAACTATTGTATTAGAATTCAGTGACCAAACCTAAAACCTTAACTTGCAGTGAACAGCAGCTCTAAGCACTATCCTGTTGACAGTACAGATACAACTGGTGAAACTACTTACATAAGTGGATACTCTTCAGCATGAACTGAATCATGTTATCACAAACTTTCTCAATAACTCTTTGTTTATTTAAGTCCTAAATTAATATCTTTGTAATTAAGGATAACTATTATTATATTAAAATATTGTACAGACAAAAGTCAACATATTTTAAAAATCCCTCAATTTACTGTGACTTTATAATGGAAATTCCTGTTTATGAACAGGTGGTTGCATTCTCCAGCTTATACCGGATGTAGAAAACATTTGAAGAACAATGAATAATGTAACTTTACCTGGGAACTGACCATACATTGTGATGAACGAGCAATATTAGCAGGCAGGCCAAAAAACTCAGGTTTGTCATCTTCTGGAAGGCTTTCAATAATATTACGATAATCCTGCATCAGAAGAAAAGAATAAACATAACTGACAGAAATTTTTCAGCTCATCAAATTAACAGTGTATGCTGAAAAGAGTTTCATTAAGCGAACTGCATAAAATGATGATTAAAGTAAGTATATAACACATGACATATTTTGGTAATCTTACTTATAAATTTCTTAATTTTAGTTATAAAAACTTTTTTTATACAGTGTTTCTACTCTAAAAGACCAAAGAGCAACTCTGATTACTGTGATGCTATCAACTGAAAATAAAAATATACAACTGTCGCTGAAAAGCAGTTACAACACATTTGTTCAAAACTTAAAAGATTAATGACAATTTAAAAAAAAACAGAAAAAATATTTTGGCATTTGGAATTAGAATAATAGAGTATAGTAGATATTTATAAAATGAAGAGCTCTTACTTCTATTTAAATCTATGATGATATTATCACTCAAAGAAAGTGAAATCATTTAGGTAAAAAGTTTTGAATGATCACTGGGGATGCAGAATAGCATCTCACTTCAGAGATAACAACAGTACCAGATCTCTGTACCAAACACTGAGGGAACATTATTTAGTTAGAGATATTATTCCAATTTTTTAAGTAATCAATTTGAACTATATTAATAGTGTTCTACTAATCAAAACTACTTGTAGAAAAATATTTAAGACAGAAAAGTATAAACTCCCTAAATAAATAATCAGATAACTATAAGAAATGGTGAGATATTAAATGCAGTGCAGGCAAGAAGAAAGGTTAATCGATTTCATTATATGATCTACAAGAACAGAGACCACCTGGTTTGTTTATTCCTTCCCTCTTTATTAACTCAGCACATCTATAGAAAATAACAGTCATATTTAAAGTAAAAAAATAAACAACTCCCAAACCTAAACAGTGAGAATCCAGGTGAAGAATGCCAAACAACAGCAATTTATTTTAACTGGCATTATTCCATTTACATCAAGTTATATTAGTGGTCTAGTGTGGAGTCCTACATTAAAATGCAAATGAATCTTAATAACAGTAACAACAGTAGTATGTGAAAGGATAGGGAGAGATCAGTTCTTTAGGCTCTGTTGAATTCCCTCTTGTTTACATTAAAAGAATACTACCAAAGAATCAGAATTCTTATTTATCTCCAAATAAAATGTCCTATACTCTCTCCACAGCATGTTAGCAGATTATGTCAGAATATTGATATATCTTATAAATAATGAGATATATTTAGATTCATATTTCATCCAGAATTTATAAGAATGTTTAGCAGTCTGTACAAGAGTGCTATGATGTTAATATACTGTCATATAAAAATGTAATGATATCCTCCTTTGTCATAAATCGACTTTTACTCAATTCTTCATAGCTGTGCTGCTCTGCACCACAGTCCAATCAGGTATCATAGAAAAAGAAGGACACTGAACAGACTAGCAGAAAAGTTCTGAAACTTAAGAATTAGTCCTCCATACAAATGAGCTGTAGATAAATGGAGGTAACCTCTGGATTGTAACTCTAGTTTTCTTTGTGGAATTATTTCCAAGAATAATTCTTGAAAAGAACTTATTTTGGTTTCTATATTGGTGATAGAAGATGTATACCTACCAAAATACTGCAGGAATTTGGTAAAGAGATGGAGTATGGAAAACCAGTCATCTTCTTGCCTCTAGTATTTAAACTGCCAATGACTCGTGAATTGAAAAGCTGCTCCAAGTAGGACCGAAGAACCCTCATATCAAAGCAATTATCTACACGGCCTCCATAGATTGCATTTTCAAACAAGCCATGCACAAATTCCCACTGAAAATCTTTGGAACCTATAAATTAATAAATATTAGTTTTGTATTAATGGATAGCATTGCATTATAAGCCTTTCTTAGTGTCTTTGTGGTTCTTCAGCAAAATAAAAATAAAAACAGATCAAATAATTGATTTCTAATGGTTTTTCTTCTACATCACCAAATAATAAAAGCTGCAGAAACTTCAAAGAGTTTGTAAATATTTTTCATCGATAAACTTACTGTGCTTTAAAATGAGTTATTTGAAATATTACTTAAGTCTTGAGGTGCTTTTTATTGTAGATAAACCAATTGGCTGTATGCATTTCAGAAATGATACTATTAAAATTTTAATTATGTGCTCCTTTTTCATAAACAGAATTTCCCCTGTTCAAAATTTTATACATTATTTTGCAACACCGTACCATCTGGTCTCATAAAATAAACCGATTGATTGAACCAAAACCAGACAACGCTCAAGATAGATAACATTACTGGAAACATCATCTTTCAAACACAAAGAGGTACAGGATAGGTACTCTGTAAAACACTATAAATCACAGAACACAGCACATAAAACTAAGCATGTTACTATTCGCTTCCTGGTCAGGTTGACGTTGCAATTAGATTACTCTGGCTTAGCTGTATCCTACAAGTTCAAAATAACTTATGTTCCCTCCCTTCCATCACAGTTGTCCAAAATAACTAATTTTAGGACTGGATAAATGTTGGAGTAGTTACATTCGACCCTTTGAAGGCAACCGCGAGGCTGATGTGGCCCCTGGTGACACTGAGTTCGACACCCCTGCTCTAGAGCTGTCATGTGCAAGTATAAGCTTGTACAGAAGAGTATTCCTTAAAGTCCCTTGAAAAAAGGAACCAGCAGTTACTTTAAGGGGGATTTCTCGGTGGTAACTCTTGTTTCCAAATACTTCAGTCATTCCTAGTGGGAAAACTTTTCTTCACAGCAACAGTTAATGATTGGCAGTGACAGTTAGTGATTCAACCTCTTTATATCCCTGTATGTTTCAAGTCCATATAACCAAGGTCCAATTCCAGATGCACTAACCATCCATAAATCTCATTTAAATCAATTATCATAAATAATCTCTAAATCAGTTCCTAACTTTACTTTGAAATTATATAAAATGCCAAGACTTAAAAAAAAATACTTTTCATATTAACCAATATTAAGAATTTACTATGCCACTTAACAGAACAATGAAGTTGGCTTTATCTAACAGTGAGTTTCAATATGAAGAATTCATTCATATTCAATTCGTATTCAATTCATTTATTCAATACATGGGGGAGATCACACTGGGAAGGAACGGAGACAGAAGACTTCATCTTTCAGGCATTCCTGTATTTCCTTTTTATTCCTCTGAACTCAAGAAGCTGAGCAGAATAGTTCTTGGCAGAAAGAAATATTTGGTTTACCCAGCCTCCCAAAAATGGAATTATGATTCCCCCTGTGATTCTAGCTTTGCTTACTGGTGATGAGCCTTATCTCAGGGTTGTAAAAAGATGAAGCTCTTCATACAACATCTCTCCTAATGTTAAACAGAGCAGGTCCTGCTTGAACCCAAGGTCAGATGGCACAAGGTGGCTTGAATCCATGCAGCTAAACTCTCTTTTGCCCTAAAGGAAGGTAACCTCTTACCTGCTGCCTATTGGAAAGAGTCTCCAGGCTCTGCTGTCTGACAAACCCTGTCTTGGCACTGCCTGTGAGAATGCCAGTCTGCATAAGCCAAACACGGGAAAAAATAAACCTGGTCATGGAATAGTTTTGAGCTCGTATCCAGCCCATATCAGTTTACTAATACAGACATATCTTCAGAGCCTGGATCTACATCCAGAAAAGCCTGATGGAGCCCAAGCACAGCTGATTCAGGGTCAGACTGCTTCCGTATTGCTGGAGTTACCTAGCTACCCAGTCATAGAATCATAGAATAGTTTGGGGTGGAAGGGACCTTCAAAGGTCATCTAGTCCAAGGCCCCCTCAATGAGCAGGGACATCTTCAACCAGATCAGGTTGCTCAGAGCCCCATCATGTGTTGATATTTGGGAAAACGTTCCAATGAAGATACAAGAACAAGTTTAAATACCTTCAAAGCAACCTTTAAACAAAATGGCCCCGCTGCAAACGAAACAATAATGCAAAGTAACCAATCTATAAAAATTACCGTGAAAGTTTTTAATATTCTGAAAGTTTTAAATGAGAGACATTCAGAAAGGTTATGCTACAGAGGTGAGAAATCTTTCTTTAAGAAGTGACTTACCCTCAAACAGTCTATCAATAATGTCAAAACCAGCACGGAGATCGGATAATGAAAATTCATAAAACTTGGTCCAACCCTACCATTAAAAGAAATCCAAGCAATTTAATTAAACACACAATGATCATCCTGAAGAAAAATACAAATATTAGATGGTTACAGAATAATGTATAATACTTAATATTGAATGAAAAAAGAGACAACCTGTGTCCTCTGAAGTGCATCTTTGGAAACATTCAGTGGAGGCAGTATAAAAAAATCAGTTCTACTAGTGTATTTAATTTTACATACTTATACAAACTAGAATCCATTGAGTAAGAGGAATGTAAACTTAAGATTCTTTTATCTCCTAACAGTATTTACCTCAACTAAAGCTTGCTGACATCTGTGACTAGATCACACATTTAATTATTATTTTATTTCTGAGGGCTTTTTGCATTTCAGTTTTCTTTGGATTTCCATAAATAGTTGTGATTCTTCAAACACAGTCTACATTATACTTTCATCATCTTACTCTTTAATTCATATAACTTCTCTGCTGACAGAAATCAATTTAATGAGTAAAGCGATTACTGCTATTATTACAGCAAAAATACTGATTGCCATATGCATATTTTAATCATTCTCCATTTGTAGCTCTTTTCTGTTCTTGGTGTTATTATGCTTTACGTAGTATTATTGTGTAGTGTGTAATAATTCTCACAAAAACCTTTTGATGTAAATGGATGGAGTATGAACAAATACCGATACATGATACAGAACTTAGAAAATCCAGATCTCAAAGGTGTCTCCTGTTGCTGTATCTTCTTGTGGCTGTACAGTACCTGCATATGGATCATTTAATAAGAACAGGAGCACACGACTCATAAGGAGAACCGTGCAAATGTGTCAGATAACGTGCACGTATGCAGTGAGGTGGATACAGTCCCAGGCCAAGCCTGCAGCTGAAGCTTCAGGGTGGAAGGACTCTGCAGTCTCTTAATTGTTACTGCCTTTTTTTGACAGATCTGTACATGGACCCAAACCAATCTGAAATTTATTACAAAATACAAGAGCTTCTCGCTGAGATTGCCATCCAGCAATGTTAGAAACTGGTAAACTTATGCAAAATATAAAATCATCTGCACATGAGATGAATACAGAGTGGAATTAAGGAGAATTAGTAATCCTATCTCATGCTACTTGGAAAGTTGGTGGTAAATGAACATGAATTTGAACAAAGCCAAATAAGAGTTCAGGTATCAGATCAGTATACATATTTTCACCTATTCTACTTCCTGAACACCATGTTCAAAGTCTGTTTGTAAAAGAGTGAGACAACCTTCTAAACAAATGAGTAAATTCCCTTGTTCTTCCTTCTCCTTGAACAGGGTTTGTGTGCACAAAGAGGACACAATGTCATCCCTCCTTCCCACCAAAGCCTCTCTTTTGTCACATCTTCCATTCAATCATGTATGTTTCCAAAACATTTTTCCTGTCCCAAACAAAAAGGATTCACAGAATCTTTTCCATGGGACCTCACTCCTGCATCAGTACCAGTTAGTACATAAATCACAAAATAACCCCATCCAGGCAGCCACAACTTTCAGAGGGACAGGAATTTATGCTACCAAGATCTCATTTTGCAATGAATTCAGAGACAATAATGAAGGCAGGCACCAGAGGTATCCAAGTTTTACTCATCTCTGAACATGATCCAACATATACCTGATGAAGAACACTTCCAAATATAAAAATTAATAAATGTGGTAAATTTTTTAAAATATAGAAAAAAAATATTACCTGAGGAATATAATTTCTTCTTTCTTGGCATACAGCATGAAACCATGCTAAACAAAAGAGAGAATGTGCTCGAGACAAATTTCCCTTTTTACTAATTTGCTCTGGTGTCCAGGATTCATAGGTTCGCAAAAGATTCTTTTTGAGGCCTGGAGGTGCCTGCATTGGAAGCAAAAACACTTTTGTAGACAGAAAACTTGATACTTTTATGCACTGTTTTCTTAAATTCTGGCTTACAATTTATAACTTAATAAAATGACGAACAGTACTTAATAAAAAAAATCTGCTCGTAGTAAATGGCGTAACAACAGAATGATCTCATACTGAAAACAGCTTAAACAACTATAACTTACTGAAATCATAACCAGAATGAACTGACTGGAGGACTAAACTACACTAAAAGAACTTAATGAAAGAATATACTCTATCAAAACATGTAAGCTTAAAAGTAAATTCTATTTTTTCAAGAACAAGAACTTCATTCTAAATTTACAAGTTCAACTAACAATTATCATTTCTGTGATCAGAGCTAATGTGTCTCATGCCATCGCTGCACCCTATTAGTCAGCATACAGATGTGGTATATATGTGATAAAATGCCAGTTCTGTTAGTGTTAGGTGTAGTGTTCACAACCAATAGAAATAACTGCAGTTAAAATGTATATAATAACAAAGATTAAAGTGCTCAAAAGTAAAAACAACTGATTAAACACCCAGACATTTTCAAATTATTTGCAAGTGTGAAGTTGAACATAAATTTAAAGATATTTAAATCCCATTTTCATATTTATAAGAATGTTCTTTCTTTCTTTAGAAAAATAATGTTTGTTAATGTTTCTATGAGATTACCAACAGCTGTATATGTTGCATTGCATGTTCGTGGCAAATAATTGCAAAATATTGCAGTCAATTGCTGATTTTTTTTTAAACTATCTACATCTTGATTGGTAACAGTTAAAGGACATTCCACAACCATATAATAATGAAATATTGTTAGTCAAGTCATTGGTGATCACTGCCCTTTTGTGGTAGCAAAATATTTACTATAAAAGCAAAACAAAAGGTAACGAAAATAATTAGAACATTGCACCAGTGTGAAGTTCCAAAGATATTGGGATCAGTAACTTCAAGAACCCAGATGAAAATAAATCTGACAGCGCTACACAGTCCTGTAGTGTCTGTAGCACTGAAGACCTCAATATAAGCAAAAAAGTGCCTCAGAATTCTAAAAATACCTGCAGTCAATACAAACACATAACAATTTTGGCTTCCTGAAAGGCAGCAACATTGGACCTAAAAGGTCAGAGCTTCTTGGTTTAGCTGTAGGCAAAATCTCCACACTCCATAACCAATGGGTGAGTTAGTAGCACCGCTATCCCTGATTTCCATAAGAGACTTCAAAGCATAAGTGCATAAATAATCAGAGCACTTTCCAAGAAGCTGGAGGGGCATGGTCCCAGTTATTCGTCATTCTGAAAGCAAAGCTCTCAAATTTTAGTGAAGGCCTTTAATAGTATATTCTGCTGTATGGGAGGAGAGCCATTTTTGTTTAAAGGGACCAGTAAATATAAAGCTATGAGGCCAAAAAGAAAAATAAGGAAGAGAAAGTATGATTCTGTGATCTTCAGATGAGCACATTCACCAAGAAGGAGGAATTTCATATTTTTCATCCATGTACCAGCACCTGTGTAGTTTTTTTGCTTTTAAGAAACACTGATTAAATGCATAAAATAATTGGCAGCACAAAACAAAACAAATACTTCCAGTTCAGACTTCCAATTGGAAAAAATATCTGGAAATTTTACAAACCTTCCCTTTAAAGCACAGCTTCTGTAAATTTCCACATACACATTATAAATTATCATTAAAATCTTTCAAGGTAAATTAATAGCATTTTTTTGTATTCCATCTAACTGAAACATAAGGCAAAACCAGTTATGACAATAGTCCATATTATCAAGGCTTTATTCTATCTAAAGCTTTAGTTTACTATACATCAAAGTTAGGTCTTTGAAAACATGCAATGAAAGCTTTTCTAACAGGCGTTACTTACTTCATAAGTTACTTTCAGACTTGATTGAAGCAAAATCGGAGTAAATTTTGGATGAACTTCAGTAGTAAGCCAGAGGCGGAAGTTTGGTTGAGGTTGCAATGTATTCAGCTCCTGTTAAAAAGATGTTATACGTTGAAGTAGGTTGTGCAGGGATTTCTTTAATATACAGTACAGTATTTACAAAATTATAATAAATTAGAAAGTTAGGCTTGTCTAAAAATTCTTTATCTGCACAAGTAAGGTTATTTAAACAACTATTGTTCAAGACGTCTCTTCTCCACATATTCTATATATCTGCTGTGCTTAAGTTCAAAGTTACTATCATATTTGGACTAGATGACACACATCAGCGTTACTTTGTCTTTCCCTTTTTCTCAAAAAGGATTATATGGATGTTAAAAGGGCACACGCATGCCACATGGTCATTGCTAGACAGATAGAAGGTAGACACCAAAATCATGTGCATGGAATACACTTAACAGACAATCATTAGAAACTGGAAAACTGAGATTGTAGTAGCTGTTGATAGGAGTTCTCCATCTTTCTTTTTTAGTTTGGTTTCCAGATTTCTCAGTGATATACATGTAAAGTCACTTTGATCTAGTTAGCAAGTTAGTGATTTTACATGCCATAAGGAAGTGTGTGCTTCTGTAAAACATCAGGTATTTTAATTTGAAAGTATCAAAAGCCTCTTGGTGACTCAGACACTTAACATAAAAGAATCGATAAAAAATCCCAAAGAATAAATTTAAGCATACATAGATTTGGAGTTCAGCAAACAGTATCCCATGAAGTACCGGAAGTCCTACCAGGTTCATTTTTGTTCAGTCATTGTGGCAGAAATACTCTACATTGTATGAAAATTAAAGCTTTCACACAAAGGAAGGAGCTGCTTAGACCTGAAGCATTTCACTTCATTCATGACTGAGAAAACTGCAAAGGTTTATCTTTAAATTGTTATAATTTTAACCATCACCATGGAAATGCCTGAAACGCTTCAGAAATGTTGCATACTAATTTTGCCTAGTTTCCAATATGTTCTTGTCACCTTTTCCAATACAGGAAGCCAAGATGTAACAAGATGCAGGTTCTTTAAACACAGCCATTCTCCATTGCGTGCACAATCTTTTAAAGTTTGGATAGCCAGGTCAGCTTGGCCTTGGCCCATTGCAATCTGAAATGAAAGACACAGTTGTATCAGGAATCCATCATACCTCATTTAACAACGAAACAGAAAATTGTGTTTCCAAACTAGACTGCATGAGTAATAAAGGAGGTGTGCTAAAGATAACCAGAATTTTCTCAAATGTCATAGGTTACTAAAGTAAAGATTAATGAAAATGTACTTTTTTCTTTGTAACCTACCTAACGAGAGTTTGTAAACAAACACCGTTACCTAGTCTCTTTATGGAAAAAAAAAATATATCATTTGATGACAGTGATGGTATTCCCTGGGAACTCATTTAAATATCAGTGACTGAACTGTATTACTGCAGAACTGTTGCTACAATGAAAACAAGAGATATATGAGAACAAATTCTCTTTTGACTGTAAGTTAGGATTTGAGTTAAGTTAGGATATTGAGATGGCTGAAAAACTAAGGCTGCTCCCTTTCTAACTGGGAAATATTAATAGCTAAACAAACAGTCTTCATTTTTTATAGTGTTATACTGCTGCTACAATAAGTTTGAATGTTCAAATGGAAATAAAAAGATCCAAAATTTAATTTTCAGATAAGTTAGTGAAAACTGAAAACAAAGAAAGGACTTGTTTTGTAGCCCAATTACTACAACAATTGATGTTGATGACTATCTGCAGTTACATTCACCTTAGTTCTCCCTAATTGGAAGCTCTATACAACAAAAACCTCTGAACCAAACAGGTTGAAAAGAAAGTGGTTTTAGCCAGTCTAAAAAGTCTTGTCGTGGCATTGCTGCTATAGCAAAATATAACTAGTCTGATTATTAGCACTTCATCAAATATGCCTTAAGAGGAAATCCACCCTGGCTTTTTATCCTAAAACTGTGCTGAATCAAAGAAACTTGGGGCCTTGCCTTTTATGATAAAACAGGGATATCCTCTGCACAAATAAAATTGAGTCTAATATCTTGAAATAATTTAAAATACCAAAAAGAAGATAACTGAAAGACACCAGACAACATGGTAGTACACCACACAAATGTAGTGGTCTGTTCTTTATCCCACATAAGAAATGATTCAACAGAGAAGAAAAATCTGATCTTCCATGTTCTATTGAAATTGCATGAGAAAGTGCAGGAAAAAATAACACAAAATATTCTCATTAGTGGGAGAACTTTCAGATGACTTGGTTTGAGTACCGCTTCTTAATCAAATACCACAAAGTTACATTTTAAAAGTCCAATATGTAAAGGTTATTTAGAAAAACACAAAAAGTTGTGTGGCAGAGTAAGAAATACGCATTTTAAAACATTCACAGATAGACAAGCTGGCAGTAAGATCTAAATCTCTACAATTCGATGGGAAAAACATATTACATCAGTGCACATTCCAGGGAAGAAACAATTTCAAGGACTATTTAAAAGCAACATTAAACTTGACATTTTCTATTTCTATGCTAACCAGTGATCAAGTAGATAACAACACCTCTTCCCTGAATATTTCAAATGGCAGATGGAAATAACAAAAAGGTATACAGTGTATTGGTAATGTGTATTAGGAATACTAGGAAACTCCTCAGGTCACAGAATCATTTAAGTTTGAATGGATCCTGGAAGGCCTCTAGTCCAACCTCCTGCTCAAAGTAGGGCCAGCTATGAAAGATCAGACCAGGAGCTGAGGGTTGTTTCCAGTGGACTCTCGGGAACCTCCAAGGATGGAGAACGCACCAGGAAATCTGTTTGACTGGTCTCATGGTGAAAAAGTTTCTCCTTACATTCAGTTGTAACCTGGCTTGTTACCATTTATGCCCATTGCTTATTTCCATCATGCCTGATTGCAGAGTCTGGGTCCATTTTCTCAGTGACCTTCTTGTAGGTATCAAAAGGCTGTTACTAGGTTGTCAGAGACTTCTCTGCTGGCAGGGCACAGTGCTGGCTCATGCCCGGCTTGTTGTCTACAAAACCCCTCCAGTCCTTTTCAGCAGAGGTCCTCCCCAGCCAGTCAATTCATTGCCTGTGTCATGGCAAGGGTATCCCTCAGGGATAAATACTAGGAAAAGTACAGTTTAGGGTCTTCATCAGTGACCCAGATGATGTGACTGGGTGCACTCTCAGCCAGCTAACAGTAACACCAAAGGTGGGGGGGTGGAGGGTGAGGAGCCAGTATGCAGGAAGGGAGGGTTGCTGCTCAGATGGACCTGAACAAGCTGCAGAAGCAGGTTGTCAGTTCACGAAGTTTAAGAAGGCAAATGCAAAGTCCTACATGTGGAATGGAATTACCCCATGCACCACTACAGGTTGGGGTCTTCTGAGGAAGCAGCTTTGGAGAAAATGAGGCCCCAGTGGACAACAAGTTGAATATGAGTAAACAATGGGCCCTTGCAATGAAGGCAAATCCCATAATGTGCTGTATTAGCAAAAGCCAGCCTAGGTAAGTGACCCTTCCCCTCCCTTGGGAACTTGTGAGATGACATCTGGAGTACTGTGTCCAGTTTGGGGCTTCTCAGTACAAGACAGACATGGTCATACTGAAGTGACTCCAAAGCAAACCGCCAGCATGGTCAGGGTACACTGAGCAGTTTGTTTAGCCATGCAATCAGACAACCATCTTGCCATCTAAAACTACCTGATTGATGAATGCAAAGAAGACAGAGACAGACTCCTTCAGAGACACATGGAAACAGGATGAGTCAATGCACACAAATTTGAACATGGGAAATACTGATTCGATATTAGGAAAAACATTCTTCTGTGATATTGGTCAAATACTGGAACAAGTTGCCCAGGGATGTGATGGGATCTCCATCCTTGGAGGGTGGACCTTCCCTCTCTGAGCAAGAGGTTGAAGTAGATGATCTCCAGGAGGCCCTTCCAACCTAGGTTATTCTATGAATTTAAAAGCTGCAGTAAATTTCTTCTTAAAAAAAGAAAAGTTGTTTTCAACACCTCTGCATAGACCTAGTTTTGAAACAGACATAGAAAATATAGAGCGAGTTCTTAACAGTAGAATTCCTGATTAAAGTCTACTCAAGAGGAATTCTCTCCACCCAGCTCAGTTACGTGTCGAATGAAAACCAGGGAAGAAGTTGTATATCACAACAAAAAAAACCCCAACTGTTATACTGGCTGGGCAAATAATTCTGGGGTTGTACGCCTGTTCCTGAAATTTGAAGGCTTTCCCACGTGGTTGATCTTAAACACGTTTTTCAAAAGACTTGAAATATAAGAGTTCTGTTTAAGAACTCCCATAAAAAATTGGTTAACATTCTGTAAAATTTCTCAAAATATTGTACAGAATTTTACAAAATACCAAAATATTCACAAACACCGAACACCTGTTCTATGTTACAGTTGTGGATCCCTGGAAGTGTTCAAGGCCAGGTTGGACAGGGTTTTGAGAACCTGGTCTAGTGGAAGGTATCCCTGCTCATGGCAGAGGGTTGGAACTGGATGATCTTTAAGGTCCCTTCTAACTCAAACCATTCTATGATTCTGGTTTCTGTTGAAGAAATATTGAAGTTCTATAAGCAGAGGAAATCATTAAGTCTAGTTCTCATTGAGTTTTGTTCACATTTCAATTATTCCACACTAAAAAAAGGTAATATTTCAGCACATGGATTCTGCTGCTACAAGGATCACTAATTGTGTCTCTCTTCTCCACCCCCTTTTGCCAATGGAATCAGAAGCTAGTGGTGAGATAGTGGGAATAACAAACACATAGGTAACAAACTACACTTTTACATGCTAACTTCCTTAAAAAACAAGGTAAAGCAGATATTACTACTGTAAAATTTTACATATTCTAGTTTTTAATCACTATGCTTATCTAATACTGACCTGATGGTAGCACTCAGTATTTCTTTCAACACTGGCAAGTTCTTGCAACTCTTGAGAAGGATCAGCACCAGGAGAAATAATAATCAAGATGGGCTCAATTTCCAGAGTTTCTTTATACAGACGTTTCAAATTCAGAGGTGATGGAGATAATTCTTTTATTCCTATAATTAAAATTATTATGGAAATAAAGTGACTACACAGGATGAAGTGCTTCGTTAATCACTTTAGGGGTCATCTGGCTATCAAAGTTCTGTTCAATGCAGACCATAAAACTGGTCCTACAATGAGAAAAAAAATCCTTACAATATGCAGTCAGAAGGCACCCTATATTCATCAAAACAGTCACGAGCACCAAAAAGGTGCCTGGACTTCCAGCTTGACAAATATGAATGGCAGTCTTTGTTTAGAGTGTAGTCTTCAAGAAAACATACAAAAAGAGCTGGAGCATAAAAAATGTAAGCAGCTCTGCAATTTCCTAAAATGAATTGCAGTGTGTATGTCCGTATGAAGAACTTCTCTCCTGTATTGTCCCAAGACCCTTAATTATTAGACTTTGACACAGTTCTTGGTACTACAATTGCTTTAGTTATTGTTTGCTTTAATATACAGCTTAAATGTTTAGAATGTTGACCTAGTATAGGCAAGGCATCTATACATGAGCCTAAAGCTATATGTATAAGTGTATCATAAACTTCAACAGTGTCAACCGAAAATTTTAAATGCATCTTTAGACCCATCCTTAAATAATGAAGTGTTAGGTGCAATGAGAGATCACAACACAAAGCAAAACGGAAGAGCCCAAATCAGTGACATCTATGCTACACCTATTAAAGATGGAATACACATTTCCTTGAGGGAAAAGTCTGCTTTCAGACTTATTATCTCCAAATAGAATACCATATAATTTGAATATAACTGGTTACATTGGCAAAGGTTAGTATGAGGTCTGGGTTCTCTGCATGCATCTGTACAGAGATTCTAACAGATGCAGCTAAACAGAAAAAATCAATGTAATTCAAAATGCTTTAAAAAATTGAACTAAACAAGACTCATGTTGGAAAATGTTTTCATTTCACATTCATTAGGCGTGTAGAGGTAACATAAGCAGAGATAAACACATAAACTGAGGCCACAAGGCAATTGATATGGGCTGGTCCTTTGACAAGTTCTGCTGCTCACTGCCAATAAGCCCTAAACCCTGGAAGATCCATAAAACACCACTGAAGTTAAAGGGCTGTTCAGAGCTGGACTGAAGCCTGCTCAGCGAGTAAGACTCTTCAGGGACACTTCACTGTCAGCATCTCAAAAATGTCGGACAATCATCTGCAGGTTGTTTTTCAATGAATCCTGTATCGGCCAAATTTGGATGCACTTTCAGAAGGCATGAAAAAAGCTTATGCTTCGAGTGACAGCTGCCCAGCACACTAACTTACAAGTCATTCCTCCAAACTGAGCTTATAGTAATGTTTTTCACAAATACAAACTACTCCAGATTTAACATTTCCTTCACTAACATAATAAATGGAAATACCTAAGCTATCAGCAGAGAGGGGACAAAGAAAATAGACAAATTAGTTAAGAAAGAAAAAAAAAGAAATGTGATGTATGTCTACAGATTGTTGATTTTTTTTTCAACTACAGTCATAGTTCAAGTTACTTGAGTTCTGATATGTGGGCTATAAACCACCGTCCTGCACCTTAAGCAAGTTTCATCTCATCAAATCCCTCTTTACTGAGTTGTATTTGCTGTAACTATATTTCAATGTTGAAGTACCAAAATATAAATGTTTTGTTATTAAATTAATATAAATATTAAAACATTAGAGTATTATTAGAACTTAATATCTACATAAGCAATAAAGATGCACAGAATCTTAACATGACATTTTAGATATAAATTTGTTTAAAAATAAGGTCTTGGAAAGGTAAATTTTAAGTTTTATCAATGTTTATTTCAGTGAAGAAAATAATTTTGAGAATCTTCACTACTGTTTCAAATCCTGTGAAAGATACAGGACTGAAAATAGCTGCTGAAGGCAACAGGCAGCAAGGTTACACAAACCAAACTGAGATCTTTCTGACCACTAATTAACAGTGTGGAACGAGCATCATGCAATGCCGCAGTTATTCGTTATTACATGCAAATGCAGAAGAGACATACAAAGTCATAGAAATAAAATCAGTTGAGTCTTTTAAGTACTGTGTTATTCCTTCCAGGTGAGAAACCCTGGAGACGTAAACCACTGGTCACTGCAAAAGGTTTCGCTATAGGATTTGATGTTCTGGTACTCTTGCCTTGACATTTATTATTTGTCAGTGACAAAGACAGTACACGCTACAGACCTCTCTTCTTCCCATGTCCAAGCATTCCCAAGTTCCTGTTCCTAGGGCTGCTTTGCTGCTACAAACAGGTGCCTGGAATATACTACAACCAAGATAAACCAGAGACTACTGGCTGTATCATTATATTCAGCAGCGCAAGCAGAAGGCACACAGATTCCTGAGAAACTTGATTCATTAGGAGTTTTGATAAACCTTATAACTATATGTTAACTGGGGACTACTGCTTGGCCTTGCGTTAACTGGGGAGCAGAATAAAAAGCTATGATTGGCAACAGCCAAATGTGTGTACCTGCAACTTAAATAACATTTATGGAAACAAGGCTGATTTAAAAGAGGTGCAGTTGTGAGTTTGTCTAGCCAAATATTCTGTAGCATTCTTGAGATGCACCATTTAGAGAATTAATACATTGTTACTTCTATAAAAGATTGTTTTTTCAGAAATTTGGACACAATATTTAGAAAAAGCAGAGATATGTTCAATGTGCTTTTTGTTTTAAGGAAGCTCAACTGAAGTGAAATACAGAAAAACTACATTAAAGTCTTGTCTGTTCCTGGCCGTTAGAATTAAAGCTACAGCCAGGATTATATTTAGAGAACTGCAAAAAAGGACTCCAGTGTTTTCAGGGTAAATCAATAAGCACTCATATTCCAGATAATAACTGTGCAGACAGACTGGGAATTCCTGACATACTTTTCTGCCTCCATGTTCGATTCTAACAAAATTTCTTAAATCTTACTATCTGAAACTGGCGTCCTGACATAAGAAGAAAAAGCATATGAGAGAGGAAATAACTTTTCAGAAAATGTCTAAAGCGGGGGAGAGAGAAATCTAAGGGGAAAAAAGAAAAACCTGACATAGAAATACGAAGTTTGATACAGGTTGCAGACTTCACATTTTTGTATAAACGGACGAAGCTTTCATAAAATCAATGAACAACTTTCCGTAAAATGTCTCTACTCAAGTCAATACAATTAAACCAATTTATAGCAGCTGGAACTTGAACTCAAAGTGCTTGTTAAAATTCCTTCTGTTGGTGATCTGTACACAGAGAAACAATGTACAAAAATATTACTAAATGTATTATTACTATTCACAATTCCAATACAGAAAGAAGGAGATGTTTGGGTTTTTTTGGCATATAATTTTATTTTGGCCTAGGCACAATGTGACCAGAAGAGCTCTGGTCTGCTTTATAGAAAGTGGTCTGTCTCTGAGAGTAAAATACAGATCTCTTTAGCCTGCAATTATTTTCTTTCTTCATATCTCTAC
>VWYH01004655.1:25377-174964 GCA_013399365.1 Pampusana beccarii | reverse complement strand
GAAAATAGTGGTCGTTCCCAGGAGCTCCATGGTTGGCTGAGGACAAGAAGTGAAGTGTCAAAACAGCCTGACGTTGGATCTGTAAATCTCTGCTTATTTATACGCTGTCAAACTAAAGCACGAGGATGAAATCGGCCAATAGTAACTTCCTATTCCTGCTGAGAGAAGAGATTACTTATTAACCTCTTCAAGATAAGACTGAACAAACTAGGGATGAACTATGTATGTGCTTAAACTCTTGCTGTTTGCCCTCATGCATAGACTGACATCTGTCAGTCCTCTACCTCATTTCTGGCAGCAATTTGACAAAGGAAGTGCCATGATCCACATGTATTAAGGTTCACTGATTACTTCAGTATGCAATAATTTGTGTAACACCCATATTTGTAATGTGCTACACGGGTAGTAGACATAAGATACAAACCACATCATTAGTTTTCAGATCACAGACATGACATTTTACCAGCTAGCTCAAAAGCATGTTTATATATTTGTATATGAACTCACACGAACATAACTGAGCTGAAACGATTAAGTCAATGAAGTTCATCAGGTGTTTGCAATACACAGCAAATCAACACTTTAATCATCATCTTTGAATAAAGCCAAGATGATTAGCTCTAGACCATGATCAGCATTACCAAAGGACAGACCCTTCCTCATGCCAGGCAGAAAAAAGTCAGGAAAAGGGAAAAGTCTGTCCCAGTGTCCCACAGTAAAAGAGAAGCACAGAAGTGAAGTCTGTCAAATTGCCAAGAAGATGGCTGAGCTTAGCGGTGCTCCCGAGCCGCTGCTCCCAGCTGGCTGCACAGGCAGTGGAGCTCCTCTGGAACCAGCTGCAGAACCACCATGGTGTACAGCAGGTCATCCAAAAGGTCCATGCCCTGGAAGGCGAAGAAGTGAAGGACCAACTTTATCAGATGTGCCCAACAGAGACGTCATCACCACAGGGCAGAGTTCCCACCCTGCCTGTCCAAAGGCTGAGCCAGGAATCTGCGGTGCAAAAAGGACCTGAACAGAGACCTGCTGAAACTCGGGCTAGGGCCTTAACCAGAGGCATTCAGCAACTTTGAAACGTTGCCTGTCATCAGCACAAAAGATAATGAAAACATAATTGGCTGGTAGTTTATATGTACTGAAAACAGTGCATATCGTGACAAAAAATGATGCTGAAAAAAAATACCTCAACTGTCAATTTAACATGCAAGAGAAATTCAGCAATCATTAAGGAACAAAACCTTTGGCTACACCTAGTGATACCAAGTAACTACAGTGGTAAGAAAGACAGATGAGAAATCATGTTTTAGAAGCTTAAGAAAAAAGTACCTGATGTTAATGTTGACTGATATAATGTACGGCTTCACTATGATTTCAGTCCTGCCAGAGGAAGTAGCACGAAATTAGCAGAGTGTTTTGGGAAGTTCAAGGAGAAAATGAAGGAAACAGAAGAGCCCTGTGAAGTGATCCCACCACAGTGGCACAACCACCACTGGACTGTTCTAGCAAGAANACAACCTGTGGGTACACACCCTTGCCTTCTTCCTATGTGACTTTCAGTCACACTGAAGGAAATACCCCAGCAGTGCCCTGGCCAAAGATACAGAGTGATGCACATGTGGTACAGTACAATACATTCTGTTATGTTCAATAGCTCAGATGATCCAGCCTCTGGAAGCAAAACCAAACATAAATAAGAAATAACCCGACACATTGCAAAACCTATCTGATATTTCACAAGGACTTGGCAAGGAAGGATATTTATCAGTACAAATCAGTTGGTTAAATGTTTCTTAATGATCTTGGTTAATCCAGGCATCAGCTGGAAGGGTTCAACATCAGACTTTCTAAATAGCTCTCCGTGCAAATGAGTGAACTTCCATGACCTCTTTCATTGTACTCTTCAATGTACCATGACCTTTTGAATTGTACCTTTCAATACACATGGACTCTTCAGACTATAGGCTATCAAGGAAGGACTATGATTTATTATTTGATCCAGGTGTACTTGAGGGGACCTCTAGATCCAGTGAGGGTGAAGGCCTGCTTAAAAGTACTTCAGCTATAATAAAGACAATTTAAAAAAAAAAAAGAGTGAACATCACCACCCTCTTTTTAAATAACAAAGTGTTTTTAATGAGTCAGAATTGAGTTTCTCCACGCCCTAGCCTCAATACTAGATTCATCCTTACGACATTGTGGTTTGCGCCACTACTGGAGGCAGAGTAAATGGTTTAGCTTTCCATGGGTCCATCTGAATATATTTTGCAGAGGGCAGACTGCTACCACATATTAAAGAGAAAAACTGGGAAATGGATCTTCCCATCCCTAGCAATCTCAGAGTTATAGAGAGGCTTGATACTGAGTTTCCCCTCAAAACGTTATTACCAACCTTACCTTCTTGCTGTTCAGTGAGTGGAAAGTTTTCAGTGGCTTGTACACGTGCAGGTTGGTCAACTGTGCCATTAAAGCTTCCCATATCATAATCCCCAAACTAAAGACATCTGATGCTCTGGAATAGAGCCCATCATTTCTCAATTCTGGGGCACGCCTATTGAAGAAATTAAAAGGTTATTGGTCTAACATGTTTTTGTATATTATAGAACTAGGGGGCAAGGTAAAGCAGAGTTGTCCATGCTTTTCACTGTGGATCCAGAGACTTGAGTTCACACTTTGCATTAGTGGCTACGGCTAAGTGACTAAGAGAACTGGGGTGACAATGATGCATTGTGGGACATATACCTAAGCTGTTGAAGAGAATGGGGGCACGAGGCACAGCAGCATTTTTTCTAACGTTCAGAGTTATGGAAAAATTCAACTTTTGCCAGAACATCCAAGTTATCTGAGGGATAAAAAGCTATAAGGCAGTTTCCCTGAAGCAAAGAAACAAGCATGTTCTGCTGTTTGGACAGGTATGAGGTAGCACATCGAAGGAAAAACTCTCAGCTTTTTCCTTCTTTTCATCGGAGCTGTAAGAAGCACACAGATATTGTGAGACAAGATGTGGCTAAAGCTGTGGATGGATAACGTAGAGTCTGTGGTAGGAAAATGGACAGAAAAAAGAGGGGAAGTAAACCACAATTACGCACTCATCAGTTGGCTGCATCAGCTAGCATAACTTTGTGCATATGAGGCTCAAAGAGGTTGTCATATGTCCCTGGATATGGGCAGGCAGACTGCTCTTTCCCCGTCACTAACCTTTACCATCACCTTTCAGAGGACAAGGGAAAGAGAGGGGGGATTTAAATCCACAGCATCTATCCACTCTTCAGCAAAAGCAGCGAGAATTCAGTACTTAATACAGGGCAGGGTTTGCTGGATGGTGATTCTATGTTCTGTCAACAGTGACCAACATCACTGCTTCCCAGTTCAGGGATGAATAACGATGGGCTGACCTACCTTGACACTCATCTAAGCTAACCTTTCAGAAGTTAAGATAGGCAATATGAGCTTTTAATACAGCCTTCATCACAGGACAGAACTGAGCACCTCCAGAAAATAATTAGACATGTCTTTTCCAGAAACCTGCCTTGGCATACAATGAATTTCTGTCTGAGGTGATTGCATTACCACATGATTGCATTACCACCTGATTAAGAAAAACACAACTAAAGTTTTTGCAGATCTCCCTGTTCTAATGTAACTAAAAATACATCCTTCAAGATGTGACAAATGATCTATGACTGTAGTGCTATGCTCCTTAATGTCCATCTGTGTGTACTTTCCTGCCCGTTTGCCAGGTCTGCATGGGTGGAAGTGGATTGTGGTTACAGGCAGCAGCGGTCTAAGTGGAGTTAAGGAATAATCTGAAACAAGACTGAATGAGCAGTAAGAACAAACACCTCTGGTCAACTGTGACCAGAGTTAATGTAAATGTAACTGCGCTGTATGGTCCTCCTGGAATGAAGATACGCCATGGCAGAAGCAACCTGTTCCAGGCAAGTGGGAAGTTTGACATCAACCGTGTTAGGACTTGCAGCAACTTCCATTAGGGACTTTGGGTCGCCATCAAGAGGCTTGATGATCTGCGAAAGCGATACATGAGAAAATCAGGGAGTCAAATGGCAAAAGCTTGCTAACAAGTTATCACAAACAAAGCAGAGCTCTTCTTCCATATATATATACCCCTCACAGCAGCTTCTCATCTGCCAGAAGTGAACAGAAAGACACCAGATTTTGCTCTGGATTTATAAGGTTTGCCTACTTTGTGAACAGGTGAGCTGTGCAGAGGTTCATCTGCCAGCTCTGAGTGAGCAATGGGCAGAGACTGAAGCTCTGCAAACTGGGGGAACATGCCCAAGTCAGTACAGAATGAACTCATCTGCACTCAGAAAAACATGTTTAGTGTGGTGTAGTGGTGATAATATTCCTTACCTGAATGGAATTTCAGAACAGTGCACTCCCCAGACACTGCAAGCACTGGTACAGCAATAACAGCTTTATATTGTAACAGTGTTTGATAAGGGTGCCAACTTGCAAAAGACTAGGAAGAAACAAACTGGGACGAGGTCTCTGACTCAGTTTACAGTCCATTGCCTGACAAGCAGCCCCTTTCTTTAATTCTTCACTCACTACTGTGCAGCTCTTTCAGCCCCCACTGTGGCTAAATGCCTTGTAAAACACTTTACAATCTCTCAGTGGAACCTGGCACGTCTCTCCGCTGCTGTTCAGCTCCTTGAAATGCACGAACAGCAGAGCAGCCAACAAGCCATTACCACAAAACACTTCACACAAACAGTTACAGCTACATGGCCATTTCCCTACTCGAGGAAGAACTCAGCAGCAGAAGGACCACAAAAATAACAATCTCATTCCTCTATCTATCTAGAAGGTTCCTCTTGTACCTTGCCCAGGATCCTAGTTCAAGCCATAATAAACCCAGATACCACGTAATATGTCAAAGAAAAATTTTTGTACAGAGACGTTACTCTTTCCTCCACCACACTGATATAAATACACAGAACCTCTCTTGGATTTGGAAGAATTGCTCCTGATTAACATGGGAACAAATAAGAGCAGAATCATTGAGTAATGCCTTCATCACCTGCAAACAGACCTCTCTATGGTGTGATAACTGACTTTCAACCTTGGCCTGGCAGAGTCCTGGGAAGGTACAATCTATGATATGGTTCTGATGTGGTTATGAAAGTTGGTTAATTGCAGAGAAATAAACACACTGATAACAGGCTGAAAATCATTTTGCTGTGGAGTTTCACCTCTATGGCCCTTGCTTACAGGAAAAGTAAAAAGCACACAGATAGCTAGTAGCTCCTTATTACCACAGCGAATATTCCTCTCTGAGGTCTCCATCTCCTCTTTTAGAGAGAAGAAAAAAATGACCTTTCTCTTGCCTGCTTGGGTCTGACCAGGTATTTCACAAGGGATCTGCACAAACATAGCCTTTTTAACAGGAGCAAATTTACACTTCATGCTTCCTTGAGCCTTTCATTTCTGCCACCACACACACTAATGAATGCACACTTGCCACTGTCAAAAGCCACACAAAGGGAGTAGCAGAAGTTTGGAACTGCAAAACGTTAGAGATGCACTTAGAGAAAAACCTCAGGGACTGACTGGTCGGTGACATGATGTGCCGGGAGAGCACTCCTGTAGTCAGAGAGCTTGGGATAGACCTGAAGGCCCTGCAGTGATTCCTGTACCTCATAGCCACATCACTGCTGCTGTGGGACTGCTTTTATCGTCACCTGTGGGGGTTTTCTTGCACCAGCTCACTCCAGAAATGACTGCTCTAGTGTTTCTGCTGTGGATGAGAAAGGAAAAGAGTCTTCTGTGCGGTTGTACCTGGAGGAAGTGCTGGGGACAACTTCAGCAAATGTAAACAACATATTTTATAACTCAGGTCACGTGGAAACAACAGGTTTCATCAGAAAAAAAAAAAATGCTGTATCCACCCAAGGCGTGGCATTCTGGTCTGTGTTTTTATACCGATTACCACTGAATGGGAGATTAAGTCAGTAGCAGTCAGTCACGCAAAGCCGTGTCTGTGTTGTTACAACTGGAAAAATCACTGTAGCAGGGGAAAGTCAGATATGTCTAGGCAAAAACATAAGCTCCTGGAAATTCTGAATCTGAGCTTACAGCTGATTCTGAGGGAAATCAAATGAGCACAGATCACTAGGAACCACTCCACAACTTGCTGAGATGTAAATAAGGGAGGCCACAGTGCTGTCAGCAATAAAACTCTATCAAGGAAAAAAATCCTATCCATGTGCTTACACACACTCTCTTAGAAATACTGTAGTGAGATGCCAGAGCACTCCCTTTACCAGGTGGTAAACATTCACAACGTTGGCAAAGGACAAGAAGTATTTCTAAAAAAATGCTTAAGGTGATTAACCTGATATAGCAGCAGCAGAGGGCACCAGTCACAACTGCCACGTCTTCAGAGCCCAGAGTCACCACGCGGGGGCAGACCCCTCTACCATGCACCATCCCTTGGAGTCTCTGGCGGTTCCCCAGGGCTCCTCTTCGCATACCCGCAAGGCTGCTGCCCTTCTCCGGCTGCTCAGCTTTTCACATAAACCGTTAGAGCCAAGCAGAACCTTCCTCCAGCACTCATCCAGACTGTGAGTGAGCTGCAAACTTACCCCCAAACTTGCATTTCTGGATCCCCATCTGTAGAACACTGAAAAACTTTATGGAAAGACCTTTTCTTGTTAGATGCTTGGATCAATTAATATATCTGAATATGATTGTAATTTGATCAGGTACTTCAGCAAAGCCCCTGACCTTTCTGTGGGTAAGCCAAATGCAGCTCAAACTGTTGTGTCTCCTGATTCCAGTACGTGCACCTTGCAAAGCCTCCTGCATCCTCCTATTATTACATCTGTTGATTTCCTCTTGAGACACAAGCACTGGTAAGAAAGTTTTCTTGCCAGAGATGTTTGTCATGTATATGTGGAGAACAACAGTCCGTATCGTTGCTTTCAAGGTAGCCCTGTAAAACAAAAGGGAGAAAAAAACAACTAAATCTTGACCATTCTTAGTTATTAATTCTGCTTGCTTTCACTTACGTAGACAGGAATACTAGTTCTCCTACTTTTAAATCATGTAGCACTCATTAGCCTTTGAGATCTAATGATGCCAGAAAACTCAGGCTTCATCAGCACAGATCCCAGGAAGAAGGCTTCCAGATGGCCTTCAGCTCCACAAACAAGAAAAGCCTGCTGTGAAATGCTGCTCCTAGAACAGCTTGAACATACTGAAACAACGAAGGCTTAAGCAGGATCCAGTGGCATAAATCCACTGCTTTTAGGACAAAATTTTAAAAACAGTTTTCTTCATATCTGAAACCAAGCTGATTTTCTGAAGTCCTCTGTCAAGTCCATTAAATGGGTACTTTCACTTTGGGTCAAATGCAGTGGCCAAATGAAAATAAGGCAACATATACACACTTCCTATTAACACATGGGACCAGCAAATCTGCTATTTCCCCCACGCCCCCCCACTGGACCAGATAAACCAGAAATCCGCTTGTTTTAGGGCTGACCAAACAGAGCTTTCCTGCAATTTGAAGTACAGCAGTGCCCAGGCAAGCACTGGACAAAGCCAGACTGTTCAAAGCTTTACACAAACGCTTCGCGAGACCTGATAATCAGAGCATCAGGCTGGCTTGCTCAGCATGCATGTCTGGTTTTCGACAAACATGCCCTCCAGATAGATTACTCTGCAGTTATTAGGATAATGATTAATGCTGATTATTCATTACTGATTAACACTTACTGCTACTAACTGCTAGTAGATATATAAGGGGCAGCACCCAGTGCCACAAACATCATGTTCTAGAACATGCAAAAAAAGGTATTTACAAAGTTACCAGATCTGGAAAAGGTGCTTAGCAGCTTTGACAAGAACCTTATAATATCTTCCTTGTAGATGGGAGAGAACTGGCTCATTATCTCTTGTAGCTTGTCCAGATCTGATCCTAGAAAAAGAAAACAAAGGCTGGAGTTCGCATTTCACGTTACCCAGACCCTGAGGGCAGGGGTAGAGCTCCTCTTGCTGTCATGGCTGCAGTATCTTTGAGGCAAATGTATGGCTCAGCTTTTGCTGAACTGAAACAAAAAATCTGGCTAAGAGCTGTGGCTGCAACCGGAGAACTATAAGAATTATGAGTATCTAACAGTCATTTAAGTGAGATGAGAGGCACCCATATGCTTCAGCCCCCTCAGAGACAGTGGCTCTTAAGTTGCTGTGCTTCCAGCACAGACAAAGGGACATGGAGGCTCTGCTGTCCAGTCTTCAGTAAGATAAATGTACCGTTTGCCCAAAGAGATTTCTCCTGAAATGGACCCTGAGGAGGCAGAGTGGGGAGGGAGGAATTATGACAGCTGTCAGTCTGCAGGTGGTGTTAGTCACATCATGTATGTGAGGGAGGTGCTCAAACAAGGTACTGAAAAGTGAATAAAGTGCTCCACAAACAAGCATGAAGTTGGGAAATAAATGACTTTTCATTGACCCATACAAAAGGCTGATCTCAGCCTGGCTCCCAGCCCGACACAAACTGTGGTACTTACACCGTGTGTAAGGTGTTCCTCTGCGGCATCTGTGCACTTCTGCTGAACTGGCTGGCCAGACTTCCCAGAAACCTCTGCTGTATACCGGTGTCTGCAGGCAGCCAAAAGCCTGAATTAACTTTAGGGTGAACCCTGATTAACTCAAAAACGGGTTAAATATTTCTAGCATCACAGGCTAGCCTCTATTGATCAAAATGTCTCAAAAACTTCTGAATCAAGGGGCTACAGCAGTGACCACTAGGCAGCAGAAACCACCACGGGCATGTTCCCATGCTCTGAGTGAGCAGTGTGGATAACCACAGGAAACGTCTAGGCCCCTCCAAAGACTGACAATTTCCCCTATGAAGGAAAAAACACTCAAAACTCAAAATCATTCCCAGATGTGGGAACAGATGGATCCATCAGTGAGGTCTGTAACCAGGGAACTGGACTGGCTGGGAAAGGACATCTTGCCTCTATCTCTGTAAGGCTGTTCCAAGCTATCGTAAGTGTCAGGTTGGTGACAGCATGCTATCAAAATTCATTGTAATCATCTGAAGAGTCTCTTATTTAATAGCTTCTGTAATGAAATAAAATTCAACCAAGAAGCCAAAAATGTTATTGGTTCAACTTTAAATCTTTAAGATCTAGGTGAGTAACGTTTCTGAGACAGACTTCTACCCCTACAACTGCACAATGCACTAGGTAAATGGGATGAATGAAATCAGGTTCCACTACCTAAAAGCCAAGGTCCCACTGGGGAAGACATTATAAAAACAGAGGTAAACCTGAGACTTCACTTAAAGAAGAGACACACAGAACAAAATGCGGTACAATAATGGAGCAGGATTTGTGGAGAAGTTTACCCACACCCAGAGAAGTTGAATCTGATCTTTGTGCCCTGTGCCCACTACAGGTCTAAGAGGGGAAGACAAGCATGGTGACTGCAGCTGAGCCTGATTGCAAAACAAAACAGCCCTGGGGAATGCTTATCCTACCAGCTCCAGGTGACACCACAGGTTATAGAAATGTAAATGGGTCAGCTATTGATTTGAAGGATTACACCAACGTAATGGAGCAGAATTTGACCCATCTAAATATCCCTTGCAGTCTTCCAGTTCCCCAACACCACTGTGTAACACAGTTGAGATTTTTTAACTGCTGCTAATCTGACTGTGATATATATAACATTCCCCTTGATGACTTCACACCTGAAAGACCCAATGGTCTCCTGCTGCTTGTAATTACATCATTTCATATTGTAACTGGTCCTGCTCTGATTATTTTTTTTTTTACTATTTTCCAGTGCAACAGTCATAGGTCTTTCAAGCATAGGGCTACCAGATCCTGCTCACATCACAAAATACAGACAATATTCAGAGACAAGTGTTTTTTTATTGAGCTCTGATACAATAACTCAGCAGAGTACTCAGAGCAGAAACTTCAGCTTTAGCCTACCCTACACAAGCTGCTATAGCAAGTCCTTACACTTATTTAGCCAGATTTCTTTTAATAATATCTAGATTTTCTCTCTGGTTCCCACGCATGCCTGCAATTTCCTCTCCATTTCTGGATGACTTGATCACCTCTTTTGAGTCTTCAGTTCCCCATTTATCTTGGGGAAATTTAGCTTATCCAGGCTACATACATGAATGTGTAACCAGTCAGAAAAGAACAGGCTATTTCTATGCTAATGGACTGTTGATTGTGCAGTCTCCCAGATTCACATGTTTTACCAAGGTCCACAGGTTTGAAAGACTAAATTAAATGTGAACTTCAGCATCTCATGCTGAAACAAATTGTATTTTTCATGGCTCCTGTTCATTTATCACTATTACCATCCCTTCACACTCTTAACACTCTCTGGCATTAAGGACACATCCCCCAGTTGGTAGAAGAGATGTTTTTCTGGTTGCCTATGAAAGCCGCTTGCCTCTCCTATGAATCTGGATGCCGGCAAGTACCTGAGCTCAAAGTATGTTTGGCCATCATACAGCAGAATGGGATAAAACCTTGCAGCAACAGCCCACGCTTTAGAGAAAGCAGAGCAGATGTGGTACTGCAGGGACTCAGAAGCACTGAAGTACATGGACAGTGGCTCCTCACTGGCTCCTGTGTTAAGACAGAGATGAATCAAGACAAAGGCCGTGACCAGAATTTGCTTGCCCAGCAAAAAAAACTGTGCAGGAGAAAAACAAGCTGGGGTTCTAGCAACCAAATTCAGTTGTTTCGATAGCAGTCATGGTAAGAACAGGTGTTCTCTGAGGCTTCTTACCTTTCACTGTTGGGGTTTTTTTTGCGTATTCATATCATCAATAGTGTTAGCTTGCATTTCCCAGGGTGCTCCAAGTTCACAGATATGGAGAAGGGCAAATTCCCTGAGGTACTAAACCTCAGAGAAGAGAAATGACTCACGAAAGAGCTGTTCAGTAAACAGCAACCCAGTGAAAATTACTGACTTTTCTCAAGCCCATCTTCACCCCACCAGTTCCTCATGTCTGTACCACTGAGCTGCCCAGATTTGATGGTTTCATAGGGACAACTAGTAGCTGAATAGTATCTCTCATCCTCTGGGGAAGCCTTCCTGGTCCAGAAGAAATCAGACAGCTTGACTTGCACTTGAAGTGCTCCGGTTCCTTGCTGCCTACCTGCAACCACAATGAAGCTGGCTGGACTGATGTCGCAAAGTAAGACCTTTTTCTGGTGACATGGCCTGACAGCTATGGCAGTATCTTTTAAAATGCCTGTTATAATTGATTGTGGGAGCTGATCTATTTTTTTCTGCACGAAAGCCAAAAGCAGGTTCCCATCTTCCACCCTGTACAGTGGTGGTACTCTACAGGCACTCGACATTTGCAGCTTGGCAATGGACTCCCTGTCTTGATGCACAGCCGCTATTTTAATCACATCTTGAAACCTTTCACAGTCACTGTCAGTGGCATTCATCTGCAAGACATCATGCAGGGTCTGTTGTTTGGCTATGTAGACCTTTGCGTTGCCTACAGGTGTGATACCTTGCACAGCAATACTGCTGGTATTTGTCTTCATCTGTCCCTTGAGGGTAAGATCAGGGAAGGTGGCCTTCAGACGTTCTTGGAGAGCTGCCTCCACGCAGCTCAGATTGATTTGTTTCCAGCTCAGCAGCATCTGCGTATGTGCCACCCTTGCTAAAGTGTAATGGTGTAACGCAGCATCTCACCTCACTCAGCAGGTGGTAAAGTAACCACCACTGGCCTAAGCAGTCAGTCTTTAGTTCCAGTCCTTATACAATGGCTCTGGCTTGGCAACAGAACAAGATCAGACAGAGATCTTATTCTGTCACAGACAAACCAAGAACTTTATAGATGACATGTTAGTTTCTACAACTGTGTTTGTTTAGGCATACGTGAAAAATAACCATGGTATGTGAGAGCAGATACACACATCACTTCCGAGAATAAAGACTTCAAATTCAAACCATGGTGGTTTCCTGTGTGTTGCCTCACTGAGCTCATTCTGGGATGAGAAAATATTAGTAAGGGTGAAGACCCTGAGAGCATCAAGAAGACTCCAAGAGTTCCAGAGCATCTCTTACCATGTCAAATCCCACTACTCACTTTCTCCTAGACAACTTGATTTCATTATCGACCTGGAAATCCAGTAACATGAGGGAGCACTAATTGCTTTTTATTGTGGTTTTCTGTTTCTGAATGTTGCTTTCAGTCAAGTAAGCAAAAAAGAAAGAAGTCTGCAGACACAAGGTCTGCTCTTCATGGGAAGGAAAAGTTTAGGGAGATGAATACACTATTAGCATTAACTAATAACTTGTCTGCAGCTAGGATGTTTAAAAAAAGAAAAGCATAGCCCGTACCAACAAGTACCTATCTAATTACAGTGGGGTCTCTGGCTGAACCTGCCAATGAGACTTGCCTGGTGACAGTCCTCCCAAGTACTTTCATCTTGTAGCTACAAACAAATACAACAGCAGCTTGGATATGAACTACACTGAGCCAAACAGTGTAGTTCATCCCGCAGGGAGCATGTCAGGAAGGAGGAAAAAACAGCAAAACCAGACACAAATTAATCTTTTCTATAAAATCACCGGGGAGTTCAGTTGTTAGGACTACTGCCTCCACAAGAAATAGAAATGACATTACTTACCACATGGCTCTTGCAAGCCCCACCAGGATGTCTGCTCCTTCCCTTTCTTATGTCTTCATTATGGATTTTATAGACAGAACAATACATCCATCCTGGTTTCTCACATTGCCAGTTCCTTTTCTTTCCTGCTTCCATGTATAAAGCTGAATCCCTCTTACGTCAATAGCTGGCTGGGAAAACAGTGGAAAATGCTGGTGTCTGCTAGCAGAGGCTTAGACATGGGATGTACGGTAAAGTATTCAGGGCATACCTCTATTTTGAGGGATGGCTTTGCTCTTATTTCAAGATTTCTCACCGAGTTCCAGTGTCGGTCCAGCTAATTATTGGAAGAGGTGGAGATATGAACTTTGCATTCACACATGAAGAAGCTCAGTGCCTTGTTTCTTCCTGCAATAGGAAAATAAATCATGGCAGGCCCTAGTTCCCTGGGTTTCAGCAGAGGTCTTCCAAGAAGCAAGCCTATAAGCAATTGAGTTTACTGACTTCCCACATTTTTTTTAACAAGGTCATAACTCAGTTATGTAATTAGGGATTGAACCTAATCGCCAAGAACTGGATTTAAACACTGCAAAACTAAAGTTAAAAAGCTGCTGGATGTACAGTTCTAGTTGTGCTCACCAGAGAAGCTGAATTTGAAGCTGGATAGAGACAGAGATACAGATGTTAAAACTGGGATATTAGATTCTAACTCAGCTCTTACAAGGAAACATTTGAACAACAACTCACTTAATATTTCTTTTACTGGACTAAAGGTATTCAAGCATTGTCCACCATTTGCATATGTACAAACAGGAAATTTGTTCAGTAACACAGAAAATTGCTGTGTGGATTGTGAAGCAAACCCGACTGTCTTTCTAGCACAGGATTCAGTGCCCGAGGTGGACAGTAGAGGACAGCTCCAAAGCAGGCACTAAAACCCCATGACCTGATATATTGCTATCCTACTGATCTGACAACTTCCTTTCACCTGCGTAGTGACTATCTCATGCCCTGAATCTTGGAAATAAGTGAAGCAGACAGTTAGAGATGGACCTGAGCTAGAAAATCTGACTCTTTGGATTTAGAGACAGAATTACCCAAAGCCCATGACAGTTCAGACCTAGGGTCTTCGTATTTCTGCTTTGTTTGTTATTTAGTTAAATTCAGTTAATCTTATCAAGCCTTTTGCCTTGACAATGCCTACCTGCACTATTCTCTGCAAAGCAAGAAAACATACCTCCCTTAAATGAAAAAACGTGAGGGTTTGGCCCTGACCCACTGAACCAAAGGCTGTTGCTAGTTATGATGGTAGAGATGTTGTCCATTGAAGCTGAAAGGACTTAATTCAACTTGATTTCTTCCGTGTTCACTGACTATGGTGTAAGTGCAGGCTTAATGAAACCTACTGCGTTTATCCTCAGACCCATGCAGTGTTTAGGAGCTCTAATCCCATACACTTTTCTCTGTCACCTAAGATGCTGAACACTTACTGTTTTGGCCTTGCCTGCCTCAAAGAGATCTGTCTTTGTTCCATATGAAATAGAAAAAGCTGCAGCACTCAAAGGTCTGCTTTCCAGAGACTAATGCCAGATAACCTGAAAAGCATCCAGTCTCCTCCTGGAAAATCTCAAGACCAGGAGAAGCGTTGGATAGGATGATACCTTCTCCGGACCAAGAGCTGGCATATGAACACCCTGTTCAGAATTGCCTGCCTGCCTCAAATACAGGTGAACCTGGTATGCAAAACCACAATTACTGTGTATATCAAGGCACCAGCCATGTCTGATATTGCCAAATAGATGGCAACAAACCAGTTATGACATTCTTGCTCAGTAAGGGCTGTCCTCTAACAGTGCTGCTAGGAGAGCGCATGTGCCAGGAGGTGGCCAGCAGGAACAGTGAGAAAGCCTCAGACATGCAGATCTCCTGTACAGCAACTTGGACACAAAGGGATCTTCTTCATGCCCTTCCACCTAAGTGTGTATTTAAACTAACAGGTGGTCTAATGCAATGGTAGAGATACTGAGTACAAGTCAGCACACCATACCCAAGTGGTAGACTTCGCATGTTTGAAGTCTGCTTTAAGGCAGCAAAGATGAATGAAAACTCATTTAAAACAAAACAAAACAAAAAAAAAAATCAGTGATATGGTGTTTGCTCTGAAAATCAGAACTGTGATTGAACAAGATTACCAGATCTGTTGGAGAAGGGGACTAATAGGAGAAACCAGGGCTCATCTTGCTGGTACTAGTATTATCCAAGGCTGGAAAGATATTTATTTAATATAATATTGCTGCCCTCTAGTGCTTTGGAAAAGAATCTGCCCACAATTACTAGCCATAAAGATGGTAGGTAAGGGAAGCATGCCACTTCCAGAAATGAACAGGAAAGGATCAAAATAGTCAGCAATATCTATAAAGGCAAAAATTAAAGACAGCTCTGCATGGGTATAGATCCATATAGCCATCAACTATTTCAAATTAGCTATACCAGTTTAGAACACCCCTAGAACCTGGCCCAAATTTGTTTCCAGTATCAACAGACTACAAACAAACATATCTTCTGCCTTCCCTTTACTGTATCCTGAGGCAAAGGCTTTCTATAATAGACTGGTAGTTGCTGAAGATAAGGTGGCAATGGTCAATAAATCACAACACCTAAAACTGCTCTTGACATTAAAACTGACAGATGCTACAGGGACACTTTAATATATTAAATATTAAATTATGTTCTTACCTCAATAAGAACTTCAAGTCAGCAGTCAGAACACCCCTCAGGGTCTCCAAAATAGGGTCCACATACCTCTGCCTTTGCTGTGCCTGTTCTGTGGCTAAAGAAGGCTCATTAAAATAAATGATGTGCAAAATAAGCTCTACTCACATCTGCTTAAAAAAAAAAAAACAAAACCAAAACCCACAAAAAACCAAAAAAACCCAACAAAACCCAAACCAAAACAACAACAAAACCAAATAACAACAAAAACCAAATACCCAAACAAACAAAAACCGACCAAGTGAACAAACAGTTTAACTACTCCATTGCTTCTGATTTTAAAAGCAATAGCACACGTCTGTGGTAAGCAGCTGAAAATGACTACTTCAACTACTTTTACCCCTGCCCTTCCAAAGCAATTTATTGCATATCCTTTCAATAAAAACAAACAAAGCTGTTGCATATCCTTTCAATAAAAGCAAAAAACCAAACCTGTTGTGTTAGAATTCACCTCACAAAACCAAAAACTGTACATCTCCAGTCGCTGGGAAGACCTGTCAGAAGCAGCAACACCCTCTTTGGCAGCCCCGCCTCACAATATAGGGTGAATAACCTTCCCACTGTTCACCAGATGAAGGTATATTTAGACTGGAATTTAGTTCTTCAACTGGTAAAGCCTTCTCTCCTGCCACTGCTGAAGATAATCGGCATCTTATCCATTATTTTGTCAATTTATCTGGACAACTGCAACATCAGCTTTTGCTTTGCAAGAACACTCCAATAGTAAGGGAAGGAAATTCAGGCCTTGTGGTCAGATCACAGAACTGACACCCCTTCTTTTTACGAGTGTCGCTTTTAATTTTCTGAGTGTCTATGGACAAATCTCTATGGATTATATTTTCCCTCTGTCTATATAGTTGGCATATATTCTTCCATGTCTACTAGCACAGTATACACATCCTTTCAAGAAGGCAATAATGTCTCACAGTTGTGGCATGGTCTGGCTAACCTTTTATTAAGCCTTTCAGGCTCTGCTCTCCAGCCAAACCCCAAATGCAGGTGACAACTTTCTCCCCACCTGAAGTTCCTCCTGTGTCTGTGATGGTTTACCACTTTACGCTGCACTTCAGTCACATCACCTGCATGCATCCTTATGATATTATACCCCTGTATGCATGTACCTGTGTGTATGTGAATTAAGACAAGCTGGTAAGCAGCTACTCCCTCCCTTTCCCTCTACTCCGGCTGCACCAGTGATGGCAGCACCTGTGTGTGTGTCTGCCCCTGGCAGGATGCTGGAGACAAGGCTTCCTTGATGCATCCATCCTCTTCCCCAGGCCCTCTGCCAAGGCCACTCACTGCTTGTGTCAGCTGCAATGCCCAAACTTTGTTCCTACCACCTGTCTGTTTAGCAGAGATCACAAGCTTCGGCAGGCAACACAGCTGAATTTGAACGTCAAAGCTGGTGCAATGAAGAGACTGTTAATAAACCACAGAAGTATACTGCTGTCCTCCAGTAAATGGAATTAGTAAGGCTGAACCACTGAGATCTGCATCCAGTCTGGATCTCTTGAGCTGCTGGTTGCAAGCAAACAACCTGTTGGTTTGTTTTTACATGTCAGAGACCTAAATCTATGGACAAACTGCAGATGTGGTTACAGGCAGGAGGAAACGCAGCCTATGAAATAATGGCAGAAATAGCCATTGAATGACTGTCAGTGTCAACTGCCCACATGCTGACCACACAGGGTTAATAAAGATGCAGTGGGAACAGATAAGATGTTTCAGGAAAGTCTTAGAACAAAAAGGTCCAGGAAGTTAATTCAGTTTACCAAAAGAAAGGGGAAGGATGTGGTAGGGAACTGGTCAGAGGTTCTTCAGTCACACAAAGGAACTGCAGGAAACTGCCTGCTGCAAGAACCGAAAACTGAACTAGAACAGAACTAGAAACACAGCATGTATCTTTCACAGCAAGAGTGATTCACCAGAGAGACAAGTGACTCAAGCACCTGTGTGAACTGTCTATTTCAGTAAATCATGAGTGCATGTTTTCACAGAAAAGTTTCCAAAATCAAGCACCCTTGTGTTGAACTTGAGGAGGCAAACGCTTCAGTGAAGTCCAAAGACCTGTGTTATGCTGAGATCAGCCTAAGCAATCATAGCCATGTCTTCCGGACATAAAACTTCCATGACTCAGTTAACCTCTAAACTCATCAGCCAGGTCTTATTTTGCAATATATATTCCTGTTTATAGTACAAATAAAGCAAACTAAGCACTTTGTGCCACTGTATCGGTGACTGCAATTACTTCCTATATGCCATGTAACTACTACTGTGGCAAGAAAGACCAGTTGCCGATTAAAACTTGGTGCTTATAAAGGGGTCTTCTGGGTTCTGTTCCATGTTCTGACCTACATGCAACAGAGCTTTTTTTTTTTTTTTTTCGGTTCACATGTTATGGTCCCAATTCCCTGGTCCTATTCCAGTCTCGCTACAAAATTGCACGACTTGGTTCTACAGTCATCACTTCTCACGGGTTGCAGTAAAAGGAAGATGCACAAGTCTTCTTCCTCAATAACAGGAAGCGGTCTTACCTTCCACATTTTCACTGGAACTCTTTAGCTGGAGGGAGAAAAAAGGAATCAGTCTGCTGTAAAGGGTCTAAAATCTGTTGTGTTTCCATGCTTGTGTTTCATATGAAACAAAAAGGACATATCTTTTAGTAGCATAATTTTCCAAATCACACATGAATTATAGAAATAACTGTATTTCTCAAAGTGCAGGTGCTTCATTTCTCTACACAACACTTTGTACTTATTCCTACGAAGTTTTTGAGACATACAGCATTAGATATTGAGTTAAGAAATAAAAGCTAGATGTTCTTGTTCAGTTTTGTTTTATTAGCACAAGAAGCTTTCTTATCTGTTAACAAAACAGACTGCAGGCTGGCAAAACTAGCACAGCAAGCAAATCCTGGGAAAAATTAACCAAACTTGTTATTAACAAAACTATTGCTCTTAAATTTCCCAAACCCCATTTTTGGTTTCATTATCCCAATGACTCCCAACTTCAACCAAAGCCCAAGTACTTGAACCTAATCACCTCTAAACAAAACAGACAAAACTCAGTTGTTTCTAACTAAGGTAGAACATGCCAATTATGCTTAATTGGCCAAATCTGAAGATTCCCCTTAGAAGCTGTCAATTCTCCACAATTTTCATCATTATACAAGTAGCCTTTTCATCTCCCACAAAACAGAAGAAACTGTACACAAAAAACCAGCAGCCTCAGCAATGAAACAGAAATCGAGGACAAGCACTGCTAGGTCTGTACTCATTGTCATTGTGCTAAGCAAAACATTTGTCCATACATATGTGAATTACATTAAACTCTGCTGACAGAGCCTAAAACAAACCTTGCTAGTTTTATTTAGAAAATATACAGGTTCATGTAGGCACAAAATTTTCATCTCCTATGAATCAGTCTATCTCATTTCACATAAACTTGATAAGAAAGTATTAAAAACCCACCAGCTATGTTAAGAAAATATCCTGCTTCTACCTTCATGCTGATTAAGACATTCACAGTTGCAGTGAAAATATTTAACATTTGTTTTAATCAGATGAAAACCAATGCATAAACATTAAATATTATATTTTTATATGTCACCAGTGTTACCTATTAAAAACAGGAAAGATTTTAAACATATGACTTGCATATTGCTCATGATACTATTTTCATCGAACAAGATGAGTGAATCTGTGGTTATATTGTTTTGACCAGCAGAGGGAAAGCTAACAGAAACATGGTTATTGATTCTCAGATTGAATAAAAAAATCTTAGGAAAATAAACTTGTAACAAAGTTGGCCTAGACGGTTGTAAACTAGACATTGCCCACAAGATCAGTCACAATCAAATTTGGTTTGAAAATCCAAATAGACTATGGGTCAGATCTGATGGAGAGTGTGGGTTTATTTTACCCATTTCTGAAAGTTCAGTGAAAAGAAGCATATGTAACAGGAAAGCATCATCAGCTTAATGTGCCTCCAAACTCTCCTGGGTATCTGCTCAAACAGCAACACTGTTGGGAATGCGATCTGGGGAAAGGTAGTAGTAAGGAAGCTTTTTGTTCTTGTTACGCTCGGTGATGGCGCTGACGATCTCATCCAGATTCTTGCGAAATTTTGCCATAGCCTCTTTCACTGGCTTCTCCACAAAGTGTTCATCAGGGTACATGCCCAGAAACAGCTAATTGAAAACACCAAGAAATCATGCATTGAGAAAGCAATGGCTATTCTATTGCAGCATTATGTCATCCAACAGAACAACACCCAGAGCCTCACAAATGCTATTAAAGTAGTACCATAAATATTTAAGCTAGACTACATTGGCACTGCCAATGAAATACACTGTTCCACACTTCCTCCACCACTCGCTGCTTCTTTTCATCCCTGCGCCTTTCTGTAGTGCTGGTTCAGGTGTCTATGTGGCACCTCTTCCACTTGCAAGGACCTGAGCTACTGAAACCCAAGCAGTTTTATTCAGGTTAGTGGTCAGCCAGATCAGCTTCCCAAGCCAGACCTCTGTGTAGCCACTCAAACATTTATGCTGCTAAAGACAAGGACATCAAGGGATGGGAATGAACAGCCAGGGATGAAAAAGGAAGACAACTGCTTCTTTCAGTGACAGTGGAAGTTTCTGTTAACTTCTGCTAACTGTCCTTCAAAGTTCAACCTGACAGTTTCTTTAGCCTGCTTGGTCTCTATAAGGGTGCCCTGAATACTGCATTGCCAATATGCATACTGGCATATTACCTGCTTTAGGTAACTATTTCCCGTGATACTACCCATCCTATTAGCTTCTCAGCTGAAATCTGCTTTCTTCTTAAAGAGAGACTTCATTTGAAGTACCCTCTGTTCATCATCTTCCATTTAAGGATGTCAAAACACATCTTCCAGATTCAGCTCTTGAGTGAGACAACCAACTACCTACAGCCTCATTTTACATGAGGAAAACAGCTATAGAATGCTTGCAAAGCCTCCTGTAGGCTTTTTTTGTTTGCATTCCACACCAGCTAGGCACAAGCCACAGTTGTAGTGCGGGTGGCACTGGGGCAGATTTTCCAAGGGGACAGAACAGGGAGACACATGGTGCTGTAACTTCTCCACCAGCATTGATGGAGCTGGGGTAAGGAGTGGAGAAAACCCTTGTGCCTCTGCAGCCCTATTCCTCCCACACCAGCATCCTTACTCAGCAATGCCATGCTTGAGTTTAAAAACTTTCATTTTGGCTGAAACACAGCCTCAGAGTAAAAATAAAACGTCTCACTCAGAGCTGGTTTACATCTGGCAGAGCAAGGGAAAACCCATACCATTGATACACCTCTACAGAAAGGTCCAGTCAAGCACAGAGCAGTACTATAATGTCACGAGTCTCTGTGGTCTTGCCATGACCCTCATGGTCTCACATCTCTGTCACCTAGAGAAGGTCGACTTACTTCAGTGTCCTGGAATTGGCTTAAGGCCCAGACAGCTCCAAGATGCCAACAAGAACGTCCCCTGTCTGGCAGACTCTCCACAATTTGCTCGATGGTAACGGTCCCCTTTTCTGTCGGAGGAGGGCAGCGCATTGTTGGTGGGGCATTGGGAATCCAGGAACACCAGTCATACTGCACAACAGAGCAAGAGAACACACTGAAAAGCTGCAGGGGATGGTGTTTAGGAAGACTGCAAAGAAAACAGGAGTCTTGACACCAGGGAGTCTGCTTCTGTAGTATGGGCCTCTCAGAAAGAGAAGATACTAACTAAAGGGCAGAGAGGTGCTCTAGAGAAAGACTGAATGAGACAAGGAAGTCTCTACTATCTTTCTCAGGATCTCACAGGGGAGAGAGAGATAGGTTGTCTAAATGGGAGTAGTTATTCTGCTAACCACAGGCATACACGTGCACAGCCCAGACTCACCAGTCAGGCTAAGGACTCAGCTATGTTACTAAATAAAGATCTCTTTGATAATCTGAGGCAGCCTCTAATGAAAAACTTATACTTGATAAAAATCTGCTTTTCTCCAATTGTTTTTTCCTGCAAAGTTTGCTCTAAGAACACACCCACAGTACTGTGGGGTAAGGCAGTAAGAGAGGCAAAGGACGCTGGTGTGTCGTGGATGTGGCCATGGTGAATGCCAGACTGGGAACTCAGAGTCACTTCTGGCCTGCTTCAATATTGTGGGATTGTGATGTCCCATTTTGCCTAAGATATGACCTCAATTTTTGCCACCCTCTGAGACCTTGCACTTACCATAACTCTTTCTTTCCCAAGCACTTTTTCATTACATTCATACATATCCCCTGCCCTGCCTTAGGGAAAGTCCCATGTCAGCTGTGTGCCATGGTTACACTATGCTAAACCTACTCTCTTGAATGCGCAGCCATCTCCTCCTACTCTCAGCCTGCTCTCTCTGCCATTTTTTCCCATAGCTGAAGACCCTTTTGCTGATGGGCTGAATATCCTCTGCATGCCAAATTCCTCCTTTCATTCTCTGAAAGCTCTCTGATAAGTCCTAATAGCCTGGGCAATATTGATGGTATCTTAGTGGTACTTGAATTGACAGGATTTCCTGAGAGGGAGGCTGCGAGATGTCTCTTTCACTTGTAATGACATGTTAGAAGTGAATAGTCACAGAGGTTCCTGGTCATGGATGTGGCACAGGAATAGTGGGGGTTCATTTGACACCTGGCTCCAGACCTGTTCCAGGGCTTCTGAGCTGCAGGAGTGGACAGAAGAGCCAATACGGAGAGTGATGTGGGACGTGTTTAGGAATAATCCCCATAGGGAAAATGGTCTCTCTGCTTATCTGTGAGATTATCCATGTTCGAAGCCAGAACATGTACCAAAAAAAAAGCTCAGAGAATCACAGAATATCTCAAGTTGGAAGATACCCACAAGAATCATTGATTCCAACTCCGTGCACCTTGCAAGTCTATCTAAAACTAAACCATATGACTGAGAGCATCATCCAGACACTCCTTGAATTTTGACAGGCTTGGCACTGTGACCACTTCCCTGGGGAGCCTGTTCCAGTGACCAACCACCCACTCAGTGAAGCAGCTCTGGGCAATACAGCCTGACAAAGAGATTTGCTCTGGCTGTGAAGTCTGCTTTCCAAAATGCCTTGATGTTGGAAGAAACAGCATTTGAAAGGCAGACTGCTACTATAGTTTCAGAGTAAATATATGTCAGTAAAGGCAGGCAGAGATAACACAGGCTATCAGTATGTGACACATCAAGCATCAAAAAGGAAGCTCAAAGTTGCAGTTGGCTCACAAACTCAAGAAATGAACACAAATGCCCTTTCCATGCATTGGGAATATTATTCACATTGGTGCTTTTGAAAACTTCACTATATATGACCAAAGCCTAGATCCTTACAGATCTACTGCTTCAAATTTCTACGTGTATCAGTGGGAATTAAGTATATAGATATCACTGAAGATCTGGACCCCTGTCCCACTGACTTCAGTGAGACATTACCTTGTAGAGATTTGTCTGTCCTGCTGCAGAAAGGAAAACTGGAGGTCCTGCAGACATGCACGGTAGCTTTCAACTAGTTAACTCAGGACCCTTGGTAAATACACAATTAGTCCAGCTAGATCCCTGTTCTGGGACTGAGCTGTTAGAAACAGCCAGCTGCACCAACTCAAAGGCAGATGGCGTATGCAGCTACATGAACTGCAGTCACAGCACTGAGCTGCACTGCACGTGTTCCCTAAGCCACATCTGAAAACGAGATGTATGCTGCTTTGGCACAGGCACACTGCCAAATTAGAGCAGCTTACAACAGCAAGCCATGGTAGTCACCCATGCATGCACTCACAGAAAATGCAAAGTAAAGCCACTTAGCATAACTCATTGTATTTCATTGCAGAATGTGCCACAGACTACCAGCATATATCATATCCAGGCAATCGAAGTGATGTCTGGAAAACATGGGAGCTAGGCTGTGCACCTGAACCATTCAGCATTTCTGAAAGAGATCTTAGCAGCCTATTAAAATGCTTTTAAAAAAGTTCTCTATAATAAAATCATTAAAGCTAAAATATACAAGTTAGAACCCATAAATTTGAGCTTGGCTACATAGTTAGAACTCCAAATGTCTCTCTTGGTTTCCAAAATACTTCCATTTCCACACGCTTCATGGGGATTTGCAGATGGCTTTGCAGTTATTTTGACCAGAAAGAGTAATATAATGTCTGTACATCTGCTAAAAAAATATTTCTCGGATCTCGCCATGGTAGATGCAACTCCCAGCCCAGAAAAAAGAACATTCAGCCCAGAAAAAAGAACGTTCTTCCCAGAAATTCCTACCTGACCAAAATTCACAGCTGCATGCTGGGCTGATGTGGTGAATATTATCACCGTGAGATATTCTGCTAGCTTCTCTCGTGTCCTGATCATCTTAGGAAATCCTAAACGAAGGAGAAGAAAAACTTAAGTAACCCAGCTATGAAGCAACCCAGTTACCCACTAGTAATCACCTCCTCAAAAGGCGTGAGTTAGGGGACTGTGCAGCAGTCACTTAAGAGCAAGGCATTCTCTGTCTGAATCTTACTGTGTGGTCTAACAGGAGCTGCTCAAGCTCCCTGTGTCTTGGCTGTCCAGCTGTAAAAACAGTGATCCTGCCTTACCTCAGAACAGGTTTGTGAGGCATCGCCGGTGTTTGCAAAGTATGTGGCATTCCTTAAGGGCAGAGTATAACTAAATTTTTAAAAAATACTGTATCCCTGTCCCCTCACTCTACCTACCCTGCAGCAAGGAACTCAAGAGAGTCCACAGGGCAGGGGCATCAGATATTCCCCTTTTCTTCAGTCCGCAGTGCGAGCAGGGAAGGTTCATACAAAGGAGAAAATGACCATGTGCTTATACTTACAAAGGTCCAAGGCTCAGCAATCAAGTGCACGGTGAGAAAGAGGGCAAGGAGAGCTCATTTACTGAAACAGGAAGTGAGGAAATGAGAGCTTCGGAAAGAGAAGCAGCAGAATGAGGAACAGAAATAGTTGCATCAAGCTGTGTTTGAAAGGGAATGATCAAACAGAGCTATATAAAGAAAGAAGGGAGTAGTTAGGGACTAGGGAAATATTTTGCAGCCAAAGCACCCGCAACATCACAGTCCAGTGCTGTACTCCCTGTCCCATCCCAATGCAACCACAGGTTCCAGGATACCTAGGGACCTGTTAGCACCCTGGGCCAAGCTGCCCCTTCTTAGGCTGCCTGTGCCAGCTGCTTCGCATCTCCACCACCAACATGATGCAAATGTGAACTCAGCCTGAGCTGGGGAAGGGGCATGTGGTAGTTCCAGCCAGCCACCAAGCCCAAAGAGAAAAGGATGCACCATCCTTTCGTGTGTCCTGCTGCCCTAAGCACACTGCGCTTATCTTTAAAGGGGCTTGGCATGCTCCCAGTCAGAGCAGCCCTCACAGGGTAGGAACAGAGACTCGAAAGGAAACGCCAGGTGCAACGACCTCCCTCATTTATCCTCCTTCCATTCTTCACAGACCCAGCCAAGTCACCCTACTGTCTGTCCCAGCCCTTGGAAGGGCAGCAAGGCAGACAGGGATGCTGCAGACCTGGCAGGTTTCCCACCTGTAGTGGCAGTCCTGCCATTGGTGGTGCTTGTAGCGTCCCACCCCAGTTCTCACCCTGGAAAGGCTCCATACTTGTGTCATATCAAGATGTTTAGATCAAGCTTGAAGTTCCTACTAGCAGGCCACTTCTAAGCTTTTCCTAAGAGACAACTAAACAAACAAAAATAATAGCAACTAGTTGGCCCAGAGTCCTTTGCTTGTCCAGGCATGCAGAGCCCAGGAGGTTGTTATACACCAGTGTACACTGGTAATGAGTGCAAACATCACAGTTTTGCCTGGAGGTCTCACACACAAATGTGTGCGTGCAGTGTCAAAGCCATCTGCCCCAGATCACTGGCCAACAGGTATTTCCAGATGTAAATCAGTCAGGACAGTATGAAGAAACCCCACCCACCTGTATAAAACCCTGAAAACCTGCTTGGACAAAATGTGAGTGGAAGGAAAAAACATGTTTAGGGAAGGGCAGGAGAGTGTAGACTCAGGTGGAAGAATAAAGCCATGTTATAGACAAGAACTCACACAGCTATTTAATGGTTTGCAAGAACTGAGAGGCAGTGAGAGAAGACAGAGCAAAGGAAAATATTTCTTAGAAAGAACCATGAGTGTCTTCTCTTGAAGACAACAGAAAGACAGACGCTGAACAAATGTGAAGTAGAGCAAGATACTCCTGGGGAGGAACAGACTTGTTCTTACTTGTTCTTACTTGGTGCAAGGTTTGGAGGAGAGGATTCAAGGGCATCTCACTGCTCCTTGTCATTCTATCAGTTTGCCTGGTGGTTCCAACAGCACATAGAGACAGCCCCTCTTCCCCCCAGTACATGAGCAGACAAGATCAAAGGACCAATCCCCAGTGCACAGAGACATTAGACTAGTTGCTCAAGCTCATAGTGAGAAAGTATTGTAAAGGAAGCAGCTGTCTCCTGAGGGAGGGGGAGCCTGATCCAGGGTTTCACACATAAAACCAAGCATCTTTGGGCCAAGAAGGGAGAGGGTCTCCAGCAGGTCAAGGCATGCTGTGTATGCAGCATTGTTATCAGCAGGGACTAAACAAGCTGCAGACCCGACTAGGCCACCAATACCTTACCTGAGGCCTTCACACCCCGCATCCCATAGACGTAAATGTCTTTGACAAAGGCCTGGAGCTCCACATCCTCACACACCACCTCGTCACTCTCATAGTAGATATGAATCACATCCTCTGCAAAACTTCAGACACAGGAACAAATGAACAAGACAAAATGGAAAGGAGAAAGCAAACCTGCCATTCCCTGAAGTCCTTCTACTGACCTTGAAGAGGAGGCAGATGCTGCACGGAGAAAGAGAGAAGGGCAAAAGCATATCTCGACGCCCTCCTACCTCCTTCCCACAAGAAGTGGTGATGCACAGGAGCAACTTTGATCCATTTCTGACAGCAGCATCACTTCCTTCCCCAACAAAAAGATGCTGGACCTCACTGCATTCCCTGAAAAATCCTGTGAACTTTATTCTCTGATTTGAGGCTTTGCTGCTACCTAAACCTCTGCCATCACATCTACATAGTTTTTTTCACTTAATACAGACTGCTTCTGGCATATCCACATGGCTCTCACACAGGGAACAGGGGTTTCCAAACTGTGATACCAGCACCACCCCCTGTATGTGGGATACTCCAAAGCTGCTCCTGAATACCATTCAAATAGTTGACCCCCTCCTACCATACATCATTTTCACAAAACCCAAGTGGCATACTACAAAGTGTGGGTGAGCCAAGACACTTCTCTTGGGGATAAGAGGTCTAGAGCTTTTTCCTACACCCACTGCATATAGCAGACATGTTCTCTTCCAGTTCCTCTTCTCAAAATCCTTCTTTCTATAAAAGCTTCCCAGGCTAACCCACCTAAGAAAGAAAGGCTCGTAAAACACTAAGGTAACAGAAATATAGTTCTGAAAGCAGTAAAAGTAGGAAAGCCTGATTTCCTGATGATTTGCCTTTCATGATTGAATGACTGATTAACTGAGCTACGCTCTGATATTCTGTTAGCTCTGTAGGTGCCTCTAATCTCTTCCTAAATATTTTGACAACAACCCATAGGGTGAAACATTTGACTGCCGAAGCGGACTGGTAGGATTAAGAATTGTTAACCAATACAGATTTCTCCTCTAATAAGCTATGAATTGATTGCAACTTGGAGACCTTTACAAATCTGTCAATGTTGTATCTATTAGCCAAATGAGTTGGTATTGAGACAGACAAATGAATGCATAAACACTAAGAGTTTAAGTAATTTTTGCTTCCAGAGAAAGCCAAAGGAAAAGAGAAATCCTGCAACACACAGAGATAAAGCTACCCTGCACGAGCTCTGCCTCCACCACCTTGCACCTGTACCAAATGCATACAGAAGGTAATCCTTCTCTTACACAATGGCAGTATTTTAGACCCCCTCCTGTGCAAATATAAATTAGTATATGAAGTGTGGATGAGGCCTTTTGGGTTGGAATATCTTTGGGTTGGAATATCTATCAGCAGTTAGATCAGAAATAAGGAACTGAGTATTAGAGAAGGGGTTTAAAAATCTGACGTGTGAGCCTCTTTTTTTCTACAGGGACAACCCTATCAGCTTTCTTAAGACTAGGCCATCTGCCACATGTGAAGCAACGCTGGGGATAGAAGTTATTTAATCAAAAGAGTGGAGACTGACACCCCTGCAGAGTGTGGGAAATTCATGATTACTAGACACACACATGATCATGGATTCACGGGTCAGGATATCACACATTCAAAAGTGTACTGCCCACCCCATTTATAGACCAAATTATTCACTTATGAAGAAGCTCTCAACTAAGTTGAAGGCAGTGTAACATTGTGTAACATTTTTCTCCAGCTAAGTTAACACCCACAGATAGTCAAACTAAATTGACTAAGATCTAACTGGTATTTGAAAAGGCATACCTCAATCAGCAAATAAAACACAGGAAAGAGAAAAGGGACCAAAAAAAATACAAAACAAAAAACCAAAACCAACCACAGAAAAATTATAACTTCCTTTTCTCTCAAATGGGCACTAACAATTGCAGGAAATATTGCAAGATAACCCCTTGCCAAAACACAGACAGAGAAAACACAGCAGATAAAGATGTACCCAACACTTTAAATATTATGCTTGCAGTATAAACCCCCTACTTTGTGTACATAAAAGATCTGATTTTTAACGAACATGGTTTTCAGAATCATGTGACCCAAAACAGCTGCATATTTAGCAAGCAACTTATTCTGTACAAAAACATGTTTTTGTTAAATGAAATGCCACTGCAGAATAAAAACCATATGAATCACTTCATTCTGAGGCAGTATTCCATATCTGAAAAGACGACATGTTTGCCTGGAAGAGCAGCCTTGCAGTACCTCTCCTGACTCAGAACGGCTGCCCTTCCAGATAAAACTTGGGCCTTGCAATTTTAGGGCATTTTTTTAAAAGGTTTTGCTCAAATCAGTTAATGCTTAATCTATTTGGCTTCTTAATGGAGTTCTCTCATGCAAGCCAAGCTTACATTTCCACTCCACAAGAACCTTGACAAGTTCACGTGGCTAGCTCAGAGAGCTAGGTTCTTTCTTGCTTTGTGCATACGTAAAAGAGAATTAATGAAATTCCCTTTGCAGTGCTGGATTCCCTTTGCAGATCTAAATTCCAACTCACTAAACTCTGTGAAATTCCATAGAAGAGTAGATACTTATAAAGGGGCCTCTGAAATACAGACTGCAAGAAAACAAGGCTGAGAACAGCAGCAATTAACAGTCTTTCCAGAGTGAGTGCTTGCTTGACTATACATTTTTCCTCAGATGAGATATGCTGGATGGAAAAGGCTCCACATGACTAAACAGTCCAGGAGCTGTTCACAAGGCTGTGATGAAGAGTAAACAGAGCAGAGAGAAAATGAAGCTGTGTCTCTGTGACAGTGACTTTATTACCCATTTGTAGAACTACAGTCTCTTACCTCTTTATAGTCTCCCAGACTTTAATGCCATCATCCCGATAATAGTAGTAGGGGATATCCTCTTTGCTGTCCATCCCTCTAGCTTTGATCTCCTCAGGGAAGCAGAGGGAGCTGTAAGTGAGATCCTTCATTGCTTTCTGCACCATTTGTACATGTCCTCCTCCACCTGTAGCATTTGCCTGCAGGAAGAATGGCAAGACAGAGCAGTAGGAGGTTACATTCATTTTGTGCTGAGACTGGCTCTCCAAATTCACAGAAGAACGTATTCAAAATGCTGGCAAAGCTGGTTTTTAAGGGGAAAACCACATCTCCACACAAACAAGTACTGAACTGCAGAGGTCTACTGGAACTGTGCCTTTTGACTTCAGAGATTCCACACCTTTCCCACGAATTGCTGTTCATATCCACATTTTCTTCATAGGTACAGCACCTGCTTATAATGGAATACAGTAATAAAGTACAGCAACGTCGAAGTACCAAACCCAACGCACACTCTGCCAGCCCTGTGTGTGTGAAACAAAGCAGTCCGGGCTATGTTAGAACAGTGCTTTTGCTAAACCACCCAGTCCTGCTACAGCGCATTTTAGGAGAAAGTGTTTAAGGATGCAGGCTACCGTTAGCCACACTGGAATTTAAGCCAGGAGCTCAGTCCCACTGGGTGGCTACTGGTGAGGACTGGCCACAGTTTCAATATGCATTGTGTTTGGAAAATACTATGTGTCCACAACAAGCAACACTGCAAAACTCTTTACATAGTCAATGCACAAAAGCTTCCAAATGTTCCTTTTCTAGCATATGATGCTAAGTGTTGTGTAAAAGCAGTAGTCAGCTTAGGCTTATTGTCCTCCATCTGGTTGTTCATTGGAACCAACGAATTCTGGAACTCCAGGATCCACATTGGCAGGTCTTAGGCACATACTCATCCCATATGCATGGGGTACAGAGATTATGCTTCTGTTCAAAGGGATGGGAGTGCCTGACAGGTCTCCACAGTCAGCAGTGGAGTACAGAAGACAAGGAAGGTGCCTGGCTTTAACTTCTCTTTTCTCCTTGGGTGAGAAGCTCCAGAGCATGGAAGCTATTTTCGGTCTCGTGCCAGAAGTGTAAGAGGGACAGAGTTGTCCGAATCACAGGTTTTCTCTTCGGAAGGATTTCTGAAACCACCCAAGACTTCCCATTTCCTGCTGGTGTGTTGTCCCAGAGACTGCTGCATGCCAACCTTTTGTGGTTCCTAGATGCAACACACCATTTCTGGGGGAGCCAAGGGAGGCAGAGCCAGGTACACATTAAATACCAGTGCAGGCAGATTTAGATGTTCAGATTTGACCTAAGAGCTGCACCACAGTCCATGACATGTGGCTGTGTTTCACTGACTTGGACAAAGCTGAGTTTTAATCCTAGTAGATCTGCAGATCTTTATGGCAATTCAAGACAACGTGCTGGAATCTACACCCAGTATTTGTGGGCCTAGAAATCTATCTTATCTACACATCTTTCTCTGATGCAAATCCTTTTGCTCACCACCCTGACCCAAGATGAATAACTGAGTACTTAAAAGAAACTGGGGATTTAACTGTGTACATACATGTGCAGGGATGTATGTGCATATTATGTTACTTTGCTCTCCTATAGTCATACCCCAAAGCCACATCAGCTACAAATAAGTGAGATACTGACTCACTGCTGACACTGGCCAGTTCTGAATTGGCTACTTAGAGGTAAAAGACAACATCTTTAGCACAAGATATCAGTTCTGTGTGCTAGTTACTCAGGTGATATTAGTTATGTGTGCCCTTCAGCAGAAAAGTCAAGAAACAAAGGAATATGTGGTGGTTAAAGGATAAAAACACATACGGAACTATGAAGAATAATGAAGATTCATTATGGGGGTATGTGGGATTACTTACCTTGTCAAAAAGACCACATTCACAGATAAGCTGCTCTCGGGCTTTGGTATTGATGGCTATCGTGAACCGCATGTGTGGCACCAAGAGCTTTGAAATGGGACAAAATGAAAGAAGGTAAATTCGCTGATTGAATTCCACAGTGATCAGGTGTAAAGTTTGAAGTCCTGGAGGTCCTGATGGCTTAGCTGTACGCTGCCTTGCAGGGCAGCCAGCCAGACTATCTCAGCTGAGCTATCACCAGGACTTCCTTGTGGTTTGTCAAACTAAAGCGATAACCTCCCTGACCCATATACACCCTTTTATGGAAGAACCAACCTTGAAGAAGGGATGTACAGCAGGCAACTGCCTGAACATAGCTATGCTGAACACCTCTGAGACCAAGTGTGTCCGTAAGAGATGGGTCACTGTCTGATGGATGTGGAAATCAGATGAGCGAACCCAAATTTTAGCTAGCAGCCAGTCATATGTGGCATCTGAAGGAAGGAATATGGGATTGTCTGGCCCAGGCTGCTGACCAAGCTGAAAGATATAAAAAGAACACAAAACCCCAAGTCAGTCATATTTAAGATGAGAGAACAAGCAGTATGTTCCTTTAAAGACCCTGACAGTAAGCCCACCTGGATTGCAATGGGTACAATTTTACTCTCCAGATTCTTATATAGCAGACAGATGGGTGCAGCCAAGTACTGAATCGTGCATGGGTCTGTTTTATTGGCATCCACACCATCTAGCAGCTCGTAGTCAACAATGAAAACGTTTCCTTGCTGGAGGAGAAAAAAAAAAAAAATAGTTCATGATGCGTTTTAGTGGAGTGCAAGCAGCAAGGCTCAGAACAGAGGTCAGGAAGTCTTGGCCAGAGGCTGGCTTGTGCTCTGTGGTTATGAGAGGCCACTGACCTGCCCTTGCTCATGGTGGCTCAGGGATGACACCTTTAAGACAGAAAGCACCTTTACACAAACTACCTGACTTGTGTCTGCTGTGTCTGATAGCGAGCCTTCCAGCAAAGAGCGACTGTATATGTGGCATTCATGCAGTGACACTAAGATGCAAGCAAGTTCCACACCACCAGCTGAAGCGCTTGTTGTACAAACAAGAGCAAGTCACCATCCTTGCCAACACTTCTTCAGCATGTTAGTTCAACTGTGCAGATGACAAGAGGGTAAGACCCTACCAGAAAAGGGAGAGGCATTTTTCCTCTCCGAGGCAGTCAGTCAGTCCCTAACTTTTCAGAGGAAACCACTGAAAAAGGACCCTTTACCTCCTTGTGACAGCTCTTTAATTGATCTGGAGAAAGGCATGGCCTGCAGTTCCAGAACAGCAGGAGAAAACAGTCAACAGAAGTGCTGCCAGTCTGCAGAGACAACCAGCTTTGCCATGACCAACCATACAGTGTGAAGAGAGGAGACGTGGCTGAAGGAAGTTAGATCAAGGTTTGGAGGTTAGAGGACGTGAGAAAGAAGAGATGGAGTCCAACCTGAGTCAGAGCCGTACCTTCACTTCCTCCTCCAGGGTCAGGTTCCTCTCCAGACTGCATTCTACCATATCTGTAGTCACGGGCAACTTCTTGGGTATCTCTGTGCATCTCCGGATCAGCACAGGATTGCACCCATTCAGGAACTGGTAGCCAAACATGAAATCTTCCTTCCAGTGCTGCATCACGTATTCTAAAGGGAAAAATAAGCCTGAAAAATCAGCATCTGCACTGCATTAATATCCCACTGTATTGTAGGACTACTCCTTTCCTCCCCAGCTTTCGTTATACTGCACTGCAACTTTGATTAAAGAAAGTAGTAAGAAAGGGATTCATGAGGTGCCATAAAATTTTGAGAAAAATCACTTAAGTTAAACAGACAATGTAACCCTTGCTTATCACTTTGAGAAGAATTAGTAAAAAATTTTTTCTCCATGTACAGAAGCAATGAGAAGTAGAACATTTCACTCCTACGATAATATTCTCTTGATCTGCAGACCACCTTCTCAGGTCTTCCATGATACTTTTAGATCTCACTTTTCAAATTCCCAGGCCTGACCTCCAGTATAGCTCAAGACAGGGAAGGCCACTGAGCAATTTCCAGTAATTCTAGTTTGTGTGAGAACATAGCTTCGCTTTTTGGTCTTGTGGGTTGCTGGTGTGATGAGCAGCCTGAGATTACAGTTTATTTATGGAAAACCATGCAAGAGCAGAAGTGCGGGTCAGCCACTTCCATCCTAATCAGATATGTACAAGAAAACTAATTAGTCATCCTACGATGCAAACGTGAGCCAAGGCTGATAAACCCACCAGAGATCGTGTTGCTGATTCTGACAAAGATCTTCTCGAAATCTGCAAAGTCACTCCAGGAGGACTGGAACATGTGCATGAAACGGTTGACATAAAGATTCTCCATCCTAAAAATAAAACCAAACATCTCTGAAAAGATGATCTGCAGCTTCCTCAATACCCTTCCGTTGGCTTTCTGACAGCACTTCAAATGCACAAAGAAAAGTACAGACATCGCACAAAGATAAGCAGGGCAGATAACGGAGTAAAGAAAGGTCACACTGTTGCAGGAAATCCTCCCAAACAGAATCTGAGGGAGGAAGAATCCCAGAATGGTGGATTTTTAATCAGTAAGCTTGGACTGAAGAACCTTAAAAAGAATTGTATTAGAAGTGACTGAAGAGGACCAAAAGTCTGGACAAACAGCAAGTGGTAATCCAGGGCAGTGCTCTAGACCAGCCTGACCATAACTCAGGCAAAGGTGGGGTGCATGTAAAATAGGCTGTTTCTGCTGCTCCAGATGGCTTAAGAGGTGCCTGGAAGGCTTGTTAGGAAGTAAAACTCAGGCAACTGTCTAGCCTGGAACAGGAAACGACATCTTCAGAGGTCTCTTCACAGGGTCACAGGATGATTGTACAAGGATCAAATGGAGGATAACTACTGGGCAGGGCTTTCTGGATGCACACCAGGTGTTTGAATCACAGAAGAACTTCAAGAAGAAGTGTGACCATGACCAGAAATTTAAATTATTTTAAACAACATAACTCAGTAGCCTGAGAGGTTACTTGAGACTGCCTCATTGAGAGGTTCCGCTAAAGGTCCTGTAGAGCCTCTGCCCTCTTTCAGAACCGCTCTGAAGTTAGGAAGCACCAGACACACGAACTAGTACATACTGCCCCTCTCCTGCCCAGGGTGCTCTTCCTACCTGGGGCTATTAGCCTGATCAAACCCAAGCAGTAGGCACAGCACCTGGGATCTGGTCACAAATCTGCTGTGGTCTGACCAGCTGAATGCCAATCATGCATTTATTCTCAGATGTTTCAAAGATTACTTTGTAAAGGAAGCCGTCTTTCACATTTGCTATCTTGGAACAAAATTCCAAAGGACTTAGGAAATAAAAACCTGCCTTCCCCAAGAAATCAAGTACTTCTCAGATGTCTCTGGCACATACTAGAAACCAGAACAAGGAAAAAATGGCAAAACATTACTTGTAGAATGTAATCTGCCCAAATGCAACACTGGTCCAAAATAGCTATGCAAGCCTGCATTTCTGGCACAGAATTCAGGGTGAGGGTTTCTCTTTGCTAGGTAGCGTAGGTCATGTCAGCACCAAAAACCTTCAGGATTATGCCCACCTACACACGATTAATCCTGTAAATGTACAGATTTAACCACTGCCAACGGCATATAAATGTCCAACCTTGCAAAAGTGGAAGGAATCTCTGAGACATTATCTCTTTCTAAGTTCAGTTTTGCATGTCTCCAGCAAAAAGGTTTTCCCTTCCCTCTTCCACTACTTCCTAAGTCTCATACAAGTCCCATAGCTCTCACATTTTTCCTTAAATGTGCTCCCTGCCCACTGCTAGGCCTTGCAACTCTACACTTGTCTTTGGATTTGCAGACAGCCCTTCCCATCTTCCTTCTTACTGTGCTCAAGCTGAAAGAAGACCACATGCTTACCCTATTGTATCTCCATTCGTGGCAATAGTTGTCCCAAGCTCTAAAAGCACAAGAAAGCTAGAGAATGGCTGTCAAACTCATTCTCCAAAGTTTTTCACTGTTCACCCAACCAAAAGCATAGGTCTAGATTTTCAGCCAAATGTGCCAGGCAAGAAGCATTTTTGTACTTTGAAAAAATACATTTTATGTCATACCAGTTCTCCAGAATGACTGGTTATCTGTGATAAAGTTTTAGTTTCCTACTTCAGGGAAAGGTGCCCTTACAGCCAATGACAAAAACAGATGTCACTGCATTCTGTTGAATTGTTTGCAAGTTTCACTTGGCTGTGACACAGTATCTCTGACAATATGCTACAGAGTGGCAGGATGGGATTGCTAGAAAAGGAATGTAGCCTGTAAATTGGTTATGTCTACTAGTGGCAAACTGGCCATCTCTGGCCTTCAGATGCTGCTGCTCTTGCATCACACCTAAACGAGCTAGGAAATGTCTGTTTTGCATGGGCTAACACCATGCTAGAAGCAACAGCTCTTGAAAAACAGAGGATTTGTAAAAGTTGGGAATACTGTGCCATCGCTAGGGTAACAAGACAAGATCCCACTGGCCTTGCATGGGGTTTGTATATTTTCACGCCTCTCCTCTTCCCTTAAAAGAGTTGTTTCTTGCCTTTTCTGAGCTAGATTGATTCCTGAAACTGGGCCAAGAGAAGAGCTGCACAGTGTTTGCTTTCTTCCCTTGCTTAGAATCGCTTCTTGGTTTTGCTACAGGTTTATTCACAACAGCAGAACACAACAACCATGATGATTTCTTCCTTTTTTGGGGGGGGCATGGCCTCACTCCTGGCTATTTCATGGTGAACAGGGTGTACTGTTGTCTCACGTGCTTGAATCTTGGAGCACTTCACAGATGTGCATGGAGTCTTCTCCCAGCACTCTCTGGGAGGTAAAGTTAAATGATGAAATTTGATAAATTCAGATTGATAATTTAACTTATCAAATTGCACACAGATGGAAGATAAACTAAGAATTAGAGACTGGCTGTGGTAATCTGGCCTGCATTTTAGTAAAGTCTTTTCTGGCCTTATAAAATTTTGACTTGCCTTTGAGACAACAATACGTAAATTTCCACAGTTTTCTTGGCTTAGTTTTCTTGATTTTTTAAAATGGATTTATTTATTTTCCCAAGAACTATTTCTGATGGCCATTATCAAGTTCATTATCTGCTCATTAAAAGCACCCTGCAGGTCTGTGTTCTAATATCTGTCTGTGGAAGAGGAACATAAGAGTCCACGGTTTTCCAGGGATCCATGGTTAAGGCTCTTGATTCTCTAAAACTTCTTAAAGCTTTAAGAATCTACTGAATATTAAAGGGTGGCTTGATGAATAAGTTATTTCATGAGCTAAAAAGGGACCTCAACTTCTAGCTCATACTAAAGAGAAGAGATTTGATTGTAAGTCTAAACATAGACATAAAGTTGCGACATATGACATTGGGTAAGCTTGGGGGCAGGAAGCATCTGTCTGTCTTTTGTACCATTAATCTAACTCCTCATGTGACCCCACAGCCACTTCTCTGGTATAACAGCTAGTATTGCCTTAAAAAGCCAGAAGAGCATGAAGTTTGCAGCCTGTTCCATCACTCTGCTAACATCCTAGTTTGCACAAGACAGAAAGCTAGAGAGCCCAGGTCTTCAAAGCTATTTCAATTAGCTCTGAAAGATCTAGGTCCATGTGGCTATATGGGCTGCAGAAACACACTTATTGCCCTGCTCACACCTGTTGGAGATTTATTCTGCTAAAGAAAAAGAAAAATTACAAATGTTACAAAGCATCATTCCATTGTCAAAAACAGATTCTAGTGTGGAGGAGGGAGGAGGGACAGAGAAATCTGCAGTAGAACTAATATAGCCAGAAAAAGACGTGTTCTTTGCAGCTTCCAATTTTCCAAATTAGAAAACAAGCAGGTAAATTCTCTTGGAACAAGCCAAGGGATTTGACTCTGTGTTGGTAGTGAAATTCAGCTGCATAAATGTAACACCAAGAATGCTCTGACATGTAAGGTTTCAGTCACCATCACTTCTCCAGATGGACTCAGATAAGTAAGTATTCAATCTTATTAGAAGCTGCAAGTTTCTCAGTAGGGCTATTAAATTCCAAAGTTCTTACTACCCTATGCTTGACAACACAATCTCTGACTGATCACCCAACTAACAGGAGGAACAGCTTTCCAAAATACGAAGAGAGCAGTATATTAACAGAATCACAGATGTAGAAATTGTGGGTCATCTTGGACCAGTCTTGCCTGACCATCTGGTAGTATGGTGGGGTGTCTGAGATAGTGTGATATGACCTGGGCATGTGAGACAGCTCAGTAAAGGACTCACAAGCCAGAGGTCTTATCTACCTCGTTAACCCTGTACTTCTTCAAAGAACTCTGCAGAATTGATTATTCGGGCTCATCCTATGACCAGGACTTTGGTTTTTTTCAATGGCATGACATGTGCAGATGGGTGGACAGTGACTTTGTTGCCTCAAGCAGATTATACACAGGTGTGGTTAACTGATGAGCTGCTCAGAACAGATTTTCTTCAGCAGGATCTCAAAGGTGTATTGATACCATCTTCTTTCGGTATATGACTGAAAGGCTTAATTATCATAGGGGCAGAAGTAGTTCTCAGAGTCCCTCCTAGAGATAAGCCAAAAGCCCAAGGCATCAGATGCCAATAGTCCTTCACCAGTGCATCCTCCATCTACAGCCAAAACAGTGTCTAATGAGAATGCAGAGGCTCAGTTCCCAGCACTAAACGTTTAAAATATCGATATTTAAAAAAAATAAAGGTTCCTTCAGTTCTTTCCAACTTTGATTGACTGCAGATCCAGCTGGGAGGAAAGAATCCAATTTTCAATGAAACCTAAAAGGTGATCAGATCCTTGCCCTGACCCAAAAGAGATTTTGCAAAACTTCTGAAGTTCCACAAACACTTACGCTTTGGAGTAGTTCAGAATGAAGTCAATTCCTTTCTCATTGTCAAACTGGATGTCACGAGGCAGATCACTGTGAGAATGGGCATCGATGCTCAGGGGAAAACCTGGATGCCACTCCTTCCAGCTGAGAAAACAAGAGAGGTTGGATTAATCATATAACATGACCAGCACAAGAGCTGTGTCATTCCTTTACCTACACTCTTTCTGTGACTCAACTCTATAGATCTGTGGCAGATTCATTTGGGGCAAAAGTAGTGACTTACACCACATCAACACCTACCAGTACCCTACAGAATCCTAAAGTACAATGGAACACATCTACTCGTCCACCCAGCTACACAAAACTTGAAGTAACTTAATACCTGTGATATTTACCAACACTTGTCACATTTGATTGAAATTGGCAGTAGCTTCAAATGTGTTGGGAGAGGAGGGAACAGAGAGACAGACAGGCACCCAATACACACTTTTTCTTCTACATTTTTGCAGAACTGAGATACAGCAGATAACAGTACTCAGACATGTATTTAGGTTAGCCCAAAAGGCAGCTCTCTGAGAGATGCAGATAAGTCTTGATTCAGCCCCTCAGAAGAGCCTTACCTCCTGATGGTCATGGCACACATTCTCTGCTATGAATGTTCCTGCGCTGTGCCCCGTTTTTACTTCAAAACAAAAGAAGGTGATTTGTAAAGAATATTATTTCAATGGTATTTCCAACTTGCCTATCTCACACAGATTGTGTTGTGTGTTATCAGTTATGCATCTGAATTGTAAACAGCTATTTCCCTGGAAATGGTTTCACCTTCCTTTTTGCATATGTAAATAAAATTTCGTGCCACACCTCTTTTTGAATGATATTTTCCTCTGCTCTATTTCCCATAATTTGTAAGCAAGATCCTTTCTTAGCCAAATGATATCAACAACACATACACCAAGCCTCAATCCGTCAATTCTGAATGGACCCTCTGTCCTTCTGATCCTTGCTCTCATGATAAGGAGATGCAAGTACAAGAAACTTTTGTTATTTTAACAGAGAGTACGTCTCTAGGAAAAGGAAATGTCTAATGCTTTCTAGAGTTACTTATTGATAAAAGACAGCATTTTCCCATTGTGACCTTAATTAGGAAAAAATGTCTATGGCAATATAAAGGTGGGTATCACGACTCTGTTCTGATAGCATATTCCAGTCCACTCAAACAGAGCCAGATCTTCCACTGCACTCCGGTGCAGGAAACAACTAAAACTAGCTTGCTGCAGCAGCTAAAAAGCTCCAGTAAGAGCCAACATTTTCAGATCATGTTCCAAAACTGGTGTACTGTTTGCAAAAGGCAAACGAAGAGGGCCCACGAAAAGACTGTACCACTGAATTTCCACTTAAGTCTTCCAGATAGGCTTATCTAGGATTCAAGTATCTCAAAATGCTACTTGTGCCAGGGTGATCATCACTTACAGTGAATTCCATCTAAGTAAAAAAGATATATGGCTAACATGGTTACTTATGCTTTCTCTTATCCAGTAGTCCAGTAATTAGAGCAACATGATAATCTGGACATACTCTGCCAAACTCTGACCTGATGACAACAGGCTCCGGACCTTCTGGGGAGCTATGGGAAACTCACCGGTACATTTTTTGACGAGTCTCGAGCTCTTTGCGTCTGTGCTGCTTGAGAATCTGAGTCTTGTCATCCCGGGGGAGCTTTGCTGTAAAGCAGAGGAAAGAGACAGGGTTGTGAGGTTCCTCTACCTATCACTGCCCAGGTCTTGAGGGGGAGAGCAACTTGCATGCAACTTGCAGCAGTCATATCCATCTCACCCTGCCTTCTCCTGGACTTGACAGCATGCAAAGAGACTGTTTGAAGAGTGAAACTGCTGTTTCAAGTCGTTCCTTGCACCTGCTGAGCAGCCTACTTTGGGATTTTATTTCACTCTCAAGAAAACAAGAAAATTTACAGGCAATAAATCATGGGACACTCAGGGGCTTAGTATGAAACAAAGATGGGATGTTAATTCTAATTAGATCAACAAGGCTTCCAGCAAAGGAGATACAGAGCAGACAAAAATTTGGCATTAGGGTCAGCCTTTAAATTCAAGACCCGTGTAACAAGCCAGCATAAGGACTCTTCCTTGCATGTGCTTCCCAAAATATCCAACTGAACTGCCAGCCCCAGCCCAACAAGCAGCTCAGAAAGCAGTCCTAGTCAGCAGGAGAAGCCAAGTCCCTAGGACGCAGAAGGGGACTGACAGTGGGTCTCCATGTGAGAGAGAAGATTGGGAGGTACATGGGGAAAGGGAAAGGAGAGGTGGAAGAATTCCGGACATTCTGCAGGAAATCAGGTTTCTTATGGCTCCCACCTCTTCCATCTCGAAGGACAACCTCTTTTTCATCTGTAATCCAACGGTAACATGGGAACTCCAAATAGTCACCCATCGGTGTTTTTACAGTGATGTACTTCAGGTACCAGTCATCTTGGTACCAATATTTTCGTTTCTCAATTTTTATTAGCTGAATTTCTCCAAGGTCTTCTTCCACAGTCACATCATAGGAGTCAACCTGCAGAGCAGAAAACCATCAATCATCCACTGCACATGCAGGAAGCACAACCAGCACTACACAAGAGTACCTGGTCTTTAGTGATATGGCATGGGTATAACAGAACTTTCCAGTTTCTGGTGGGGCTAACTTCTCAGGGATGCATGCAGTCTCTTACTGCATGTGGGAACAACACTCAGCAAACGACAGTTCTGGGGGCTCTTGCACTATTAAGCAATACCAGCATATGAAGAAATGAGTAATCATTTCAAATATAATCAGTAAGATATCATGTGGTGCTAGGCAGTGCAGGAGAATAGGAATTGCGTCTCACTTTCCAAGAGCATAAACAGCTCAGGGTAAGTGTAAGTGCCAAGTGCTCATCATAACAAATCTGAATTGGCTATGGCAACCATGGGAGCAGCAGCCAAAGCCTACTCTGCTCACATGATCCTGCTGAGCTTCATCTCATTACAAGGAGAGACTTAATTCTCTTGTGGTTTTTCTCACCACAGTCAACAATCTTAGAAACCAACCAGCTGCTGCTATCGAAAGGATGAGGTACTGCATCAACATGCTGCAGTGCCTGTAGAGCTTCACCTGCCTGTGTGAGCTTTGTCATTTGCCTCCTGACCTCGACACCACACGCACGCTTGTTCTTTTTGGGAGCACTTTCTTAGCCTTCCCCAGGCATTTGATATATGCACACTATTACTGTCTGTCTTGCTACTGAAAGGCTGATTCACATAAGGACAAAAGCTGAAAAAATGAAGAAAGATTAAACTCCAGGCAGGAGAAAGGAGGAAAAAAAAAGTAATTTTTAAATCCCTCCAGATGGTTTTCATTATTTAAACTGTTACAAAAGAAAGATTCATAGCAACCTGCACCAATATGATGGGAAGAACACATATAAGAAGGATCCCTTGGCATCCCTTCCTCTCCCATTTTAACCCAAGTAACCCACAATATTGGAAGCAAAGTATATTTTTCTATGAGCTACCCATGAATTACCAGCTGTGATGGTCATTTTGGGATGAAGACATCTATCTGTCCACTAAAATATGGGATGACAGACCTCAGTTCTCTCATAACCCATTACAAAAAAGAACAGCTTTCATAAAGTTTGTCACATCTAATTGACTCATAGAAGCCAGAGAAAAATAAAAAAACCCTTTAGGCTTTGAAGTCCATCCTGCAGACAATGAAATATTGTCCTTGCCTGTCTTTCCCCAAAGATGTTCTTCAATCAACTTTGAAACTGTCAGACCATCATTGCTACACTATAACTTATATGAGGCTGTTTCATACTAACAAGGATATAGAAATTTCTTCTAATTTGCAGCCTAATTTAATTTTAGGCTCAAATATTTAAAATGGGCATGGATAGGGCTTATTTTGATTTGCTGAGACTTAATAGACTTATCTTAATCTGAGCTATATTGTCCCCACGCTTATTAAAGAAAAAAACATTGGACTGTTTCTTTTAAAAAGGAAATCCGTCATGTCTTAAATAAAAATTTGCAATACTTATGTCAATAGCATACCCATACACACCAGGTGGTAACAAACTGCTTCAAAAATAGCATGGCAGTCCTTGGCAAGGTTGGGATTACAGCATCTGTCTGTTAGGATGTGAGCTGAGAGATGAAAATCACAGAGTTGAGATTTCGACCAACATGTTACAATGATGCTTGTCACTTTTCCTTGCATCTCCATAGCAGAAAAGAAATAATGTTTTCTGTGGACCTAATAAATATACTAATTCTAAATATCTTTTTTAAGTTTATGTTGCTGACTCTTCAACACCTCCAATATCCCAGAAGAGCTAAAAGGATAACGTGTAAAGGTAAATTAATTCCCTTCATGACTGATGATTTTGAACCAGCCATGGAGACCGAAAAATGCTGAGTTGCTTTTCTCAGAAATCACATTAATAGCACCTTGAGCAACAACTATGACAGTTGTGACTGTAGGACATAGCCCTGTGCTCCTGGTTGAATGAATGGAGATTCCTCCCTCTCGCAATGCAAGTTTCCAAGACCACCCTGATCTTTTCCCGTTTCTCCATGTCCAATATTCTCAGCTTCTCTCTTGTCAATTGGTACAAAGAATTCTGGGTGATAGCTAGAAAATGTAGATTACATTCTCAGATTGTTTCCCATTCTCCAAATCTTCTTTCCAGAAACAGACAGTGCTTGAACCACTTCTATTTCATACTAATTTCCCTGCAACTCCTGTATTTCTTGAACAAAAACAGTGTCAAGAAACTTTTACCAGGCTCAGGTTTCACACTGAGTCAGTACTTCTGCAATTTTGTATGTCTTTCCAGGACCAGATGCCGCTTTGCGGAAGAGTCCCTCGTCACAAGCTGTCGTATCATTTATCTCAAACTCAGCCACTTCCTGCTTGTGCACCTCTTCACGCAATTACAACACAAAATGAATTGTTTCTTTCGATTTTACCATGATCTTTTTGCACTTGGCAGTCAGGAGCTGGAAGTAGCCACCTTGCAGAGACACAGTCCAAACTAAAACACAAACCTACGTGAATTGTTACCCATTTGCATTCACCACTCTAAAGGCATTTTAAACATGTAAAGACTAATACAATAACCTAACAGAGGCAAATAATGAACTGCACCTGAATCAGATACATTTTGCATTCAGCTATTTGGGATTTTTATGCTCCATCTTCTCACCCATTTCCTGTTCCAGGGCTAGTCACGTACAGAGAAAGAACAAGATGACCAAAGACACTCTCTGGATAGGGGAAATGCACAGAGTTATTTTAAGCTCAAGCCCTCATTAAAACCTGTTGCTGCCAAGTGATCAGTACAGCACAAAAACTCTGAAATTAGTCTTATTTTCTCATCAACTCCTTGTCATCCAGGATATCTATCTTTTTTTTTTTTTTAAATAATCTCCTTTAAGAGGTTCAGCTAACAACTTCATTTAAAAAACCCAACTCATTTAGATGTATATATTTCTATAGTTCTTTTAATGCCACATCTATATATACATACAACTGAGATTTAAATTAAAGAGCAATGTCAATCAGATCCGAAGAGTTGATAGAAATGTCACATTGACACCCAATTTTTGGAAGAAACTCATTCTTCTAGTAACAATCTCTTTGATAATATTACAAGAGCCCTAAAATAGTTGCACAAGTCACTGTCGATGTACTGCAAAAAGGACACTCAATTAGCCTTAAAGTTCCTGAAGGTTTTAAATCTTTTTATGACCATCTGTCATGTCCCACCAAGAGGTATGGGTAGGGGGTGAGGTGAATAAGATTTGTTGATCTCCTTGACTGGAAAAGTGTATATGAGATACTTACGGTCTGTAAACAAAAGGCTTTTATTTTGCAGCTTGGCCCAACTGGCAAATGTTTTGATGGCAGAAGGAATTACGATATTTAGACTCAGTTGGTAAACATAAAAAGTTTGTGGCACATGTGGGGCTGTAAATCTTGTGTTACTATATTACTTATTAAAAAAGACAGCAAAATAATAGAAGTATAGGAAAGAAAGAAAGAAAGAAAGAAAGAAAGAAAAGAGATAGATTTCACCATCCTTTTTGCTCTGCATTGTGTATGATTGGGTTCATAGTCTTGGATCCAGCAATGTGCAGTGTCCTCCAGTGTCTTGTTCAATTTATTCAGTGAGACTGGCAGGTGGAGTGGTCCTCAGGATGGTGGGTGTGCACCACCAGTGCTTGCACAGGTGGGCTTTTTATGGTCCCCGGGATCACCTGCTTGCATAATCTTTGGTCTTTTTGCAGGGGTTACTGGGGGGTGGCTACGAAAGATGGAAAAGTCCCGAAGGGTCTCGAGCCACCTTGAAGGTTTTCGGCAGTCTGAGGCCTTCTCCCTTAGTGCCATGCTGGGCATATCAGAAGATGGAGCTATGTGCCATTCAACACGTCCTCTACCTCCTCTATCAGCCAGCCAGCCGGCTTTCGGCCTGGCCTTTGCCTGTAGCTCATTAGCTTGTCGTTGATACATAAATCACAATTCATCTTATCACAAATTGTCCCATCTCCTGCAGCTGGATGTTGCAGAACTGGTTTTGCCACAATGTTTGAGACATTACCCTTTCAGTCCCTGACAGGACCACACTTCTGAAAGTAAGGGTTCCCTCCTGATGTCTCACCCAGCTTTTGCTGCCTCCAAGCCAGCAATGCCATGGGCTCACCTGAAATGACAATTTTGCTATTGCAGTAAAGGTGTGTCAGGTTACAAAGATGGTAGAAGGACCAAGTAAGAACTGACAATTGGTTGCTCAAGGTTTCTATGGCGTTTGTCACACAAGGTCTCCTAGTAAACACAAGGCGTTCCTCCTGGCTGCATGGTGAGCCAGAGATGCTAAAAGTTTTTACACCGTTTGGGTTCAGAGTGAGAGAAGAAGATGACTAATTAATTAATGAAGGCTACTGGGCTGTCCAAACTCCCATAGCATCCTGTTCAAGCAAATTAATCTAATGCAAAACATAAGCTCTTTCGCTTTGAGGAGAGACTCCTACTGACTAGCCCAATACTGCAAAAAAGGCGATATAGACAACCTCTCTTTCTATACACACAAAGCTGTAAGTGGGAAGAACTGTATTTCGCTTCTGGAAATACTTGTGAGGGCATTTCTTTCAATAAAAGCAAAAAGCAGATGAAGGAGTAACAGGAAGAACACGGAGAACTGAGTGACATGATAACACTTTCTTTGAAATCTCTCAGCACCGACAAGAACTTACTCAAAAGACGCTGAGTAAAGAAAAGTAGCTATGGCTTTCTACATCATCTGTGTCCAGTACCTGGAGTAAGTCAGACAAAAACAATGTCTGAGCAACCGTTGTGCAAATCCCTTCAGGTTTTTCCATGTCTCTTTCCCTCAATCAACATTCGGCATGCAAACCTCCTCCTCAGAACTGGCCCAAGCCCTCATTCATCGTATCTAGTAAAATGCACAATTTGCATTAATTCAAATGAAGACATTACCAGGATAATGGAACTACAGAGCCTGGCCCAACATCAGAAAAAAAATCGGAAATTAGACAAAGCCTTACAAGATAATACTGCAAAATTCTTGTCATCCACTGAAAAAAGTGCAAATTTTTTGCAAATGTGTTCACAATTTAATTGCTTTGTAGAAAATTATAGAGATGCTATTGAAAGAAACACTATAGGCAGAACTGTGAAATGAGTTACTACATTTTACAAACCAGCCAACCTGAAAGACTTTTGGCCTGCTTTTTTTGTTTGTTTGTTTCCATATTGGTATTTTTCTTTTCTTTCCGTCTTTTTTGGCACAACATATTAGTAAGACTCACAGTATTTTGTGCGTGTTACCTGAACAGGTGCCTGGAGAGACACACTGCACTTCCCAAGAAAACATCCTCAAAACCTAGTACATCATACTGCAAGTGCCCAGTAAGTCAGATACTTCATGGAACACAGAGGCATTTTCATTCACCACAATAAATACATGCTGAAAAAACTGACTGCATATTCGTAGTAAAAGACACATAACAACTAACAGAAATAATTCGTTTAGATAGGATAAAAAGTCTTCATCTAGATTTAGTCAGGAAACTTTGCACCTGGAAACTAGTTTGACAAAAAAAGACAGTTGCTGCTTCAGAAAGCTTATGTAGCTAACAATGAGTTTTACATAAAATGCTAAGACCCAGGTGAAGACTTTCAAATATGCCTAAAAGCTACCTTCCCGAGGAGATGCAAGTACTCCTTTGGGGTGCACACATCCTCTCCTGTACTGCTACTAACACCCATCATTGCTACCTCACCCAGTGGGGTTCAATGCTCGCAGGTACCTCCGCTCCTGCTGGACCCTGTCCCACAGCAGTTCAAGAGTTGTTGCTGAGCATATACTTAATGCTCACATCATGGAATTTCCTCCCTGCGACAGGATCCAATCCAACTGGATGTTCAGAGTACTACCAGGCTCTCCATCACAGCCATCCCCTCAAAGACAGTGAAACACTCTTTTGTAGCCCAGGAATAAGAGCAAACTGCCTGGTCACTGGAGACCTTCCTGGTGCTCGTCTCCTCAGCTGGGCAGGGCTCAGCTCTGCTGAGGGAGCACCCTCACCCTAAATTTGCAGGACAGTCTGAGGTCTTCTTCAACCTTTCTTGCAAATGTTGTTAAGCTTTGGTTAAAATAAGTGAACATTCACCAAATAAGAAAGAATGACTGGATGTCCATTTGGGAGATTCAGATAACAAGGTTCTAAGCTAGTGAATATTTAATCATGAAAGAAAGTAACTAACAGCAGTGGCTGGTAAGTCCTCACACCTGAATTTGCTAGAGCATCTCCTCAGCACATTGGCTATAAATATCTGGGGACCATATCTACACGTGCCATCGACACATTCAAAATGCTGACTTCTGTTAACCATGTCTGAGATGTCTAATGCATAAAAGACCACATACCTAACTTAGGCTGTGAACCCCATGATTAAAGAACCACACCTAAAGGGAAAGCAGCACCATGACAGTGAAGTCTTACTTGTATATAGAATGGTAGGTCTCATTTTCCAAGTGACTTATGAGGACTTCATTAAAACTTTCAAATTTGCTTAAATCTAACTGGACCTTTTGGAAACTGTGGGTTAGGTTTCCAAATAAAATACGTATTTTGGGAGGGGAAAAAATTACCTGAATCTAGTATTTTCACAGTAGACAATAAACAGATAAATAAATATAATTCTAAAACAGTGCTCAGAGTATAAGCGATTATAGGTGGATAGCCAGAATACTGTGATAAGACCACAGAGAGGACAGGTCACAATACACAGCAGAAATCGAGGTTAGAAAGAACAGAATAATTGATAGCTGAGTCCCGACTTCATTCTCACACTTGGATGTTCATGTTGTTTTCCAACTTTAATTGAAGTCACCCTACGCATTTCCCTGGGCAGGCATCATAATTCGCACTGGAAGCTCTTACCTCTTTGTTTAATTCCTTGGAGGTATCAGGGCTCTGACTAGTAGTGAATACTGACCCTAAATATCACTTATCAACAAGAAGCACACTTTTTTTTTTTTTTTGTATTTTTAGGGAAAATACGAGGAAATCTGAAATCTCACAGTAAGTCAGAATCAAAGGGCCCCATATTTCCCCACGACTGACTGACTGACCCCAGCCTGGGCTAACTCCAGGGACAGGGATGTGAATGGCGGGCAGGGATGGCAGCAGGCACTTCGGTCCCGGTGTCCCGCTCCGGGGCATCGGCACACGGGGACGAGAGTTTAGAAAACGGCAGCCCTGCCGCGGCACTGCGGGGCGCCGGGCCGGGGAGGTGCCCCAGAAGGCTCCACCAGCCCCGGCCGTGCGGGTCCGGCCCGAGGTACCGCGAAGGGAGGTAAGGGACGGCGCTGGAGTCCCTCGGGCACTGCCGGGGTGGGGACTGGGCTCCCCCCGCCCGGCTGGACTCACCGCGCCGCGCTCGAAGTCGTTGTAGAAAGGTTTATCCAGGAGATGCCTCTCGCTGCAGCCCTCAGTGCCCTCCAGGCTCAGATACACGTAGTCGTCGGTGCCTGCGAACCACTGGGTGCCCGTGGCCACCGTGACCGTGTAGGACGGCATGGTCCCACCAGCGCGGCTCGGCTCAGCTCTGCACGGCCCCACCGACCCTACTGGCCGCTGCTGAACTGCGCTCCTGCCCTAGCCCGGATCCTTCTCAGCACCGCCGCCTACTCCTTCTCCTCCTCCTCCGCCACTGCACAGCGCGGCTCGGCCCTGCCCACCCCTTCCCAGCGTCCCGCAAACCTACCGCGGTACCCTGCACAGCCCTCTCGGCAGCCCCAGGCAGCCTGTGCTGCACAGCTGCCCGTGCCCCGCACTGCACCTCTGTCCCGGCACACCTACCCTGCACTGCACCCTTGTACTGGCACAACTGTCCTGCACCGCACCCCTGCCCTGACACGGCCACCTTGCACTGCATCCATGTCTCACACTGCACACAGCCCTCACAGTGCACCTGCCGTTCCACTCTGCCCCAGCTCCACACCAGCACTCTTTGAACATCCCTCCACACAACACTTTCCTCTTGATATCCTTCCACTGTTGTTGCACAATCCAACACAGCTCTCAGAGCTGTGAGCACGCTGCTCTGCAGAGCAATCCTGCTCCTGCCAGGCACAGCTGTGCACAGCCCTGCACCGCTCACCCTTGCACAGCTCCGAGCATCTCATCATCTCTACACTTTCCGGATTTCAGATGCACACCCTCAAGCTGTTCTGCACTGTGTAACCTCACCTCCTAATAATTCCAGTTTCCAGGCATGCACATTCTCTTCTATGCCCAAACCTTACATGTGTACTGCACTGCGATCTACCCCACATGTACAACTCATATCCCATTCTCTTTATTGTCTCATTACTCACTCTATACTCACACCGTACTGCACCCTCATTATATACATCGAATCTGCAAATCCATGTACAACTCACCCTTTTCTCATGTCTAGACCCCCACATGCACTGTTGCTGGTATGCTTTATTCCCTGCATTCCTCTAAGTCTCTCAAATACCCTGTTGTCTTTGCACAACCATGTGTAGCACTAACTGCCAGCGTATCTACACATCGGAGCTGTACACAGACAGCCGATCCCCCATTTCCACAAAGCGCTCTAAAAATCCCACAATTTCACAGTCCTCACCTTGAGTATACCAAGCACCAAATATCTGACATAATTAAGATGATATTATTAAAACAACAGAAGAGCTGGCTGTGCTTCTTCCCCGGTCCAACCTACCTTGGAGAAAATAACCCCATAGCAGTGACACTGCACATTTGGCACTTAAGCATCAAGACTACTACTGCTGTTCTCCCACATTATCACCAGGCAAACAAACACCACATGCTATCATCCCTGTTACCTCACTGATCTTCCTTCATGCACTGCCAGCAGCAGCTGAACGATACTGTGCTGAAAGGAGCCAGGTTGGGGCTTTTGCAGATCCCACTTTCCTTCCACCATTGCTCTGTTAGCAGACCGAGCTGCAGGGTTCCTTGCTGTTGAATGGTTTGCCTGGCTGGTCTCTGTGCTCTTGTGATTTTCTAGTGACAGGTACACCAAGCAAGCTGAAAGAAAACCACTTCAGAAGTGCTTTACTCATGGTACACTTGCACTTCAGGTGCTGAGCTCATGACACGTTATATAGTAACCCATTCAGTCGTACTTTGGTAGCGCTTCCAGTCCAAGGTACTCACTACACATAGTTGGTCTCCTCACATGTGGAGCTGGGTGGACATTATCAGTCACCGACCTTCAAATACAGAGGAAGATCGATTAAAATCAACAGTCGGAAGTTAGCACTGGCTCTGCCGGTTTCTGTTCTGGTAAACCCAGTTGTGAAGTGCCTTGTGTGTCTCTCCAGCATGGTTGCTGCATTTTGGGCTGCTGGGCAACGCCACAAGATATGCCTACAGAGTCTCTCCTTCAGCTTCTAAAATTGCAGCTACCCAAGATGCGCTCTCGCCTGTCTTACTTGCACATTGTGGCCAGTGGTGGCCACACAGCAATGGCGACAGCCTGCAATGCTCTGCAACCTTCCTGTTTTCTTTCACAGAAGTGTGATGCTACTGGGCTATGCTCACCCAGCCAAGTCAGGGAAGGTCTCCTGCATCTCTAATGTACGGAGACCCAACAATTTGCTATATTGTGACTGTAATTTAAAGGCTCTCCCACATTTGGGGTAGATATTTACAAAAAAATTCACTTGGCTCTACTGAATTGCTCAGCATGAATTTCTAAGTCTGCTACTACTTTTCAATAACACCCAGAAGTGCAAGATTGGCAGCTGTCGCTGGTCTTTCCTCCCGGGTTTTAACCAGGAACGGGACATGCGAGAAGCGAGGGCGCCCCCTGCTGGGCCCGGCGGCAGAGAGCGCGGGTGGGCCTGGGCGGGGGGAGCGGGGCAGCTGCCGCGGGGGGAAGGCGGGACTGCTGTCCTGAGTGCGATGTCACCTCCTCTGCCGGTGTGAAAAATAGAATAAAACAAACAAACACACCCCACAACTTTTTCCCCCCTATTTTACATTCTATTTTAAGACAGGACTGCTGTTATGTGGTGTGAAATATCACTTCGCCAGTGTGAAAAATGTAAAAGGTGTCAGAATAATTGATCTCTAATTGCCATCACTAACTGCCTTCATGCCTGGCAGTCCTTTTGTGTGCAGCTGCTGAGGCCCAGTGCTGGATTCTGGCACCTGCTTGCAAAACCAGGCAGTCCCATCCAGTCACAGACCCGACGCAGGCAGCGAGCCTGGGCTTATTTCTCCCCAGGCCACTTACCTGGAGGGCAAGGAACCATTCCCTGCATCACCTCCACACTTGAGCCTCTCTGCATCTCACCCTCCTCACTTGAAGATGGTTTGACAAGGCATTGATGGAATCTGTGCGCTCAGAAGCAAGGAGCTGGGAAACTGGCTCCTTAAAACATGAGTGACTGCTATTTCTGAGCTGAGTGTTAGTGAGGGGCTAGGATAGGCCCCTGCAAGGAGCACATATACTCTGCCATGGATTTTACAGCTTGTTATTCACAACTGTCATTCTCCTAAGCACCACTCAGATTTACTACATGGGAACTCACAGCATAAGTCAGCTGTTGTCCTTCTCTATCTCCTTGCAATACCAGTGAAAAACAAGGTTGTTCTGTGATGATGCCACATATCTTATAGCCCTCCTGAGGCTACAGGCAATTTGGGTGGGCAGATGGTTCTCTTGAAATACGCTAATAAAGGACCAGGAATGGGGAGGAACGACACAACATGGCAATTAACAAACGACAGAAGGTATCAGTAGAGCCTATAGAAATTTCCAAGCTACATAAATAATCTAAGGGGCATGGGCTTAGCAGCTGAGAACATATGGGTGCTAATTGTGTGTTGCTCCATCAGAATGGAAAGAAAAAGATCCTTGTTCATAGACCTGCCTGTGTCCCAGCTCAGAGGGTCCAGAAATTAATTCCAGGATTGCAAAGCTCAACACAGACTGTCTTTGCTTTGCCATCCAGGCAGTGGCAATTCTGACACCAGCTGAATCTCCCACATATCCCAAATGGAGTTATTACATCAACCCTTATCACAATATCTTTATATGTGTAGTGCAAGGGATCATTCAGATTGCAAGGGGCTGCGAGTCTCTGCCTCTGTGGATGTACTACTCTGGCACTTCGCAAGAAAAAGGAGGGAGACAGAGAGAAGACAGCCTGCTTTCAGACTTTCCCAACCCCAGTAAGTGCTGAGAGGCTGCACAGGTAACGCTGCTAAAGAGGAGGGGAGAGCAGAGGAATGGGACAGGTAAGTCATGCACAAGGCAAGCACAGGGAATACAGTTATGTTGTTGGCTACTCTATTGGTATCATTTGGAACTGCAGAAATTTGAGAACTGCAAAACTAGAATTGCAGTAGAAGACTGAAGATTGGTGCAGAAGTCCCAGGCCACAGCAGCAAAGGTAGAGTACTGACAGAGGTTTGTACAATATCAGCTCTAATCTGAAGTCAGGCAGGTCCAAATTCAACCCTGAAATAATACCTCTAACTTCTACCACAACTTAATTTGGTCCAGGGCTGCAAGGAAGCTGCACGGTGGTTTAATTTTCATCTAATTTCTCTGGAGTGCATCAACTGCTTAGGTGTGGCCATGAATGTAGCATGGTCCTGAAAGCACAGTTTTGGGATGAAATTAACTGTCATCTTGCTGGCATGAGAAACACTAGTTTAGCTAATCCCATTATCAGAACCAGTCCTCTTTTAATGCAGTACTTTCAAGAGCAAGAAGTCAAGTGTAAGAGCAAGACAAGCAGCAAGCCAGACTCCAGAGAGACCTCAGTTTATCCACGGGAAGGGAACAATGGTACATTTTTAATTAATTTGGGATGGTCAGGGTTAAAGTATATATGAAATACTGCATACACTCTCTAAGACAGCTGCATTTCCTCAGTTGGGATCAAGTCATCAGCCCAAGACATTTCCTATTCTCTACCAATCAGAAGGATAACTGTTTCCCTTGACAAAGGAACCTGCTGTCCCCAGCACCAGACGCTACAGCTCCAGCAGTGACGAATTCTTCTATGCCTGCTTGGTCTGCCTTGTTTGCACATGGCCTTTGAAACAGAGAGCATCAGAGCAAACCAGCACAGCAAGGAGACCCCAGCAAAAACGACTGGGAGGTTAATTTTGGTGAAGTCTTAACACGTCAGGAATTACAAGCCTGATTGCTTGAAGCTTCAGGATTTAATGAGCACATCCTGAGTGGCGATCTCCCCCATCTGCTTTGTGCAGCCTCCTGGTTGTTTTATTCAGTTATTTCAAACCCTCCACTGATGTTAAAGCCTTTGAGACAATTTCATTCAGCATCTTAACACTCTCAAGCAAGATCTCCTGTTTTCAGCTTCCAGTTCCTCTGCCCCCAATTTTGCCTTTTCTCTAGAATATACTTTAAAATAAATAGTATTCTTAAAGCTTGCCATCATTTGACCCTGTCTGACCAATATTACATTTACATTACATTTCCAATTATTCTACCCTGCATTCCAATTATTCTACCCCTGAGCTTACTCCCTGATTCCTTTACCCAGGACTCTAATGACCTTAATGACTATTTTTTTCTTTAAAGCCCTCCCTGCCTCCCTTCTGAATTCTGTTTCCCCCTTTCTCTGTTTAGCCAACATGAATGAACTTTTCCTCTGTTCAGTTCTTATTCTATAATGAGATATTCTTGCCTGGTTTTCTTATATCATCCATCCCAAGACACTGAAAAAGCATCTCTTCTGACTGACTGTATTGTGGTAACACAATACAGTCCTAAAATGTCAGAAAGTATCCCACACATCACAGACTGGAACCTAGAGGATTTACAGGAAAGGCTGTGATGGCAGGGGGACATTCAGCTTTATTTGCACAGTGTCACTTTTGGGTACTTCCATGGTCATTCTTAAGAATCACATGCTGACTGTAATTTGGTTCCTCCTAGTGCAACCCCTTCTGCCCAGCCTTGCCCAGAGGCAAGCTGAGTGAGAAATAATGGCAGCGGTGAAAGAGGAAGAGGAAGGAAATTTGGGTTGCACAGGTACAGTGAATGGAAAGAGGCAAACACACCATGACAGGTGAACAGGCTGGGGATAGTGAAATCTGCAATGGAAGGGGTGGGTGCCAGAAGAGCGGTCCACAGGGTGACTGTGGGAAGAGGGGGCTGGGAGGAGGATGTTCAGTCCCTGCAGGATGCGCTGAGCAGCAGTGCAGGCACAAGTCTGGCTCTTGAGACTCTTGGGGCTTAGTTTTCAGAGTCAGCAGCTGGAGTTACAGCGCTTGACACCTCTGTAGCCTCCACAGGGTGCTCAGGCGGATCTTGCCAACCTCTGCTGCTGCACCCCTGTCTTCTGACAGCATCCCTCTGTCCTGCTCTGAGAGACACGTCATGCCAGTCCTGCCAGCCAGATACCCATATAACTACTCACCAGACAGCTCCAGTTTCTGGGGACCAGCTGAAAAGTCGTGTTCTGGAGTCACAGCTGCGCCACGTGCCGCTGAGCCACTGCTCTGCTCCACCTTGGAGATGGACACACTTCACACAGTGAGAGTAACACTCTTTCAGATGAAAATGAGGATAACAAGAGGGAAAAAGCTATTTTATCATTAACTCAAGGTGCCTGAACCCAAGATGAGGAGCATGTTTTAACCAGCAGCCAGATGGCTCTGCAGGCTCTGTTCCTTAAACCGTCTATCAGCTTTTCATCCCAGAGACTGTCAGTCAAACGGCAGGCCCTGGCAATTATCGTACCATCTCCCCAGCAGCGCAGTTTTGTATAGAGGTCTTGCTAGTGAGTTTGCAAACTTTATGAAAGTAGCTTCATCTACTGCAACCAGACTTGCTTCACTAAAGGAATATAGGACAGAGCCTTTTGCTTTGCATGGGAGGCACCTCTTCAGGGTTGCAGTATTAAGATTTCCTCCCTTTTCTTACCTAAAACAAAATTACAAACTAATCACTCCTTAAAAAGAAATATAAATCATAAGATTTTGTTTGAGCCCCCTTGTGTCACAGACACAATTTTTTAGATCTTATTTGCTCTTTGACATTTACGCTTTTGTTACAAGCTCACAGCAATGCAGATAGCTCTTTTGCTTGACCTACTGATGCTAGAAACCTACTCATATAATCATAGAATGGTTTGGGTTGGAAGGGACCTTAAAGATCATCTGGTTCCAACCCCCCCTGCCATGGGCAGGGACACCTTCCACTAGACCAGGTTGCTCAAAGCCCCATCCAGCCTGGCCTTGAACACCTCCAGGGATGGGGCATCCACAGCTTCTCTGGGCAGCCTGTTCCAGTGCCTCACCACCATCATAGTGAAGAATTTCATCCTTATATCTAACCTAAATTTACCCTCTTTCAGTTCAAAGCCATCACCCTTTATCCTATCACTACATGCCCTTGTAAAAAGTCCCTCTCCAGCTTTCTTGCAGGTCCTCTTTAGGTACTCAAAGGCTGCTATAACACATGCCGAGAGCCTTCTCTTCTCCAGGCTGAAAAACCCCAACTCTGTCAGGCTGTCTTCATATGAAAGGTGCTCCAGCCCTCTGATAATCTTCGTGGCCCTCATCCAGACATGCTCCAACAGATCCATGTCCTTCTTATGGTGGGGGCCCCACAGCTGGACACAATACTCCAGGTGGGGTCTCACGAGAGCAGAGTAGAGGAGCAGAATCACACCCTTTGACTGGCTGGTCATGCTTCTTTTGAACTCCAGGACAAAGTTTGCTTTCTCTGCTGCAAGTGCACATTCCTGAGTCATGGTGAACTTCTCATCAACCAAGACCTCCAAGTCCTTCTCGCCAGGGCTGCTCTCATCACCGCTTCATCGCCCAGCCTGTATTTGTACTTGGGATTGACCAGACACATATGCATGACCCTTGCACTTGGACTTGTTGAACTTCATGTGGTTTGCATGGGCCCACCTCTCAAGCCTGTCAAGGTCCCTCTGGTTGGCATCCAAGATAAACTGCTGAAGACTTCCCACTCTGAGGCTCAGACATGGCACGAAAACACACATAGGACTGCAATCATGCTCATGCCATCAGCAATGAAATATAAATGCAGCCATCCATCACTCCATGCTTACATAAAATTATTTTTCTTCTTAGAGAAGAATCACAGAAATGAGAATCTTCTGCTCTGCACCACTGCATAGAAACTGATGCATGTGAGAACACTGATTTCAGACACAAAGCATTCATAGCAACACTGAGTGCCAATTCCAGAAGTTCCAGATTTTAAGGCCCACAGGAATCCTCTCTCCACACCTCCTGCATGGCACAAGACAGAAAATTCTCCCCACAATTCCCACATCTGAGCCCAAAGCACCTGCAGAGTCATATCTTCTTACTGCATTGAATGAGTTGCCCACTTATTCTAATTGTTAATTATCCCTTTATCATAATGAATAATTTTAACATCAAATTGTCACGGGATGCTGCTCTGTATTGGCCTGCTACACTGAAGAGCCAACAAGTTCCATGTTTACTCCAGTGAAAGTAACTCACTTTGATCAGGAGAGCTCAACTTTTCTCTTGCATGTGCCTCTAATGTTTTTTCAAACAAAATTGATACTATAATGGTTTAATTTTGTTCTTTTTTTTTTTTTAATAGAAACACTTTATTGCTGCAGTTAATAACCCTGTGTATCACACACAAATAACCAATTACAGTTCAAGAAACTAAACATAATTCTGCAAGTGGTAATACTGAGAAAATGAACATACATGAAAGGATACAAAACTATACATTTAAGTTACTAGAAATTTACTAACTAAAAAACTCTGCAGAAGTGTGAAGTGTCGTGTATAAACTATACAACACATGCCAGTGTAAAGTTTTTTAACATTATACAATTACCTATCTACAAATGTTTTACCTAAATACAAGATCAGCTGCAATTTTTAAACAGTTACCTTCTACGTACGACAAGTGCTTTCAGTACTTCATTGGGATATACAGACACTGTGATATCTCAAAACTAAAAAGTAATCACAAAACAGAAGGTCCCACTTAGAATTTTCTTTGCATATCTGATATAATGCTGTGAAAACCCAGCTAGCAACATCCTTGCTTTTCTGTTTGCCCTGTTTCAGCCATTTTTGAGAAGGACCCAACCTGGAATCATCAACCTCCCTTTCTTTGCTGGCCACAATCTCCACAGCAGAGTACACCAGAAATCCGTAGCTTAACACACTCAGCTTTAGGATAAATTTGGACCTGGGTCCCACTTTGTAATAGACACTTACCCAGTCAAACACAGGGCAGCAGCAACCAGCTCTCATGCTTGGCCATATCCACGCATCACTTCAAAGGCTTCTGAAGAGCAGCACACCAATTAGACCCCTTCCTTACAGCACCGCCACAAGTGGGACGGATGCCCTGATCAGTACAGGGATGGGCAGAAATGGGCTGGGACAGGGAGTTACTGTTGCTTCCCAGGATTTTCCAGGTACAGCACAGGCCCAGCACTTCTATAATCCCTGGCAGGCTCAGTGTAACGTTTGTTGAATCCCTCCTGCAGAATCAAAGCCAATCTCAATGACATTCAACCAGAGGAACCTGTCCCCAGGTCTGACCATCTCTTCAGAACACAGGGCAACATTTTAAACATCACCCCAGCTCCTAAAATACATGGTTACAGTTGAAAGTCCTGAGAATTCATTGGAATTTAATTTCTCATGATCTCGTAAATGGGATCAATCCTCTGCAGCACACACCTGTATTTCTAACATAATGTATGTTTATGACCTGGCAGATATACAAAAAATGACATGGTGGGGAACTTTCCTTGGCACAGTCAGCACTCTTTTTGACAGGATTTAAGTCAATAGAAGGGGCACCTGGTCATATGTCTAGGGCATGGGGCATGTCAGTGAAGGCTCTGGCAATCTAGGAAACGGATTGTGGTAGACAGTATTAAACCTATAATCCCTCCTACTTAAGTTCTGGTCTCAGAAAAGCCCCAGGTAACCCAAACTAACTTTGGCCAAGGAACAAGGACCAAAAAAGTCAGACATCTATTTCAGCCATTTCAAAAGCTGCCAGAAGGAAGTGTTGGAAAGCCTGACCTGACAAGAGATGGTTGTTCCTCTTACAGACATCTGGGCAGGAAGGACAAAGCTCACCTGAGCTAGCATCAATGCCTTGCAGCTGGAAGCTGAAAAAAAAAGTCAACGGTATCTCCTTGAGGAGAAAGAAGGAAAAAGCACCATTAAGCCTTCTCACACCATTTGACAGCACCATGCAGAAGCAGAGAACTGCAGCTCCAGAAGCCCACTGTTAACACCAGCAAGAATCAGCATGAGAAGTGTGACCAGAACAAATGAAAACCCCTGACAGACGGATCTCTTCTGCAGCCTTTCCTGGTATGAACATTCCTAAGCAGTAAAAAGAGTTTAAATATTAGGCCTTAATTTTCACTCAGAAAAGACCTGCTGGGAGAGGGAAAGGTTAGCAGCAATACCGGCTAAAACAGTTTCATACACAAATATTTTCCCCCAGATGATTTTTCTTGAGATGGTTTTACTTCCCAAGATACACATGGGCACAGCAAAAACCTTCAGTATCCTGAATACACTGAACACACTGACACGTCCCACATGTAGCTTCCAAAACCGCAAATGAGATTTCACAATATTTCACTGAGAATCACATATGACAGTGACTGAAACAGGACCAGCATGTTACAGTATGCCATATCGGCACTTGTCAGAGCACTGGTCAGATACCAGTGCTTCTCAGGTGTGAGCTGGAGAACAAGCAGGTTTCATATCTGAACTTGTCCATTTTGATTTCACCTACTGGCCACAGGTTGGATGAGAATGCGCACAGCATCAGCTGGCAGCTGCATCAGTGTATCTTGTAGCTGTAACATGAGCATCCCACAGACACGTAAGCCTTTTGCACTTGGGCATTTCAGAAGAACATGATCAAGGTATGCAAGACCTGATATTTAAACCACCTGAGTTTATCTAGTAAATATTTTCACAGAACAAAATAGAAACGAAACAAGACAGTGTATTATCTGGGTTCTTGTAATAGAAGAGGACCAACCACGGCAGAGTTCAGGAAATGGCCTGAGTAATTGCACTTAAAATTCTGGCAGGCATAGGCAACAAACTCTAGATGCATTTGGTCACGAAGACTGCTGCCCCGATACTAGCAGGGTATGCAGGGTTTGTCTGCCTGGATCACATAAGCATAGGACACCCTGACACGTAGCACAGCATGCAAACCTGTGCCAGTGCAGCTTTGCTACCACTGCCTAGAGGTCTGGGTATTGAAAAACATCTCAAGAACAAGGTACCACGTTATTCATGAAGATCACAGCCAATGAGCTTCCAGCATGAGACCACGCAGATGCATGTACACACACATACGCTTTTCCTCTAACAGCTCTTAGAAACCACAGGTGTGTGTTCTCTTACCATAGTCCCTGCTCTGCCTTCTTTTAAGATATTTAGTTAGAAATAAATTAATATTACATTTTAAGGAAAAAAAAAATCACCAATCTCTTACTGTTATTCTTTGGGAAGTCTTAAAGCAACTACTTTTATTATGACAAGAACTCGTCCAATTAAAGTTGTACTTGAAAAAGACTAAGTAATACCTGAACCAGAGCTGGGGATTTAGTTCAACATCTCAACAAGTAAATAAAAACTTTTACCTCACTGAGAAGTCCAGGCAACTCTTGCTAAGACCAACCAGAAGATTATAATTGATTTTACAGAGATTTAGATAGGGCTCAGGTAGGGAAAGTCAGCTTTCAAATGCAGAGGCCCCATGTACTGACTTTTGGTGGGGCTTTGTTTCTGCTCCAGTCACATTGAGATTTTAGTTAAATGAGGGCTTGAAGCTGGACAGTGGTTTAGTGAAGCAGATTGGTCAAGCAAATTAACAGCAGACATCTCAGGCTTTGGACAACTCTGTCTAAAGCCTGGCAAACATTTTAAAGCTGTGTCTCTCTTCTCATTAAGTGTGATTAAAAAGCCAGTCCCAAATTCAAATGCACAGACAAAACTATTATCTGACCACATAACGCATCACATCAGGACTAAAACCAGGCAGGTATTTTTAAACTCATTCACTTAATGCAATATTTACTTCCCAGACTTTGATCTCAGCATCTCCTCTGACGATGTCAAATTCTTGGGTAATTCACACATGACACAGCACAAAAGGGAAACCAATTTCAGCTGTATTGACTAAGTATCTTTTTTTTTTTTTTTCATGACAGCTCACATTTTTACCAATATAGAAACAAACCCTTTTCCAGTGATTTGGAATTAAAGTTACATTAGATATTTATGTGCAGGTGTGTTGATGGCCTGACCTGCTGAAAAAAAACCCCAAACCAAAGCACTGAAACCATTATGCATTGAAATAAACACTGTACACATCCACTACTTTCATACACAAGTCACAAGTGCAACATCCTTTGGAAAAGATTGCTCCTCAAAGGAAATCCAAAGAGGCAGAGTTTTGTAGTGTTATGTTTAGTAAGATAATGTGGGCATGTGTTGGAAATCACAGGTTGGATTTTTTTTTTTTTTTTTAATAAGGCAAGAGCTTTACGTTCCAGAAGAATAGATGGGGTAAAGAATGAAGAAATGTTTAGAAAATAACACATTCTTTCAAGTTTCATTCTCGTTTGACATATGTATTACAAAATAAAGATTTTTAAAAGTGCTATATGCTTTGTAAGTCTCATCACATATGTAAAGCAAAATTTTACACCTGCTGCCTAAGACAAAATGTTAGTGGCAGTGTTAGCAGTAGATTAGACTCTAAATCTCTCATTTCTCTCAATGTCTGGAACAACCTTCTTCATCACACTTAAAGAACAAACACCATTCTACACATATTACAGAATAATTTAGAGTCATCTTCTAAAGTAACAGACTCCATGAACTTGATGGCAGTTCACTAGCAGTTTGCTTGATACCAAACCCAAGGCTCATTCTACCCAGTATCCTATGGCTCTTCGATCAGCCAGTACGAGAGACAAAATGTTGAGAGGTATGCAACCACGATGACATTGACAGATATGCCAAAGGGATTTTAAAAAACTCGAACAAAAAACAAATGTAAAAAATTTCATCCACCAGCCCTCAGCTGTTAGCTGATTTTAAAAAGGTAGAGCAGTTTGCAGTAAACAATGATATTTTAAATCTTCAAGGACATACAGAAACGCCCCTCCCACCCAGCAATCAGACGTGAAGGATTTCTGCAGCACAGTCTTCTGGCTCCGTGTAATGTGAAGAGTTTGTGTCTGAATGGTGAACCCCAAGCATCTCTTTACTTTCAAAGTTTGGCTCCATTAGTGCAGGTTTTTCAAAAATATTCTTTTTGCTAGTTTCTGGACAGTTTTGTACATATATTACTCGGTTATAAGCTTTAAGTCTCTTCCACAGCTGTACGTACACTTTGCATTGCACATACATGAACAGAAGTCCTCCAGTGAAACCAATAGCCACAACCACCAGCTTAGTCCAAAATGGCCACTCTAGAATCCCTGGAAGAAAGAAAAAGGACCTGGTCAATACTGGCTGGACTACAGTGGCTCTCTCAAAAACATCCTGTAAGGAAGCTGTCACAGAGTTTGGGCCATGCAAACCACTCTTATTTTGCCATTTTTCTTGTTTATCTTCCCTCTTCCCCCACACCGTACAGTCAAACACAGGCAGGCTTCTGCTTCACATATCACATTTATTCACACCCACGAGAAGAAAAACAATTGATTCTCTGTGGCTGAGCCCTTGTGCAACACAATCACAGAGTCAAGGCAACAGTTAAGTCCTTTTACACCCTGTTTTTAAACAGATTATGACAGGGATTCTATGGTATGGTTTCCTCTTTATAGCAGGAGACTCAACCCAGTGACCCAAGAAGTCTATACTACCTTGGGATCACACAGTACATGGAGTCATAGTCAAAGGAGACCACTGTAACCATCTAGCTTAATATGTTTGTTATGCAGACCAGACAATTTTATCTGCATCAGGCCCAGTAGCCTGTGTGTGAGCTAGAACATCTCTTCTGACGCATAACTGCAAGTGTTGGAGATGCTGAAGCATTCTGGTAAGCTTACTCTCCATCATTAAAAATGATCACCTTTGCTCTTCCTGACTTTGTCTAGCTTGAACTTTTAGATATCGGATCTTTTTACATTTCTATTGACTACTTTTAAATTAGAGACTACTCATTTTACACATCTTCTGCTTACATAGGTCCTGTATCCACCCAGCCTCTCTCTTCTTTAAAGATAAGTGACATCACAAGATGGATATGAAACCATGCTGAATCACACACTGTCAGATTTCTCAGAGAATAAAATCATGGCCTTCCAGTTTTCAAAGTTTTTATCAAGATACAGGCCACTGTTCTTTTGGAAATGCATGGTAGTGTGGGAGGAATGAAAATATTTTAGTCCCAAAATACAAAAGGCACTGCAGCATGACTACTGATAAAATCCCAGCTGTGATTAATGCCTGAACCTCTGATTCACAGGTGAACTATCTGGTGCCATCTGTAGACAGTGATAGTATATGCTTGCCCCTGTGCAGACATGAATATATACCCACACATACTCGCCACACCCCCAGCTCATTACAGCACTCCCCAGATTTAGAATCCAAATGAAGAGAGCAAAGAAGGCACTATAATATGTACTAAATATTGACACTATTCCTGCTATTCTTGTTCATCTAATATATTTATGGGCTAAAACAACCTGGAGACAATAAAGCTTTGAAAGCATATGCTTTTCATTATCATATGGAAACCTCACACTGAAAGGCCAACAATTTTCACCATATGTGGAAAAGATGGAGTTTGATGGAACAGAAACTAACATTTCATGCAAAGCAGCTTCCTGACTGAGGTCATGAAAATCAAACTATAGCCCAAACGAAAAAGGATAGCAAAACTGTTCAGTTTGAAGTGTGATTTTGCTCTGAAGAGATTGTAACAACTCTGTGGATTTGCAGGTTTACTGATGTTCAGCTATGTCTCCAGAAGACACTCCTCAGTCATCAGCACATCTTCCACCTGCATGTCTAGTTGGCATGCAATGCTCTGTGAGCAAGGACAGCTTGTCTTCTAATGGCTCCCAGCCTCGGTAGATACCCCATCCCTTCTTGTCCCCACCTCCAGGGGCAGTGTGGGTGCCTGAGAAACAGTTCTGTGACAGCTGCAAATTTGCAGCCCAGCATACCTAGGTAAACAGATTTCAGCTTGCTAAATTTACAGCTGGCATACTCAAGAAAACTTAGTATTCAAGAAGTTAAGATATTCCTGCAGTGGGGTGTCAGCCACTGCATGAATTGCAGCGCACCTCATCTCAGCTGTGTGAACTGGAGTCCTAAGAGTCAACCTGAATTTCTTTTGCTTTAGGATCAACCACTTATAAATATTTCTCCAGTCTAACAAGGTTCTCACATGAAACTTGTGCTAACCCACCTCACAGGTGACCAAATAGAAAGCAAATCCTGATGATTTACCTGCAAGATTTGGATTTAAGTTCCCCTTCTTCTCTTTTTAATAACTGTTCTTGTTTTGCTCAGTTAAAAGGTAGCCATAGCAGCAAACAAATGCTTACATCCTTATCTGCTCAGTAAGTGTTCCAATTCAAAACTCAATTAGCTAAGGCAATGCAATTTTGTGTCTGGCTACAGTGGATTAGCTCTCATATCTGTGCATTTCACAAGCGCAAACTAAATTGACTTCAAATAGACTTAAAAAGCACCCACAGATGAATTTAACTAAATCCATTGATTTAACTAAATCGTTTTGAACTGTGCTTTTAAACTAACCCAACCACAGGCTAAAGCTGACTAGTTTAAGTATAAACATTACCTGCACACTCATGCTCTGCATCCTCTCTGTATTCAAGATAAGTGATTATTCCAAGAGAATAAGTGGCAAGATAACCAAGTAACATACCAGTAGTCTGTCCCTGTTTAATCTCCTCAGCGGTCCTGTCTATCAGGACATAGAGAGACCACACAACGCAGGTGATGGCAATGATATGGAATGTTACAGAGCACATGATCTTCCTCCTCTCGCTGGCCGTCATCTGCAGCTTCTCCCACTGGCAAGAAACCCAGAAGCAAAGCAAGAGATTAGGTGTTTATTGTAGTTACGAGAGAATATAAAAAGAAAACATTGATACGAACAAAAACCAGGCAGGAGTTTTTTCCTAACACGGATTTTAAAAGTCAGATGTCATTATTTCTCTGACCACAGCATGTGTGCGATGGCTGGCAGCTCACCCTGCTGTGACAGAAGCCATTCTGGCACCGGAGGAGACCTCCAGCGCTCAGCTCCGACCTGGAGCCTCAGCACAACGTCACAGCACCCTGCTTACCCACGGAGGGGCATCTCCAGCACAGAGGGACCTTAACGCGAGGCCTTGCGCAGCGCAAGCAAAGCTGCTCCCTCCTGCGTTCCCTGCTCAACAGGGGGTACCCACAGCCACGGCTGAGCACCCTGAGCAGCAAAGGGTACCCTTGCTCTGGCAGGCATTCAGTAAAACTGTGCAATGAAAGTGGTACATGATCCAGCTGACCAGTGTGTGCAAGACACCTCACACCGAGCTCTGTTAGAGTCCCTCGGTGCACAGTCTAGGCTGTTTAGCTCTCAGCTCAATGTTGTTTAGCTCTCAGCTCTCACTTCTGGGGGTTTCATTCAACCTTCACGTATATTTAACACTACTTACAGCAGCAACACCCGTGTTTTATTTTCAGTGTTTCAAGCGCACTCAAATACATGTGCCATAAGAATATATAGCAGAACTGGGATGACAGCTTTTGTAAGTGAGAGGATGCAGCCAGTTAAATCCCCAGACCTGCATCTATGAATAATGTTTACGCAGCCCAAATAAGAATGACAAAGTCAGGTCGCTCTCATTTAGGAAAGATACAAAGAAACTAGACAATTATTATAGATGCATCTAATATGCAAGGAATTGTTCAAAACCAGCTTTTATTTTTTTTTGACCTGAGACACCCAGAAGCTTTTTTAAAAATTATTTAAAAAAAAAAAATATTTCTTGGCAATTTCCCACATGTATATGATGAAAGTTTTTGTATTTGGGATACACACCCCTCAGCATTGGAAGAGAGAGTTAAAATGGGCTTTTCTCACACTTTTACAAAATATATGCTGGGACACATAAGCTTCTCATACATACCCATGTGTTTCTAGAGAGGTGCACTTGATGTCTACTACAATAATTTGTAGAACAAGAGGACTTCAAAAAGGAAGAATAACGTGGAAGAAAGTGAGGATGACCTGGCTAGTATGATTGAGATCACGCATTATGTTGAATTGTTGTTTCCACTGCTACAAATAAAGAAATGGATGAACCCTGAAACATAGACTTTGTGATTCTCTCTGTCTTGCCATCAATCTCTTTGGGCAGTACAAGCCACATCTCCAGTTCTATGGGCATCAAAATCTCATCACGGCACAAGAATTAAAGACTGTCAGCAATGACAGGCTAGACTCATGTCATGCTAGAAAGCTATATTTGTTTAACCTTAGAAAAAGACTGGACAAAACTTTCCTTTTAGATGTTGTATTTTAAACAGAAAATTGCTTTTGCATCTAAACAAAGCTGTTCATTTTTGATATAAAGTATAATTTAATTAATTAACTTGTCAAAATGTAAGCACGTGAAATCTATTTCTGACTGCTTTTACAGAGCCACGAGGACTTGTGTTTTGACTAATTTCAATTTCTCTTTTCTGTTCCACAGCTATTCCACTGACCAATACCTCCTGTGACCTGCTGGCTCCACAGCCACCAAACCAACCCGCACCAGCTCATCTCTTCAAGAGATATGACTGCACAGCAAAGGAGAAGATATTCTGCAAACTATGCGTTAGCTCAGAGAGAGGAAACTAGAATCTGTAGGTCCCTAGTGCATTATTCTGATGATGCAGCATGTGGCATTTCCCAGCTATAACCATCAGCAGTTCTGGGGTTTTGAAGTGTTAAAACAAAAAATCCATCTGAAAATTTAGATTTACTGTCTCATTTTTTAATGGAAATTTTAAAATGGAGCACCCTTCTCTTGTCTTCCCTCAACTTCATTCAAACTGTGACACTTTTTTTCTCATCCTTTTCCCTTAGTAACTTAGTGTTTGAAAGCCCAATGTGGCAATACAACTTTAAGAGGCTGAAAAAGTTTAATTCCACTTCTACCCTACAGACAAGCACTAGCCCTATTATTTGTTCCATCCTGTTCATAATCACCAGTTCCAGACTGTTTTCTCCTGGCTGACAGGATACCATGCAGGCTAAGTTGAAGATACAGAGCCAGTTTATCTTCTGGCTGCAGCTGAACCTCTAAAAAGACTCTTTAGATATATTTGCGGCGGATGCCTCCCTCTCCTACTGTTTATGGCTCTGTCCCTACCTTCTGGCATCTGGTCTCTTTCCCACAGACGACCTGTTCACACATAACTAATGATGCTGAGTGACTCATTTCTGAAGGTGCCCAACAGCTTTTGCTCATTTCTGAAGTTTTTCTCGCAGGGCACAAATATTCAGAAACTGTTTCCCACCTGCTATGGGCAGAGAAAACACAGAAAAAACAGCAGCCAATTGCCAACTAAAGCAACTCTTCTTACTTGGGATTCTCTAGAGTAATTTCTTTAATGTCCTATGGCTGGGCTGTGCAAAGCATTGTCTGTGCAGATAACAGAGCCTATGATGGTGAATACTGCAGCTCAGAAGTCCTACACTCTGTGCCAAGGGGCTACACCAAGGAAAATCTGTAGTTCTTTAAAGGCAACAATTCACTGCAGCCATAAGCACAGGCCATCCTATCAGCTGGACAATGTAAGCTATATTATTTGCAGACTGTACAGCTCTGTATAACAGTAAGAGATGTTTGAAATCTGACCTATTTTCTGCTAGAAGCCACTTTTTGGAAATGGATAAGTTCCCATAACAGCTTTTGGATGGTTGCAGTCCAAACTTCCCACCTGATATGATTTAGGCCCATAATAACTGAATTTAATGTCTCTAATTTATTCTAGTTCCAGACTGAGGTTATTGTTATTAACCCCTTCCGCTGTGGTAGATGTGGCAAGGTTTGTCTGTGCTAAGAACACAGTGACTTCCATCTCAAAATCCTGACGGTAAGGACCAATTGAAATTGAAATCCCAGAGGACGCAGGAGAACAAAAAGATTACAATTGCAAAACTGGCCTTACAATACAAGTGGCATTTAAGTACCTATACTTTTAAGTCATCAGATTTATGAAAGGCACTTTTCTATAAAACAAAAATACAGGTTCTAGCAATCAGAAGTACTAAAACCTAGTCATTCACAGTCTTAGAAAAGGTAAAAATGAAAACACAGTTTTGGTGAACCTTCTTCTACTTACACTGTAATATTTTCACTAGAATAGCTTTGCTCTTTTAAAAAGAAAAAAGCTACAAATTTTAATCAAATTACACTCAGAAACTGTGATTTAAAGTAAGTTTAACCTGAAATTCCCATATTTTCAAAAGGACTTAAAAGCCACGTGGATTGTGAAGCAGCAAACTAAAGCAGATAATGGTAAAGCAAAACTCCATATTTTTTAAAAAATGTGGATAACTGCAGAGTAAATACCTTTTTGCGTCAATGCTAAAATGTAACTTAAAAAAAAATCAGGTTGCTGCATGCAGTTATGTATATCTATGTATATTTACATACAGAGAGCTGCCAGGCTACATAGCTAACTCTCAGAGCTGGATTCCACTGATGTTGAATTTGCAAGGTTGAGTGTTAATTTAAATCTTTTTACTACCATTTAAAACTGACCAGACTTACTAAAGAGACACAGGATCATGATAAAGACATGGGGGTGCTGCAGGCTCGTTGGCAAGGTCTGCCTCTTTTACAGGTGGATCTGTCTTAACAAAGCATTTTTGTGGGGAAGCAGGTCTTGTGCCTACCTTTCGCAAAGGCTTCAGTTTTGTCTCCATGATGAACTCATACTTGCACAGTTCACAGCATCGTGTGTCTGAGCTCTTGATCCATTGCTGCAGGCAGGCTTGGTGCACAAAATGAAGACTTCCTGTGCAGTGACAGGGGGTAATCAAAGGGCTCTCGTCATCTCCTTCACAGTGACATATCCTGAATCAGAAGCAAAGCCGCTCATTAGGAGAAGAGGAAGCAGAAAGGATGTGGAAGAGGTATGTAACAATTGTGATCACACACAGTTGTCCATTGAGGATCCTGAGACATACATATCAAAGAAATGTGTTCCGTAAAGGAGCTAAAACTAAATAACTCCATTGCTGCGCAAGCACATACACAGGCACAAAACAATTGAGCACAGACACTGCTAACTAGAAAGCTGCCTTCTAAGAGATGAGGCGGACACACAGAGCCTGACAGATATGCAGTATCCAAAAGGAAAAAAACAGGGTAAGAAATGGCAATGCTTCATCTAGAACAATAGCACTTAACTGAAAATAGCATATAAACAGATTGGACAGCACTTCCCAAGACAAAATACGCACAGAGAGGTACAGCTACCCATGGATTACAATCTGAAACAGAAGACAAAACAGAATTCCCAAACCAATAGTGAAATAGCCCACTCCAACATCTTGAAGAGTTAATTTAGACAGCCTGGATTTTGCACAAAAGGAGTGATTATTTCTAGTGCCAATTTTTAGGAGACAGATTCACAGCGCAAAGATACAGGACTGAATCTCCCCAAAATACACTTACTCTAAATGGACTAATGGTTTTGCTCTCAAATTCTTACTTTGCAAGAGCTGCTAATGAAGCCTCAGCTCTGCAAAATTCCCCATTTCCCTCACAGCATAACTGTGCAGATAGCAAGGACACCTGATATAGCGATATTACCAGGTGCTAGCATTTGATTTCCAGGTCTAATTTATACACAACCCTTTTAATTTATACACAACCCTTGGGTTGCATCAAACATCACTAAGTCCTTCTAACCATGTGGAAGAGGTCATGCATTGAAAGCGGGATGGTAAGGAGCTCAGGGAATAAATATGTCACCAAGCATATGTGAAGTACGCGCTGGCATGCTGCCGTCCCTGTCTATTACTGAAATCTTTTACTGATGTGTAGCATCTTGCCTCTTGCAACCTTGCTGATAGCTAGCAAGTGGAAATGAAGAAGTGGGTGGATTACAACAGCGTCTTGTTGATGACAAGACAGTATGGAACTAGATTTTGCTGGTAATGAGGGGAAATCAAATAATATTGGCAAGTAGTAACAAAGCCAGCTTCAGAAAGTGCTGTCAGGGAGGAAATAGATTAGGATAGTAAAATGCGAGGTACAGGGATGGGACATTTGCTCCTGTACTTAGTGACTCCTGCTCCTCAGCCGCATTTTGGAGGTGGAACAGGGCAGATCTGCAGACAAGTCCCCATGGAGACAGTCCAGAGCTGGTTCTTCCCATGACCTGTGCACATGATTAATCCTCTGTAGTTGGAACAAAGACATCCAACCTTTTTTGGATCTCACGTTATGGATATCACACAGGCCCACCACCGACACCCAGCACTCAGATGCCCCTTCCAACTAAGGCATCCAGAAAGGCCTTTACAAATAAAAGAGTGTGGTGGGATACAAACTGTGAGGAAAAGATTAAAAAAAAATAAATCTCAAGCTCTATTGGTCTGATCTCAGAAGCAATTTTCAGACAGTGTCTGTTTTCCTCCTGTTCCCCACCCTCTGACCAAACCAGCAGTGACTGTCAGGACAACACATTGCTCATCGAAAGCTAAGACATGTTCAGCTTAGCCTTTAATATACATAGCTGATTCTCAGTTTGAACACTGATAAAGAGAAAAACACCATCCCAGAACCCCAACCCTGAAACAAACTGCAAGAGAATTTATTTCAATCCAGAGGAAATTATTTTACTTAGTAGCCTTGTTAAGTGCCTCAGAGGGGTGCAGGACAGCAGAGAGAAGACTGCATGCTTCAAATTACACATATTAAAGCAAGGTGACAGAGTGAAAGAAAAGACAGAAACAGCACAAAGGCAGGGGAAAGCAGAACGGTCACCATCACACAAGGGAGGGCTTGAAGGTAGGTGGTTCTCTGGTAAACCAACCTGCAGGTATCCCCCGATGTGGACACAGGGGAGAGGGGGGGGAAATTTTCTGAGAGGGGGGAAGGGCAGTCAAGGTCACTGTCCTTCTCAACTGAACAGAGTGGTGCCCGCTGCTCTTTTGTTTTCAATTTCACTGAGGTGCTGTCCTCAAAGACGTCATCATCTCCCATATCATCAGAGCAGAAGTCCGTGCTTTCCACCAGCACACTGGAGGATTTCTCAGCTTGGAAGTGACTGGAATAGCTCTCCAGTTCGTGGAACTTATGCAGGCTGCTGGTGCTGGAGGTGTGGGAGAAGGAAAAAAGGTAGCGCAACAGTTTTTTGCTCCTTGAGGTGTCATGGTCCACTTTGTCCTCCAGCAAGGGGATATGCACAGTGCTGTGGTTCTCTGCTCCTCCTGATGCACTCGAGTAGTTGGAAAGGGAAGGAATGTAGGAGTGCTTAGAATTGCTAAAAGAAAGAGGCCTGAGATTTAGCGGTTTCCTCTCTTTAAGATGAAATTTGTTAATCCTTAAACACTGCTCTTGAGTTGGGATCAGTTTGCCTTCTGAGCGTGTTCGCTCCACATAGTCAAAGCACTCACTGGTGCTCTGCGCCTTCTGGTCCACGTCATTGAGAGACTTGGAGAATTTCAGGGTGCGGGTGGGCTTTACATTCTTAGCAGACCTGAGTGCCTGGCCCCGATCCTGCCCATGGGAGTTTCTCTTTGCTGCACGTAACGTGTCCTGACAGATTACTGTCACAGTGACCCCTTGTGTCAGAGGGCTCTGGCAGTGAGGATTTTTCAAGACAACAGCAGACTGCACTGGACTTTGATGACAACACTCAGAAAACACTGCACTGGAACTGCATGCAGAACAGTGGAATAAAAGCACAGAAAGTAAAAAACAATTACATAAGAGAACACATATAATTAAAAGTGAAGAAATGAGAATTACGGCTAGTGTGGGAACAGCAAACATAGCAGGGCCGAACAGTCAGTGGGATTCAACCAAGCAGCGTTAGACAGCAGTCATGTCAAACAAATGAGACGCTTCAAATGGGAACCCCACATTGCTTACTTCCCCATACATGTGCTTTTTCAGTTTTGGTTTTGCTTATTTTTAACATCACATGGGTCTCACTGTAGCCATGCAAACGACACGCTTTACCTGCAGATGTCCTGGTTGGATGGGGTAACAGAAGTCCGAGAGAAGCTATGAGGGGCAGAGACAGAGGTTGGACTTCCAGCCTGCAGTGAAATTAAAACAAACAAACAAACAAACAAACAGCAAGTCACAAGTCAGAAGAGTTTGGTATGCACAGCAATTGCCCTCAGTGTTAAACACAGCATATGGAGTCAGATATCGCCTTGTATCAGATAGTCAGGGGCTAGTTGCAAGAAAGTGGCTTTACTGTCAAATGCAAAAAAGGGAGGACATGCAGCCTCATCCTTGGAAAAGTAGTAAGCTGAACAGAAACATTTTACCCTAAGGTCAAATGCAGCCATCTCTGGAGCGGAACCTGCCAGCTGTCAAACATTGCACAGAACAATAGCTCAGGAAATGAGCAATGCTACAGTAATCAGAATTAGATGGAGGTGTGTGTATAAACTAGTTGGAATTTAGCTACCACATAAAAGCTAATCCTTCCACTTGTAATGATGACAAGACATCAGAGGCCTGTTGTGTATTTTTTTTTCCCCACAAGACAGAACCATCAGTAATTCAGAAACTCAGACACTATTTGGAGACCTATTTTCCATACTAGCATAGGCACATGAGCAATATCTGCCAAACCAGACCATTCCCTCAAGTACTCTTTGTACTTTGTGAAGCCTTTCATCCTGCTCATTCTCAGACAGGCTATTCCACCTACCTGGAGGTGTGGCAGAAGTCACATTTGTGAGACCCAATAAGAGCACAGTGAGAAATAAAATAACTGAAGAATTCAGCTGCACTCGAAAAGATAAAGCTAAGCTCTTGGCGTATTTAACACTTCATAGACAAGCCTCTAAAATCAATATGGTAAGAACCATCAGTCTCATAGTTGGAACTCAATGGGGTAGTGCTACAGGCATTTTCTGCCACTATATTCTGTGGGCCACTAACAAAAACTACTCAACTCCTCCTAGAGGTTTTGGCAAGGAGGAGACCTGCATTGATAATTCCATAGTAGAGAACCTTTAAACCTGGTTCTCCCACATTCCACAGGTGTTGGATAGGCTGTGCCACTCACCCACTGCTCAAAACCCTGCTTGCATTTCAAAATTCAAACAAAATTTACAGCTCTTTTCATCTGCAATGCAAAGCCTGAAACACAGGAAGGAATAATGCAATCAGCAGAACAGCAGAAGTATCAACATCAGGCTGGGCTGCACAAAGACCAGCACAGCCAGACCTGAGCCAGGCAAGTGCACAAAGCCAGACTAGGAGAGAACTCAGGTCATAAAACATGTGTTGCCACAGAAGCACTCAGTGCTCTGTACTTGACATGCCAGAGCGAGCTCAGTCATCACTGTTTTGATGATCTCTGGTCATGGTGCAACACACACACATCATCTGTCCCAGGCCTCTTCGATTCTATAATTAATTTATTAAAAGCTGCTATGGTATATTTAAATAAGGCCGCTGCAGGCTTTTACACTCTCATAGTAAAAGCAAGGTTTCTCACCACACAATATACTCTTCTTTCTTTTTGGGAGAAGATGGGTATACTAGGACACACATGCTACTTAATATTAATAAACACAGCTACAACCATCATCTTCCCTGTTACAGGACTATTAAGGTTTTGTTTCTCTAGACAACAGCACTACAAAGAACAATTTGTCTGGCCTCACATTGGGATGTCTCAGCAGCACCAAACCTGAAAAAAAACAGGTATCCATTTACAGCTGGGTCTCCAAGAGTTGAGGCCAAGGCTCAAACACACACCTCTTGATCCGTAGCAAGGCACTGTAACTTATTCCCTATTCTACCCAGCTAGGTACACGTATAGAATAAAAACCAAGAGAATAACCTGGAGTCAGAAAGCAAACTGAACTATGTCATTACTGTGATGAAACAAATTAAAGACTTAAAGATCAATTATTTGCTTTATCCTGAAAACTATGGTTCTTCACATTTTATACCACATGCACATGCTAATGATATAGGATTCTGATCATACAGTGAGGTGAATTCAGGTATTATTTGGAAATTTGCTCTCTATTTGATGCTTAACCTCTCCTAAAAGCAGGGACATCTCTGACATCAAATTTTATCTTTTAAAAAGAGTTTGTGCAATAATTACTTCTTTTTTTTTTTTTTTTAATGAAAGACTGACAAGTTAGTGAAAGACCTGACACACTATAAGCTGGTATAATTATGCAAATCAAAATTAATAAGACTTAAATAATGAATTATTTAAAAACACATACTTAACAATCTTGTAAAAACAAAATCAGTAAAACAGCGTGTTATGTTCTGCCATGGAAACAGAGCCATTTCTTGTTGGAACTCAAGTCACAAATCAATGAAAAAAATCTGTCTCAAGTTTTATGTTATGAGAAAAATCACAGAAGATAACCTGCTTAGAATTAACACAACCTCTCTAGTCCTTCACTTTAGCAATGAAGCTTTCCAAAACAAGACAGTGGTATTTATGATGTGACAGTCTACGAGCAGACGACCAGTCTAAATGCCTTAAACTTTCCCTTCCGAAACCATGTTACTGGTTTCTTCATCGAATTGCCTGGCACCAAGACAGAGTCAAAGTCTTGCCACTTGGGAAATCAAAAGGCTGGGACAAACAAGAAATTGTGGAATTTCATTTGCATTTCAAACTTACTATTCTGTTTCTAGATGCCAGCACCATTCAGGACAACTTGTAAAAACCCCACATCTGAGGCACATTTCCTTTTCCTCCTATCTTCCTGCTTCAAACCAGTGAGGTCCTTTGCTCCATCTTCATACATAATACAAATGCAACCAAAATATGAGCAGAAGTTAACACACTTGGAAAGGCACCACAAAGTGGAACAACAAAACACTGGAGGGAGCTATGCCCCACCATCAGTTTAAGCTAACATAACCTGTGGCTACCACCAAAAGCCATAGTTCAAAGACCCTCTGGTCTCTGCGTCCATCTTCCTTTCCTCCCGTGCTTTTTGCTTTTGAAACTATTTACACAGCTGCATTGCAAATCAGACTGGGATAGCGAGGTGAGGTAAAGCTAACCACTTCTTTTACTGAGCTTGTTTAATGCCAGTCACTTCTCTAGCTTCAGTTGCTAGAGGAACATCAGTCAGTTAAAGCAATGAGCCTCTACTGGTGAGGCACAACTCACTGACAAGAGAAGACCATAGTAAAATGCAAGCTGCTGTCAAGAGCCCAAGAAGAAAGTCCTGCCAGTCCTAGAAGGAGAGGTGCACGCAGCTTGCCTGGGTTTCCTGACTCAGATACAGCAGCTATCAGGCAGAGAGGTGCCACAGAAGAGACACTAGCAGCCTTGGGCCAGAAGAGGGCAAAAAAGAGGCAATGTGATGGGTAAACGCAAGAGAGAGAGGTGGATCCAGGTAACTTGGAGCTCTGATATTGCTTCTACACAAGGCACAGCTGGGAAAATAAGCAATCAAAGTCTTCACCACTTTGTAGCTTCTGGCACACACACCACCCTTAATGCTCCAGCAGCAGCACCTTTGGTTAAACTGGCTGCTTATGATGGTGACAGCAATGGTAAGTTTTAAAGTAGTCATCACAGGTTTCTGTCATGCTCATTATGTGACGGGTAGCCTAAGCCTTGAAAGCCTGAATAACGCCAGGATCACTTGCTGAATCTCTGTGGACTTTCATGTCCTTTACATGGAGGAGTATCACTTCCACCGACAAGCCTTGGAGCTATGCGCTAGTGAATTACCCCTTACAGCCAGACTGGTTGCCTAAAATAGCCCAGGACTAAAGGTCACTAGTTAGTTAATTGTGTATATTGACACTCCCATCTAATGCAATTCAGTGAGGTCACAGTGTGGCCTTCCACACTGGTGTTTAGATAATCACAGTGACTTTGAAGGCAGCAATGCCTGGAAGCCTACAGCTCTCTGGAGGGTTGCCATCAGGAAGATATATCCTTTTATATATATATATGTGTGTGTGTGTGCATATGTATACGTATACATGTGTGTATATGTATATATGTGCTGCCATAGCTGGTTGTTCTCATTCTGCCCCCACTCCATGAACAGTGTGATCTGTTGCTTAAAGAACTCAGCCTTTTCCAATTACACCAAAACCCCTACCCTGCCTCAGAAAATAAAGTCATTTTTGAAGTGAGCCATAATGAACATGTCAATGGCTTGGGTATATATTCCAAGAAACCTGCTCACCTGAGATGGCCCTTCTAGTTGCTATTGTCTCACTCTGCAATTCAGTACTAGCAATTATATCTGATTCTAAAGAATAGGGCCTGCCATATTCTAAAAACCTTATTAAATTATTCATGGAAGGTAAAAAGTTAGAAACAACTAAAGAAGAGTTCCTCCACTGATTGGAAATCTGAAGGAAGCAAATAAAGGTTTTCCCCCACACCTGCAAACTTTATCATTTCTAGGTGCCACATGAATAGGACCAATACTGTGGCCCTACTATTTGTGCTACAAAACCACCTAGAAGTCTCAGCTAATGACCTGGAACTAACATACTAAGCACTATACACGTTTAATAACAGAGCACATCTCTCCTTTGAGCAGACAAAGAGTTCAAGAAGCACAGTTTGAAGTCTTTTACTCAGGATGAACTGCAGCACAAGGGGCTTCACACAAATACAAATTTAGCAACAGAGCAAGGGGCCAAACACTCCACAACCCAAATTTCAACCTCACATTTTGATTATGGGTTTGCCTTTACACTGTAATGAACCCATTTCAAAACTATGCTCTTCTGCTGAGCTAAAAACATATATAAAACAAGAGAGCAATAGAAATCCTAAAAGGTAGCTGCACCTGCTGTCAAAAAGACATGCTGAAAGATGCCTCGAGCACCACTAGACCATTGCAGCAGTTTCTGTCTGTCTCCCTTCCCAGTAAAAACAATGGGAGCACAGTGATGGTCTTCTCCACCAAGCCAACTCCAACTACCACCAGTCCCTCTGGGGATTAAAGAGATACAGCTAACCACAGCTCATGTTGGCTAAGTGCAGACATGTCCCATGCCTGTCCCAGAGCTGTTCTGTCCCAAGCACTACCAGTAATCAAGGCCCACTACCTTTAATCCGTGCTCCAACCTCAAGCAATCCCGCTGCACTGTGATGCTTTTTCAGCATGAGATCACAGTGCTGTGATCTGCAGTGGGCCACTGGGAATTTTGTTTGAATCAGATTTGTCTCTCTTGGTATTAACACATCACAATGACAAATGTGGCAGAAGCACACAGGAAAGAGAGAATCAGAGGAACGGTTATCACATCGTGTGTTTTAGAAGAACTCATTGCCAAGGAGCTATTTTATCTCTCTCACACAGATCCTATTTAAATGCGTATTAAGACAAGACGACTGCTGCTAGACATGGACATGGCAGGCACTTATCTTGCATGGCACATCTCCAGAAGCAAGGGGAGTCCCAGGCTCTGCTCCCTCCTTAGTTTATGCCACAGAAACCAAGACCAACCACCCCATACCTGTTCCTCTGGCAGGATCTAGGAACAGGCAGCGATCTAAGAAAGCAAACAACAGTGATGTGGGCTTTGTGATAAAAGGCACCAAATGCAACTGCAAGGCGCTTCATAGCTAACCGGGCTTCAGATACGGAAAGGACAACCACAAAAAGACCCAGGGAATCCGACTCTGTGCCACCCCTACCCCATCCACCTCCTCTCCCTTTGACAGGGGCAGCCCCAGCCTTGTCTCATCCACAGTGACAAAACTGAGTTCTGCCTGCTGTGCTGAGAAGTCCTGAGCCTGGGCTGAAGGCTGGCAGGGAGGTCTCAATCAAACCCAAGGGAACATACATAATTTCTCTCAAGCCACTGCAGAAAAAATATAACTGCCTGGCTCCAGCCGTCCACCAGGATGCAAGACATTTGTGTTTTTGCGTTTTCAGCAAGTGCTGTATTCCATGTACATGCTGTCTGAGGGCTCTCGCTGAAGCGCACTACAGTTGTAAAGTCTCCAACACTCATCTGTGGAACAGACGTGGCCCTTTCACTCCATGCTTGCCAAAGGAGGCCTCCGGCTGAAGTAGCACACCCAAACAGCAGTGCAATGAGGCTAACCAGCCGTGCCCATTGTACTAACCTGACACCTGATGTAGCCAGAACAGGCCACCTAGGGACAGAATGGACGTTGTGAAGGTCAGACAGCCCTGCTGACGGGCTGGTTTTGAAAGCTTTTCCTGAACACCAACATGGCAGGATAAAACATCAGTCACTTCTGGTCTTCTCTGTTAAATTCTCCCTACCAGACTTGTACCATTTTGACTTCCAGTGCATATTAAAATCAAGTGCCTTTAGCTGGGATAAGATGCATTGTTAGAACGGAAAGTGCTTGAAAAGAATGGGGGGGACGGGGGGGAAGAAAAAAGATGTAGGAAAGAGGCATTCAAAATTTTCAGGATGATAAACTCCACCATACAAGTTTGGTAACAATTTGATAGGAACCAGCAGTGAGCTGCTGGAAGAACTTTGTTCCTTACTTTCTATAGTGTATATGACTATAATAAAAATTATGCCTAGAAACTAGGAGTGAAACTGAAGTCAGGATTCTGGCAGGAACTTTAGAGATATCAAAGTCAAAGGCACTAGAGAAAGGAGGCTATCTGTCCTTTCAAAACCTCCCCAAGCATAATGTAACCTGCCTATAGCACAGGATTAATGTTGACTAAGCCCAGTAACAATTACGCAGGTTCTGCAGGGAGAAGAACAACAAAAAAAATAGCCCTTTGACTTTAAAATCTTCTTTGAAATACGTTGAGTGGGCTGAGGAAACAAAAGAGGGAACTCCTGCAGGTTCCTCCTTCACAGAGTGCCCTCATACCTACATGAAGTAAGAATCCAGGCCCAGGAAAGGGGGTTTATCACAGCACAGGGGGAGACTATTGCACTCCTTATGAACACAACTCCACTGAACCCCAGCATGAGATTACTTGCTCTTGTGGGTGGCAAAAGAGCATACCTTAATCTTCGCACTACACAGTTTTGCCTGTCTTTTTCTTTCCCCAGTTGCTCAGCAGAAGGATTCTAAACATTTTTCTAAACAACTTTTGTTTCCCTACCCCCAGGCTCCTGTACCTGAACAGAACACCTCTGGGAAGCAGTTCCTTTCAGTAAGCCTTGGTCATCTGATAGACTACAGGGGAGCTAAGCTCTGTGACTGAAAAACCTGGACTGCTTTTCTATGGACGAATGCTCACTGAATCCATCAAAGCTTCAGGCAACAGTGGACGTGTGTATTCATATGCTTTTCTAAATCTGTTCCAAGCTGATGAACAGCCTAAATGGATTTTAAATTTCATAGTAAGCTTAGGCTACCACTTTGCATCTGCACTGGCTGCCAGTCAGCCCAAGAATAATTTAATACTTTGCTGTGTGCTTCTGCTCAAAAGATAAAACTGCACAGGCCTTCAGAAAAGACAAAACATTTACATTTTTTTAAGGAGTGCACTTTTGATTCCTTTGCTTTGATCTCAGTATTAGCATTTTCAAAGTTTACCCCTTAGAGGTCCACAAAAATAAGACTACAAAGTGCTTCCCCACCACGCTAAATTCATCCCTCCAAAGCAATCAGATGACAGTAACAGCCCACATATGACCCGAAGATATTTCCATATGTCACATCATCAGTTTCAGGATGTATCAGACATCTTAAAGCTAAACAATATCACTAATTTGAGGATAACTGTTTACAGATCAGCTTTGTTAGTGACCTTGTTTAACGTGCTTGTAAGCAAACTTCCTTTACCTAAGAGCAGAGGGCATGAATGACCACCACTGAAAATCCCCTTTTTAGCTGCTCTCAGTGACTAGCTGTGGTTTCATCTATATTTAGAGGATGAAACTTCTATAAAGCTTAATTATTTCTCTGTGTGATTTGTATGATTAAGGCATTTACCAGTGAACAGTGGCTTCTTGGCAAAAATACTGGCTTAGGATCTGAGCTGCATACACCTGTGCCAATTGGGGGTGTTGCAATCAGCATCACTGTGCTTGAACAGGGGAAGCTGGGAATCAGGCTGTGTCCAAGTCCCATGACTAAATCAATTCAACCTGCCTTAACCACTGTTTTTTTAAAAATTTCAAAACAAACATAGAAAAGATTACAGAAATTCAACCGTTTCATGTGGAGCAGATTTAAAAGGAGTGTTTGAAATATACACACCAAAAAAGCAAAGAAGGGCCTGGAGGAATGCCACATCCCCCAGCGTGCAACAGACTGCAAAAAACCTAATGGCACCATATGAAGATCCTCCTACATCTTATTCCCTGCTCCTTTTTCTGCTGCTTCTGGCCTCCATCCCTAGTCAAGTATTCAGGTGATTGTTTATTCTTGGCTTGCCCACATGCACTAACAACTCTTCAGCCTCTCTTAGCACCTGCTTCTTGGACAACTGCCTTTTTGCCCCTTCCTCCCAAGGGATGGATCCACCTGGCCTCAACACTTGGGTTTATGTTCGGAGAGGTTCTGCTACCTCTACCAGCTGATATAATTTTCGGTGGCACCATCTGTCTGCCTCCCTCCTTGATCACTAATAGCCCCAGGGCATTGCTTTTCTTGATCACACTGAGTAACACAGCATCCTCTCTTGGCTAGAGGCTGAATTGTGACTCAATCCTTTCCACTCATATTGCACTGCGCAAATGAGAGCAGTGGAAAGATACACAGTAATAATCACAGCAGGTTCATAATGACATATCAGCACCAGAAAGGCTTTGAATCAAGTGTCAATGCCAAGCACTTGTAGCAGATTTGCTACGTTGCTATGCTGTAAGCTAGATTTGGGTGGAAAAATAATAGCTGAAACACTCATTTGCAAGAAGCGAGATCATTATTTCTGTATATGCACACATCAACATATTTGGAAATTCAGCATGCAGTTGATTAAACTCGACTTTGGTTAAATAGCTCCTCCTAAAATGGTGTAGCATCAACATGCTCTGAGGATTTCAGAAAGAGCTATACAGGCAGCCAAGATTTTCCATAATTTTTCCTTTACACGTATTCGATCTGCCTCATTGGCTAGGTTGTTATACTATCCTAAACAGAAATAAAAGGCACTTTCCTATTAAACCTCAGAACTAATGAAAAATTTTCCATGTATTTATGCTTCTATGCTGCTTCCCACTACTATAATCTTTCCTGTTTTGTCCTACAAATTACTTGCAACAGCCAACCCACCTGTAGACTGCAAAATAAATCATTGCAGCTTAGCAGTGAACTGCCTGGATGTGCAAGGCAGTGTTTGGACACATGAGGCAAATCAGGGGACTGATTTCAGCAATGGGACTGCCACCTCTTGCCCTTGTTAGAAGCCATCTCCAGAGTGGAGCAAGTGCACAGAAAGGATCAGACACAGAGGTGACAGAGGAGCAGTAAGAACATCAATACCTCTGGGAAGCTCATGCTTGCAACCAAGAAGTCTCACCTGTTGAGCAAGCAAAGCTGACTTCTGTTCCCCTTAGAACTGTAGCTTTTGCAACACACAGCGATCATGCAGAATGTTTCAGTGTTTCAAGGCGAATGCAAATATTGATATCTCACTTGCCAGCACTCCCAGGAAGATCTTTGCCAGAGTGCAAGGTCCTTCCCACTGCACTGCCACGCTACCAGTTTTTGATAAATTAAGAATGCTGTGCAGCTTTGTATGGGTACCAAACTGTTGCTGCCAGAAGGCCTGTTGTGCTGAATATCAGACACTCTGGGAAAAGTACAATGACAAAAGTACCATCTCTGCTGAACAACACCTGAAAATCCAATTAAGGATCCCTAAGAAAAGAAGAACCAGGCTAAGAAGAAACAGGCACAGTCCCACCACAGAAAAGCACAGATGAGAATTTACGCTCACACGGTATTTATTTCAAAACCCTGTGAATGCAGATTTTCTGATGCTGAATGCAAAACACAATCCTGCATCACTCCATGATAACACCACCTTCAGGTCAGTCAATACCTTGTGCACTGGCCAGTTGTCCTGCTCATCATTTATGACACCTGGTAATCTTGTCGTTCTGCTCCAAAGTCAAAGCTGTCTGTGTCCATATAAACCATAAATTAAGTGCAGCCACAGTTTCCTCTGCTGGAGATAGGCATGAATAGCTTCCTATATGTCGAAGTACTCAGAACAGCAAAAAGGGACTTGAGTTTGTCACAGCCATAATGACTCAGCCTGTCATTAACGGTTACTATTACCAGCAACATCAACTGTGGCAACAAAGGGTTGAGGCTTATGCACCCCATGAAAAATACTGGTCAACCAGCACAGCCTTGCTTGCATGAAGGCTTTGAGTAATTGTAGTTGTGGAAGCAAAAAGGCATCAGGCCTCTAGCTAATAAAAAATCTTATTTGTATTGCAGAAGTAGCAGTAGGGTATGTATTGTAATAAGTTATCTTTGACAGAAGATACTTTTTTACTAATGGCACAACAAAGTAACTGTGCTTCTGAAGTGTCCATTGGCTACATTGAAGTGTGACTAGAATCGGTAGAGAATCATGCTTGCCTCACAAGATCAGGGCCTCTGACAGCAAACATTCTAAAATACTTACATAGTCATGTCCTGATAACAATGCATTTCATGGCGCTAACCATAATTCAGTGTTAAAATGACAATAAAATAATATTTAAGTACGTATCCAATACATATTACAGGACGCATGACACTACATATCTTACAGAGAACGTTACATCAGATAGCTTAAGGTATAAAAGAACATACTTGAGTGATGTTTTTGGAGCAATTTTCCCCCCAAGATAAGATCTCAGGCATCTGTCATCGATCTTGCTCCTACCAAGCTAAGGAGGCTGACAGTGTGAAAGAGAAAACCTACTGTAGCTTCCATTTCATTTGACCTGTAAAGACCGTCTGCAAAACACCAGAGAGTTCTAATGTTTCAGGAGTGACTATCAATGACAAACAGGTATAAGAAGCATTTTCTACTGGTCACATTGTCACAGTATAAAACCCCAGATTTGAAATGAAAGAAAATCCAGCATCCCCAAGTTTATCAAAGACTGAGTTATATCAAGGAACATACCTTTGAGATGTTACTAGAACGGCTCATGGAATGCCCCAAAGCCTTCTCATTCTGAAAGAGGAAGAACAGGATCACTGCAGCAACAAATCACAGTTAAGAGGATATTTTAAAGCTGATACTAGAAATCAAATTCCGTCGAGAAAGTCTTATAGCTGTGGCTTCTAAGAATGCTGCTTCTATTGACATCAGCCTGATCTATTGTAATCACTAAATTGCTTTGTTTGCTTAACAAGACACTACCTGGCAGAAAATCACATAGGCAAGACAAGTACAAACCTAGAAATACTGGAACAATGATTTCTTCTCTCTATGAATACTGCAAAGCCCTCTCCTCTGGTGGCATCTACTTTGGAAAGGATATTTCTCAGCCCTGCCTTATCTACATCCAAAGGTAAACATCCAATCACTAAACCTGAAAGCTCTTGCCTAACGAAAAACAAAAGTATCACAGTGATGTTTGGAAACAATTGTGAATAACCTAACCACATACACGTCATTTCAGGAGACAAAGCAGTGCTGAGGAACTTCCTATTTACCATAAAATTAAGCTGGAAATATACAAGATGGAAATGCAGAAGCTGCAATTTTCAAAACTGAAATCACTGATGAATGTATCTGTTACTGTTCAGTGCACAGACCTTGACTGATAATTATGACAATCTTTTCTTATACTAAAATATACTGTAGGTTTCACCAAGATATCTCATCCTTTAAGGGCTCCTGATTTCTGAACATCAGTTTACCATAAGAGGACATAATTACTCCACTGGTAAGAGCCTAGAAATTGTTATGCAAAAGCTTTTCTGAACAAAATCCAGCAAGAAATACTTTATTCTAAACAAATATTAAAAACAGATCAAGTCATAACGGTTGGTGGGAGAACAGTATCTATGTTCCTCTGAGTCTGGGAAGCTGGGATACAAATCGGTTTGAGACTTACCCCCTTGAAAAACAGTGCAAATGTACTACTTTCTATGGACTTCATGCTGGATTAGAGTTTCTAGAAGTGCATCCTTTCACGCAGGATTTTAGAAACCAAACTCTTTCACATTTATTCCTGAACATAATTTAACCTAACGGAGACACTTCAACAGTCCCCTCTTTGAGTTCTCATTGGCACTGACTGATCAGATAGAGCTTGAGATCGGAAGACCTGCACAGATAATAAATGGGGACATAAAAAACCCAGTCAACTGCAGTTACTCCTAGATCAGCTTGGATATAACACACTGGTTTCAGACCTTCCACATGTAGTTTGTTACAGTTCAAATGACCTTCAATGATTAAAGCCCATGTCAAGTCAGACCGGGTGGCTGGGCACCCAGGTGCTACATCCACACTTTGAGATCCCCATGCTACCAGACATCTCTTCCTACAGCACATCCCCAGAACAACTTCAAAGCCTTGTGCTGAGAAAAAGCAAGGCAAAAACTTCAGCATGCGCTTACAAAATGAGGCAGTGCCTTCCTCTCAATATCACTTGCCTCTTAACACAGTCCTGGGCACCGCCTCAGTTGATGGATAGAAATTGCGTGTCCTCCCTTAAAAACGTGAAGATGTACATACAGTGTTCTGAAATCCTCTGTATGTAGGAGTTTGAGCACCTAGAAGACAGTAATTTAGGCTTTCGGAAGAAGAGAGGAGAAACGTCCAGGCAATTGCCTTCAGTTTCGACTGATGGCCAAATTAAAAATCAGCAAGGATCAGTTTAAGGTCTGGAATAGTTGTGGCCTAAATTACCATTGACTTGAATGCCAGATCTGTGTACTGCAAGGCTGAGTTTGATTTTTGAAATTACTATGATATTTTCTTACATAGATAACAGTATTCCTGGAACAGAAACAAACATGTAAAGACCCCCCAAAATATGGCCATAATGGTTATGTGAAGACTAACACTGGACAAGAGTACTGCCAGAACCAGTACGGCTAAGAATTTACTCCAATCGTAAGGGAGGGACCTAGCTGATTTCATCAAAGGCAGTGTAACTATAGCAACAGGAAAAAAAAAAGTTCATTGAAGCTATAGAAGACAGAAAGAAGAAAGGAGGAGGCAGGGACATGTTCTCAAGCTATGACGAAAAGAGACGAACGCCAGCTGGCAAGCACAAAGACTCATCATTGCATATGTGTGAGGTGGGAGGGGAAGCAGGCTATGCTTGGCCTTCTAGGGATGCGGGGGAGGTAAACAAAGCAAGGCTATATGGGACAAGGGAAAATGTAGTGAAGAGAGGGACCCATGGCCAAGAAGTCTGCCTGAAGCAACACATACAGCTCCACGAAGGTGACAGTCTCAAAATCCAGCTCTAGATGTCAAAGACAAAATTAAAGCAGAGGTTTCTTCACATTAACTCAACACTGCCCAGATACTGCTGTCTAGCTGAAGAAGATGCCTGCAAGGGAGCACGACTGAACTTACACAGACACCTGTGTTGAAATGGATGTGCTAAAATTCAGTAAGCAAGAACAGGCCGGAGGACAAGACCTATATTTGCACAACATGATAAATGATGCATGGCAAATGTAGTCTTAACCATGCCACAGAAACTAGTTTTTCTGCTCTGCCTCCCAGAACTGATTTTATCTGATGGAAGCCAGCAGCTTCTAAGAGACAGATGCTTATATTATCTTTATTGATCTATTGCTGGAAACATACCTATCAGAGGTTTCAATCAGTAGATGACTGCAAAGAGTTGGTTTTGTCAATGAAAGACTCATCATTTAAAAAAAAAAAGGCCTTGAAAAATATTCTCTTAAGGGTTACAGAGTGCATTCACACATCTATTTAAGTATTAGTGATATTTCTAAATGACTCCTAGACACCTATGTGCTCTTTCACATCTCCATCACTTTACCACATAAAGCTGGTACATCCATAAAGTCAACAGGAAATTCACAAAAGCCTCAGCCCAGACTGGCCAAAATCTGTACTCTAATGGGCTCCTTAAACCAACCAGCAGAAGCACCAACTCAGCCCTATTTTCAAGGAGTGACAACTGACCCAAGAGCTGCTACCAGATCCACCACAGACTTGCAAATACACACACATTTTTCTAGTCTGGTTGGCCAGACAACTACCAAGCATCCGCATCACTCAGGTAAAATTGTTTCAGCCCCTGGACACCAACTGACCCTGTCTTAGCCTGTCTCCTAATCAGGCACTTTTTTCAAACAGCTGCTCCAAGTCTCTCACCTTACATACACTCAAGTCTCTCTTGAAAATGTTTTGGGCTGAAAACAGATAAACAACTGAGTTTCGTTGTGCAACAGCAATTCCCAGTTCACTATTACCACTCAAGCAGCACCCCTACTGAAGGAACATACACTGCTTCCTTGCCAGCTTCTGCAAAGGACCAAAAAAAAAACTTTAAAAATCGTTAAACAGCAACAGAAACACCTTTAAGTAATACAGTTCATTAAGTCTATCTGTACCATTTAATTATCTTTTGCAAATATAATAATAATAATCATGATCATCATCATCTATCTTTCAGGAAAAAACACCATGGAAGCCATTAAATAGAGCCAGTGCTTGCTAGTGTTTCCCATGTTGCTATACATTAAGGATGCCATATGTCTTCCAGTCATTAAGATCAAAAAAGAGCTGTAAAGCCATGGAAGGAGCTCTTGGTATATGCAGTTTTTAATGGCAGTCACAATTACTGAGGAACAGAAATGCTAAATATATAAAAATTATTTTAAAGGCAAACAAACAAAAGCTCACTTTTCACACTCTGTCCATCATCGGTGAACATACATCCTGGGATCTTTTACCAATTATTCACAAATTAACACTGACATGGGAGTGGAAAGGCTAAGCTTCTATTAACGGTACTATCTCTACCCACCAAACAAAGGTCTTCAGAGACATTTTCTAGTTTGTTCCCACTGCACAGTAGGAGATATTCTACTCTGGTAATTACAGCTCTAAACACGCTCTCCTTCCCTCTTGCAAAAGCGTTAGTCTTTGCACTTGAGTTAAAGGTCCAGACAAATGCAACATCTGCCAGCACAGACCATACAATTACCACCAGTTAAAGCAAATGTCACTCTACTTAAGCAGTCTTTCTGTACGGGATAATGGGAATCCCGCCTTTTGAAATCATCTGACTCAACCAGAACCACCTGACAGATACTTTAAAAAAAAAAAAAGAAAAAATCTAGATAGCAAAAAATTACAAGTGCAACCCGTAACTTTTCCTGAGCTGCTCACTGCCAGCTGCTGCTCTGAGGTTTGAATCAGAGCCTGGCTCTAGGGAAACAAAGAGGAAGGCAGAAGAAGGGAAATGACTGACAAACGGAAAAACTGCTACACATTCCCACAGTGACACATTCTTCTGAACTACAGATGCACTTGTTTGCAGCTGCCTGAATCCCCTCCCAACTGTAAGTGACAGAGGTGCCTCTTCCCTTCAGCAGTGGCTTCAGCTCACATCTACTTTCCTGCAGGGCTCTTAAACTTGCCTTCTTCACCTTGCTGGCTCATTTTCCCTTCTGCCACCATTCCTTGGTTACTCTTGCATGATAGCTCTTCCTTTTCAGTTCAGAGATGTAGAAACCACCACCTCCTTCCCATCCTTCCATTTACCTCAGTCTTCCATATTCAGCCCTTCCAATTTATTTTACCCTTGCTTCCCTACAATGACATATCAATTTTTCCACTAAGCACAAGAGCTATGTAACTTAGTCAAATCCAGAAGCCTTGTGAACCCAAGAACACCAGTTCCTATCAGCTGAGCCAGAAGGAGGGTCCCCACCCACTGATAAGAATTCAGGCAGCCACAGCTGCTCTTGTGCATGATACCAATGTATCACACTGACCTTTCTCCCAACTCAGCTGTAGACTTAATGCAGCCTCAGCAAGTGGGCACCCTAAAGAAATACAACTTGGATGTCTTTGCCAGGATGGAAGGAAAAAAACACCTTGGTAAAATGGTTTGGATTTTGTGTTTCTAACATTTTGGTTTTCAGTCATTAAGGCAGGTATACAGAAGACAACAGAGGAGGCAGTCTCATAGCTTGTGTAGCCTTCTTCTGGCTACACCCCTGACTACACACCCACATTTAGTCCTAAGTATGGCCAATACTAAATCCATCTTTATCTCTGCTTATAGACCTGGAGAAGAAACTGCAAGCCAGGTCGCAATGGCTTAGCAAGGTGATTTTTATTCTTGCTCGCTCTGGGAAAGGAGGGCAGAGGGCACCAGAGGAGAGTCTACCTTCCTTCTCAAGCCACCAGTGCACGAACCTAGCACCTGCCTGCTTCCAAATTCTTAATTCTCTAACACACCAGTGGCCTGACAAGGCACCGTATTCCCCGTTTTGCAATACAGCTTCTATGTTATTTTATCTTACATGATAAAATGGGTTAAGTTCCTCATACAACGATGAGTTCTCCAACTAAAATATCAGGAATGGAGAGCAGAGCCCTTTGTTTTGATGACGTTCTTACTGCAGTGCCCCAGCTGCAGATTCCTACAAAGTAAGTGCTAATGCCTCAGCCCAAAGGAGACACAGTTAAATAAACCAGGGCAGACTGGAGAGGGCATTGCCTACTTGTGGTTTTATACCTGGAATCCAAAAGCCATTTTAAACTGATTTTGTGCATTACAATTGCATTTTAAAATGACAGTTTAAATACAAGGTCAATATCTAAAATCACTTACTGTTATCAAGTGGCACAGATACCATTTCAACAGTCTTCTGGGTGAACAGTTGCTTTCCTTATTAAAAAATTTTGTAGAAAACAATGCCTAAGCAATAATTGCTCCTATTAATACAGCAATTCTCATTCTTAGATCTTATGAGAATTACAGAATGGGACACAGAATGACACTGCTTGAAATGATGTGGTGCAAGTGCTGAGTAGCTGAATCACCCTTGCACGGCAAGTGAAACTCAGTTCTTCCATCCAGTCCCATGACCAGAGCATGAATGCACAGTTGTTCTACAAACATGCAGCTGTACACACCCAGGTATTGTTTCAGGTTTCATAACTCTATCAGATTTCCTAACAACCTCTTCCCAGATCTTATGCAAATCTTGCACTGCAACTCTATACCTGAACAGTAGAAATTAAAAAGAACATATGCTTTTAGTTTGGGGAGAGGAGAGGTTGTTGTTAATACTGGCACATGCATTTAATTGTCTGAAGTGGACAGAATGAGAAGAAAGAAATGGGAGAAAGCTTCGGGAATTATTTTCTTCATCTGTCAAAACCAATGGAGTGTGTAAATTACAAAAGCTTTGTCAGCACTAGATTTAATGACTGACAGAACCCAATGTTTAATTACTTCAATAGGAAATGGTATTTTGCATCATATTAACTGAATATGCCCTTTATTTCTTTGGCAGTCACCAGGTCATCATGGAAGAGCAATACACACATTAACAGTTTATAAAGCCAGTGCCATGCAAACTTCTTAAACTTTGCTCATTTCAAATTTTTGTCCATAAAATACAATGAAATATCATCAAGGTTCATCAATGATTTTTGCATGCAGCTAGAAGAATAATGAAATCTAATCAAAGAAGAGTAATGTAATCTATGACTTGCATCTTGTGCAGTATTTACACCCCAACACCGGAAACTGAAGGAGGTGATGGAAATCACACCACCTATTTCCTTTTTCTGCCTTCCTCGAAACCCAATATAAATACTGAAAAAGGAATTCAAATAATCTGTCCCATCCAGCTAGCCCAGCATATTCTGTTATTGGATTATCCCACTTGATTCTCCTGGACCAGCAATTCACAATTGAGTGCAGAAACCCAACATAAGATTTCAGATCTTCCATCACAGCGGAAAATCTATAGCAAGTTCACTGTGGATTACTCAGCTCACTAACTTGCTCATTCATGTTCACATCAAGCCACTTCACATAGTGGGAAACAAACTTGGAAAAACAACCTGAAGGCAAAAAACAAGGCTGGAAGTAAAACATAGGAGAATTAACAAGCTTTATTCCAGGTGCTGAACTTACAGCTGTACCTGCGAACATCAACAACAGAAATAAAATCACAAGATCATATGGCTTTAACAGAAAAGAAAGAGCAATGAAAGCAAAAGATGACAGACCAGATAGCTTTAATGGCAGAGTTCAAGGAGTTTAAAGAACAGGCCCCTTGTGGGTTTGGGGAGGGAAGTCAAGGAGGCAAACAGATCACAAACGAGAAATATAAATGAGAAGAAATTCAAAGAACAGGGCAAACGTAGCAGAATGTTGAACCTAAATAAGAATCTCTTGCCTATGTCTGTACCACAGTGTGGTCAGAAGCACAACGTGCTTCATCTCCAGTCTGCCTTGTGAATAGCTCTTAAGAGCTTGCATGGATGTGTCTGATACTACGCAAACCTGACAGACACGTAGGCCCCTACATTTTCCAGATAGGGTGCACTTGTGTATAAGTTCTTGCTCATTTTGTATTGCTGCGTGCTCAGTCTTGCCAGTTTAGTCTTAGGAGTACATGGGATACAACACGTGGATCCATTCTTGAGTCTAGCCATACAGTGGATAAAGTGAGGCCAGCATTCTCTTCAAAAAGGCCCTTTTCTCCATGCTTTGTTCTTCAGATTATTTTTTTAACATACTGTTTTTTCCAGATTTTGCATTGCTTTGCTTTATTTCCAAAGGTTCCACGAAGTGCACCTGATTATGGATAACCTACACTTCCAGCTGCCACTTCAAAACTGAGATCTGATCTCCATATCCCCTCTTTAATTGTTTGAGCTAGAAGATGACATAAAAGCCTTCCTCTTGCTGAGCTGAAGCTGCTTCACCTGGAAGAGCAAATATTAATTCCTGCACAAGACCACCAATTTAGCAGATTTCACTAGAATTACATCCATTTGCACACTCACGATATTGACATGCCACATGCCCAATTCCTAACAAAGAAAGTAATCTGCAAAGTTTGACATCAAACACGTTTTATGGCTGTTCTTATCTTGCTGTTGCCAGACAACGTGCCTAAAATGGATGCATGCCTTTATGTGATGCAACAAAAAAAACCTGAATCCTTCCCTCAAGGAATGAATTATATGAACTACAAAAGACATGATCCAAAAATATACACCTTTCCTGATAACAGAGGCAATATGCACTAAGCTTACCTGTGTGAAAAACAAAATGCCATTTCAAACAATTCTGTGTATTTAACAACAGAGAGATGCAAACATTGAGGAAGCCAGCAATTATAAACAGATTAAAAGGAATAACATTATCTTTTGTGAGGTAATCACATTTAATGCAACTACTGAAATTCTCATGATACCCTACATGTGTCAATATGCCAAAGCAATTGACTATTTTAAACATTCACAGATTAAATAACCCTCTAGGCAACTGCCAAATTGAAATTTCTCAAGCTGCCAACAGACATAGGAAGCCTGCATCCTAGAAGAATGCTCCAAAGAGCTGGCGCTCCTTGGTGTCTACACGACTTTGTAGGTGCAGTCGCTTGCTGCGGGACCAGGCTGTGGGTGCTCCTCAGGCAGGGCAGCAGGCGGCTGCGCAGTCTGCACATCATGTGCGGCTTGGACACGGTGCCAATGCAAACTTGATACTTCAAGTTGCTTCTATTTTTCTCAAGGATTTTCTCTTATTTTCCTCCTTTTTTTCCATCTTAAGATATTAAGATTGCTTATTAACCTACTTCTGACTGCATGGATCATAAGGGCAAATGATATTCCTCACAACAACAAATCACTTCCCAGATGATGCTGGGAAAGCATTCAGGATATTTTTGGTAACACTGAACATGATACGGCCAAAAGCACATGACAAAAGAGCTCTCGAAAGAGCTCTTGTAAATATCAGACAGGTTTAGTAATACCTCCTTAGTCCAGACCAGCTTGGTTTTCCCTTACATTCCATCTTCCAATTTTTATCAGTGTAGTTCGCAAAGTACCCTGACCCACAGCATTTCAAACTCACCTAATGTTAAATGATCAGACAAATTTAGGTAAATGAGGAACTGGGCCCTACAGATCTCATTGAAGCTACTTAGCCAAACACTGGCTAGAGTGAGATCACTTGTAAAAATCCAACCTGTGGTGTTCTGGAGACATTTAAGCACATTTCTTACAATTGTTTCTAAGGTCAGAGAAAACACAAAGAATAATATCTAAGAAAAACAACACATTCAACCCTCCTTACAGAAATAAACCCAAACTACTTATGGAAAACACTGCTCTGGGAGAAAAGATGATGCACAGCTAAGAGAAAAGGTATAGTCTTAATTTAAAGGGTAGTGCATTTAAACTGCAGAACAAGAATCTTCTAAAGCATAAAACTGCTAAAAAAAAATCAAGTGACTGTTCAGAGTTCCCAGCCAATTATGCAGGAAATGCAGGGGTCAACTGACTATTTAGCCCAAGTCGTTTTAAGATCAGACATGTGTAAATGCACACACATATCTTTTTTAGGTTAACACTCAATTAAAATACCTACAGAAAGCAGACACACAGCCAACTACCCTCTCTTTCACCAAAACACAATCCCTGATACCAGAAACAAAGGCAAAAAAGACTCTCTAGGGGTAGCTTCAACCAGCAACCCAAGAGCATTTTTTATCATTTTGTCAGGGAAGCACAGCTGGTCTCACATGAAGCTTCACCCGATGCTTTGGGATGCAGCCAAAGCATGGGACCAGGCAGAAAACCAGTACTGGGGACACCGTCACTCCTGAGCATGAGCACCCACTGGTGCTACCATCAGCGCTCTCTGCGGTTTAGTACTGTGAACATTTAAAGTCATCACACTATTTGAGTATCAGCATATGGCAAGAACCTGGTAAGGCAGCACTTTGAAACACCTGGCTACACCCCCAGCCTCCCATGCCATCACTAACCAGCCCTGCCCACAGCACAGGGTATTTTTTGCAATCACATGTTCAGAGCTTTCTGCAAAACTCGGACTTAAAGTAGCCAATGCATGTGCCTTGCTTTCACAGGTCTATCTTTCAGGACCATTCCCGTTGCTACAAACCCTGTGTGAGCAACAGTGACTCAAGAGGCCATTTCTCACTGGCAAAGCAATTCCATGATTCGCACAGCTCTAAAAACTGCAAAAACCTCTTCTCTTAAACACAGAGGATTTAACACTCTAAATGTACTACTTTTTTAGCTTAAAAATCTGTAGTCATTAATTTTATATCCACATTTGGGGTGCTGCACTTGAAATACCAACATTTTCAGTAATATTAAAAGGAACTGAGGGTGCAGGTTCTCAAGAGTCACAGAGAAACAAGTTTCAGAAACCAGCAAACAAAGGGTGTGCTGAGAAATACTGCACTCTTCAGTCACAAGCAGATCCCCTGGCAGTCCCTCTCTCAGAGGATGTTTAGGACCTGTTACTCATAGGAGAAAATCCTGCCGATTCTGGTTGCCTTCCAACCATACAGCGGGAACTGGGAAGTACAGCACCATACATCACAGATATCAAGGCAAGAACAACTAAAATGCAGGGAAAATAAAGGACAGAAGCAGAATTTTTATGTGCTCCATTAGTCTTTCCTGTATATCGCTCATTAAATGGGTCTCTGACAAAACAGCTGAGGAAGAATTCCACATCTATCTGCAAGTCAGTTAACACCACCTAAATCCATGTCTAACAGCTGATGTTATCCAAGTTTACTGATATTGATCTTTGGTATATGCGTACCTCATGTTCCCACCTTCTCCACTATGTTTGTCACAATATCTTATGCCCACAAATTAAAATTGATTAAAAAAAAATCTTTTTAGTGGAAGACAAGTGCTCAGAAGATTCAGATTCTCTAAATTTTTGATACCTTTCCTACTCTTAGAGAAGATAAGCACAACTCTGGCGGAAATGAATACTGAAACAGTAGAAAAGCCGATGGCAGGTCAACAGCTTTTGCATATGGTCACTAGAAATTAAATCCTAGCTCCATGGAAGTCAGGGGGAATTCCACCACTAATATTAATTGGATCAGGAGTTCAGCCTCTGTTAATAAGACATACCGCAGAAATGCCAATAGTTCAGCAAGAGACAACTGGGGAGATCAACAATAAGACAAGTCTTTATATGAAGACAGCTGAAACAACAGATTATTAAAAGAGAAAGTAAATAAATAAGGTGAAGAAAAGACATGTAGCTAAGTAACAAGACTTCACAGTTGTGTCCCACACCTTCAGAAGGACACCAGGAAGCAGGTGACTCAAGGCAGCTCCTGCAGGCTAAGACACACTTGGCTGAATTATTTCCTGGAGGAAGCAATAAACCAGCACTCCATGAGAACACAGCAGTCCCACCAAAACCAACAAGAAATGCCTGTGGTCTCAGGAACACTCGGACTGAGTCACTATCAAGATCCTGATCTAAAAACCAAAAGTGTTTCAGTAACTGCAACTGGCAGTAGGCACACTTCAGCGTATCTGGACCTAAAGTAGTTTTAAAATATTGACTTGCCTTAAAGCATGAGAAGCAGAGAAGAAAAATTGCAACAAGAGTCAGCTAGAAAAACATGTGTTTGCCTTTGCACATGGAAATCTAAATTTGCTTCACATTCAACAGGGAGAAGCAGGAGTTTCTAAGCAAACCGCAGGAAGGGACCGCTGTGCAGTGCTGATTCCGAGCAACGCCAAAGCTGATGGAGCTGTGTTGCCTAAATAAAGGCAGGGATGAGCCCAGTGACCCAGCACAGCAAGGCAGTCAACCTGAAGACTATCAAACAGTAAGAGGGAAAAAAAAAAAAAAAAAAAAAAAAGATTATTTTTTGGAATCCAGAGTATGGTGCTCTGAGCAACTCTACCTACCATTGCTGGGCAGGGCAGCTGTAGCTGAAAAAGGGATGCTCTGTGCAGGCAGCCTCATTTCCCATCACTGTAGCCCTAAAATCACCAGATCACAGTGGGAGACTGCCTGAGGCAATGAGATGGGTGACTACCAAAACCTACTGGCTGAAGAGAGGACTTCCAAAAGAGGAAGCTTCCCCCGTTCCCCACTGGGAAAGTTCAGCACAGTTACCGTCTCATAAGTAGGGCGGAGGTTTTTGTGTGTCTGAATGAGCTGAATGGCAGCAGCTGCACAAGAACTAAATTTATCACTGCAGTCCCAGGAACGCCTCCATTTTCTGCTAAAATAAAATCTCTGGGCCATTAGACTATTGGAACAGAAGCTTTTCCAGTTAACTAAAGACATTTACTCATTCTCTTTCCGCATCTCTCATGCTCCAGTTCCAGTAAAATCCTGCTTGGTTTCAGACTTTTTTATGAAACACACATGCATCAGGTCAAAAGTACCAATATTATGCGACTAGTATTAAACAATTCACTTCACTGGGTTCCTCTGCCTCTCGCATTTATTCCTATGAATCAGAAAATGAACTGCAGCTGTCAGAGTGCTGGCTGACCTACTGGGGACTGTACTGCATTCCTGCACACATGCTGACATTGCATTTTCTAAAGTTTATTTCCCAAGGGGAAAGGGTTATAAATAAGTCTCATATACTCAGTAAATCTCCTGCCCTTCATTCCGTAGAGCTTTGAGCGGGGGCATTTTTTTGTCACAGGAAATTGCATCAAAGTTTTCAGAAAAAGTGTATTAGCTTATACGATTTGCTTTTGTTGAAATGCTTTTAACTTGACCCCCACCAAAGCTAGATTTTAAAAAAATCAGTTTCAATCTGCTCTATGTTCACATATCCTCTATGTCTACACATTTGTTATTTGCAAAAATCTGGACATCTACGAAATCTGCAGCTATTTTACAAGGTAATAGATTTTATTAAAATACATTTTGTATTTTTTAAAAGTAACTCAAAAGAACCCCAAACAAACACAAAAAAACCTGCTAAATGATTAAAGGCATTTCTCTATACCTTCTGAAAACACATACAGTCAGATCTCTAGGGAGGCTGTTTTCTCTTGCGGTCTCCACTTGGAATTGGGCAAGAAGCTGAAGCAATAAATAGGGGCTTCACCACAGGCTCTAGAATCCTGCAGAGAGGATCCACTTCTGAGGTAAGATGCTCAGATCGTCAGCTTTTATGCCTGGGCCATCACATTGACAAAACACTGATCCCATTACAAAAAGGTTCTGATCCAGAACTGGAACTTCCCAGTCCATACCTCCCCACACCCTGCCCTCAAAAACTATTTCTGACTCCACTTAGTTTTGAAAGTACAAAAGATAAAATTATGCCTAAATGTAAGTAACTAGCCTTCCAGTTTGAAATGACTACTGAAATATTTTCTAGGAGGTTAAAAAATAAGTAACGGCTGTTTTGGAAATCTATTTTTCATAAAGGCCAAACCTCAGATAAGCAATATTGCCTATCTGGACAAAAATTACTTTATGTCCAAAACAAGAACAAGACAATATCAAACAAACTGTAAGAGGGACATGATGAGGCCAGTCAACAATTCACAACCTCTTCCAAAATACGCTCCAGGAGTTTAACATCAATATCCTGAAGTAGGCAACTGTGGCAGTCATTTAGGAGAGGAGAAACCTGAGGCACATGGAAATTATGCTGCCCTGAGTGAAATTCACCCCTGCTTGTCCTACTCTTACATGTGGTGTTGCTCAGCAGCTGTGTCCTGTTACAAACACGTGGCTGAATAGTGCACGTGGTTTACACGGGACGAGTTTCACGTACAGTGAAACCATGCAAGAACATGATGGAGATCTCCCCCTTCCATTCTTCAGAGTTGTAGAACGTACATCTCCAAGATGGATGTTGTCAGGGCACTGACTTTCACATGGAGCACCAGACACTGGGATCTGCTGAAAGAGCTGCCTCCTGGAGCTCGTCACCTGGTAAACCACTAACTATATAAGTGCTTCCTCCAAGTCAGAAGAATGGTCTCATTCACCCCACCACTTTTCCTCCCTGAAACTGTCCTATTTGTCCTCACCACTCGTAAATGTGATCCCAATTTCTCCTTGCATTTCCCTGGTTGTTCAACGGCCTTTAGATCTCTAAGCACAGTGGTCCATGAGAATGCAGAAGGTGCTCCACAACGCCCTCATTCCTGTGCATAGAGGCAAGCAAACTAACGATAACACAAAGAGTAAACTAACATTCAAAGATGCCTATTTTTTTTTTTTTTCATTACAGGTGAGGCACCACAGCAGAAGGAATCCACAGCATTTACCAAATATTTGGGATTTCGGATGTTAGGATCTTGGGATTCAATATTAAGAAACGCTGCTTTGGCCAATAATTGTGTGGGCACTCCTCATCTAGGTAATTTGATATTTACATTTTTCCAACCTTTGGCGCAAGCAGAAACCTTGCTGGCCATGCTCTCTCACATACAGACATAACTGGAGCATAGCAGTGGAACTGAAGTAAGAGGATTACATTTCAGGAGGGACATGTTTTGGTGAGAGACTAGAGGCTTAAGGGGATTAAAAGATAGGAGCTGCATCAGAGTGACAGGGTGAAAAACAGCAAAGGCCACACATAAACATTGCCTATAAGTAAGGATTGCTTCATTTCCTTCAGCAGCAGAGACATGTAGCTAGCAGAACAGCAAATGAACCAGTGAACGCATCAACTGCATCTTCAGCCGTCTCCATTGTCCCCAGCACCATCTTAACTCATGTCATACCTGCATCTTCTGTCTCCTTGTGCCTTTTATCACCCTTGTTTCTTCTTAGCTGCTGCTCTTCCCACATGAACCAGCCCTTTTCTCCTGTCTATTATTATCTATAGTCTTTCTCTGTATCACTCCACGTCACCACTGGAAAACAAATTGGAAATAGTTTTTAATTCAATGCAAGAAAAGGATGCTGGGATACTATATAAAGGAGGGTGACTTACACATAAAGAAACTAGAATGGATAGAAATACATCTGCCTTCATAAGAGCTAATCCTGGGTACAAAAGAGAGCTTCTGTAAGCTTTAGAAAAAAGGACTACAATAATTTTTAAAATCCAGGAGGATTTTATTTTTCTACTAGCTAACACTCCTGCAAAGTGGAGCATTAGATTTGGCTTCCAGATCAATATGCCCTTCTAACAAATACTTACAGAAATGGTAGTTTTATTCTCTGAATGATATGCAGTTGAACTCACTACCAAGCGTTACAAATGCCGGAGGGCCCAGCATGACTGGAACGTCCTATCTGGATAGAATTTAGAAATCAGAAAACTATGCTAAAGTCAACTGATGCTTTCAGGAAAAAAGAGAATTCTGGAGCAGACCTTTGTGGCGCTAAGCATAACACATGGCAAAACACTGGAATTGCTTCAGAAAGCTTGTAACCCAATAGAAGAAAATTTAAAGATAACTACAGCAACTTGACAGCAGACACTGAGATGGATGGATACTGGCATATTGAATAAAAGCTGCCAGGCACATTTATGTCAAATACATTAAAAATATATATACACACACGTATATACATATATATTAAAAAACCCCACTAAAAACTAGATTTTTATTTCATTTAATGGAAAGAATCTGCACTAGACAGGGCCGAATCCCAAGGGCTACAGTAAAGTAAGCCAAAGAAACCTTCACAAAAGAGAAGTCCTGGCAGCGTCATCTGAATTTTAATGACAAGGTAGTTGTGATTTCATTTATCTCACATATAGCATCACAGAAGAGAAAAAATTCAGATGACCACTGAGCCAGGAGATGGGAACCAGAGGTTCACTATCTGTAGTCAGACCTTCATGGCCTTGGATATTAAACCTTCAAAAGGCTGGTTGAAAAGAATGGGACAGAAAGTCAGAGATCACCTCTGAAAAGTGCTGACAGGTAAAACTGGTTCATATCTATAAATGGTACAGAAGAGGACAACTTGTAAAAATACTCTCATTACACTGAGCATACTTAAATTCTCTTCCACTACTGTTCAGGAGTTCACGTTTCCCCCTTGCTAAATTCACACTTCTTGGTAGTGCAGATGTCCTGTTTTCATTTCAAGTATACCCGTGTTCACCTTTCTTTTCCTTTCAGTGAAACCATGTTAACATCTTCCCTGGAGTCAGACACGTGAGAAAACTTCTACTTGTGCTTCCACAAATCAAAACCAGCTGCTACATGGCATGGCACGTCATGGCAGAAGTGAAAACTATTTTAAATAAAAAGCAGAAGACCGAAAAGGGGAAAGAAGGATAGAGAAAGTAATAAGCAATACAACCTGCAGTAAAACTGAGAAGGAAAAAACCAAAAGAAACAATTCCCCTTTCCCTCTAGTTTTTGGTTTTGATTTAAAGGCAAAATGACTCTCATATTTCTTTGTTGAATTTGGTATGTAGGTCTTCTATTGACAGACAATTTGCAGAAACCATTAAAGGCTTGAAGTATCAAGAAAAAGTGGACTGAAGGTCCTGCTTCACATGCTTTTTCGTGGGCTAGCGGAGAATATCTAATGGCAAAAGAGAACGAGGAATTCCCTTTCCAACTGTACCCACTCAAGGAATGTTTTCAGCTCTCCTATCCTTACAGCCATGAGAAAAAATTGACAAGATGTCTTTTCATTGTGAAAATGCTTCCAGTTGAAATACACAGGCAGCCTGAAACAGCTGGTCAAGTGGGGGCAAGACATTCAGCTAAAATGCTGGTGTGGCAATGATGAAATATAGAAACAATAACTTGCCACTAAAGTTCATTACTTTAAGGTTGATGAAAAACAACAGGGACAGTTATAAACCATTGCCCCTTCAAAACCTGCAGCTCCCAAGCTTTCCCATATATAAAGCCATTTCAAGGATGTTGACTGCAGCTAGGCTCATAATTTCTTAATTTAAGAGCTTCTTTCCAATTGTAATAACTACAACAGACTACAGGACAGACGATCACTAAGCGAACTCCTACTCTAACCCTTGATTGTAACCTGGGAAATGAGAAGCCAACAGAAGTCAGGACACTAATTTGACTTGAAACAAGGGATATTTTTAGGCATAACAACACACTGTCAGTGAAGACCCGAGTAGGCGCAGAGCCACAATTATGGGAGAGGGAAGTATTAAAAACATAATTTTAGCAGAAGCATAGTTCCTGAGTAAAGCAGAGAGAAAACGCAGGAACTATTACCTCAACCACGATGGCCCAGCCTGGATTTGAAAGCAGAGCTGGTGCCTCTAATAGCCTAAGGTATTACATCTGGTTCTTCAAACTAATTCGACCCCTTTGAGACAGACAAATACTTCCTTGGGGAAGAGAGTTGTTACATTTCAAAGTCCTAATGTTAAACCACTGACTGTCAATCGAGATAAAACAAGCACCCCAATGAGTCATAAAACACTAATTTTCCATCAGACAGCAAGAGAGAAACTGATGACAAGAAACAACAACAAAATTAGCCATTAACAGAAACCAGATGGAATGGTAGAAAACTATTCAAAGAAAACTATTAACTTAATATCAAGAGAAAGAAATAACAGTGTGTAGTAACCACAAAACGTCCCAATATGGAGACCAACCAACCATCAAGGTCAACAAAAGGGAGCTTAAATTGGTTGGTTTTGAGATTGCTTCCTGTTATGCTAGGCTAAACTGGGAAAAAGAAAGGAAAGAAGGGAAGGCGGAAGGAAAGGCGGAAGGAAAGGTGGAAGGAAAGGCGGAAGGAATCCTATCACTGAAGAGCTTCAGATTAACTTTTACTACCAAAAAAAAAAAAAAGTGAAAGATTCACAGGTCTCCACAGTCCACACTAGGACCTAGATTAAGCTTTGTCTAGGAATATGCCAATTTGAGTCACCAAATTGCCACTGAAGCACTACTGGCTCTAGTGATCAGAAACCAAAGTGTTCCCCACTTTTTAAACAACTCAGTTTCCTCAACCTCTGATACACACACACAAAATGACTCAAGTTTCAAAATCACAAAATTAGCTTAAAATTCATAAAATGAGTGCACACATTCCCAATCACATGGGCTGAGTACACCAAAATAAACATGACAAAAATAATTCAGCAACATTGCCTAGTATCTGCACAAGAAAGGAAAAAAAAAACTTAAAACGCGTTTCAAGCACTAGTTAAAAACAAAAAGAACATTTATCTTCATAACCTTTATTTCAGTTATGTGCAGGACAAATTCATGGGTACGGTGCTTCCATGCTCAGTCCAGGGATTGTAGAACCACCATTTCTTTTAACATTATAACCTCATTAGTTCAGTAATACTGTTTTGATTTTGCTTTTGAAAGTGTTATACCTCAAGAAGAAGCAACAGGGTGTGTTTGTTTTGGTTTTGTAGGTGTTTGGTTTTGTTTTTTTTTTTTTTTTTTTTTTTTTTTTTTTTTTTTTTTTTTTTTTTTTTTTTTGTTGTGTGGGTTTTTTTTTTTGTGTGTTTGTTTGTTATTCTGTTTCTTTTGGTTTGGTATTGGTTGAGTGTGTGTGTTGATTTGTTTTGTTTTTTTCCTGGGGGTTGGGGATGGTGATTACTTTTTTTGCTTTACTAGGACTGAAATTCAGGGCTCTTTTTTACCAAATGAGGCTGACACTACAGAGGCAAGGCTGTCTGAGGTTATCACCTAGCCAGTAGGTTGAAGTCATTCTGTCCTTTGCCACAAGGCAAAATGTAGAAAAAAGGGATGAGATACAGGGCTCGGGGGGAGTAATCTATGTAGTCTTTCAACCCTGAACTGCTTAACTAAAGAAATGGAAAAATCACCCTCTCGCAATGCTGAGACTATAAGCTTTTTGGAGCGCTTGTTATGTCTTTAGGCACTTCTGGACAGCTTTACAGTATCCTTCTGGTGTCTACAGATAACAACAAAATAAGAGAACGTGGAAGAAACAGCACCTATGGATATTCTCTATGCAGTTGTATGATGAAAGGCTCAAGTTGGACCCTTCTGATTTCCTCATGGCTTGCCTCATAAAGAAAACACATTAATGTAATTAATTCAAAAGAAAGGAAAATTATTTACTACCAAGCAGGAGACAAAGTTACAGGCAAGAGTATTTTAACTCATTTCAACGAAGGCAGCTCCCAATCAGACTTTGCAGAGCCTGTGAGGCTGTACTGGGAGAGACAACTGCTACCTCCTTCAAGGCCACTGTGGAACCCGCTCTTGTGAGAAGCTAAATCACTTCAGTGAGAGGAAAAGGTGACATGAACCTCAAAGGTTTTGGTCCTAATAGAGGTAGAGTAACTTTTCAACACTGGCTGAAAAAAGTAGCTCTCATAAGACTTATCTGACTCATTAAAACCTAGTTTCTGAGATGACTGGCAAAAGCATTGATTGCTTGGCTGTTCATCATCTCAATCTAAGCCATGTTAAGGTTCCAACACACCTGTAACAGACACCAAGCAAATACATTTAGCAACACTAGTTATTTGGTGAGCCTGAAGTCAAGATAATAAAATAGCACCAGGAAAGTCCCTAATCAAGGTCTTTGTCTTTCGTCCATGTATAGCAGACAGATGAGAAAGGGATATTGCTAACAAAGGAATGTATGGATTTTGAGAGACATTACAAAAGGGTATTTTTAGCAAATGCAACCATAAGAAAGAACGGCGTAGTTTTAGCAACAAGTGGAAAGAATCTGTAAGCAACAACAACATACCCAGAAGCGATGTTTAACAAAAATTAAAACCCAATGTCAAAAACACATCAAGAAGAGACATGAAAGGGAAGGCAAGCAAGTCACAAAAAGACATCAAAAAGGAGAGAAGGTGGGAAGAACAGCATAATCTGAAATTCTCTCTGTTCTTTACAGATTTGTGATTATTAAAGATCTAGACAGAAAAGATTTTCCTTTTTTCTTTTTTTTTTTGTGTTCTGTTTTTCTCAGCAACTCAATGTAATAGTAACTTAGCAAAGTTTAGCTCTGCTCTATAGCTCTGACTGAATTGTCTATTGACAATTGCCTATTTTTGGCCTTCTCCAAATGCTCTTTTAACATTAACACAGCGGCAGGGTTTCCCCATTGAGGCTGACTCATTTCTACTGTAGCTGACAGGACTCCTGCTCTTCCAAATTGTAGTCTTTTGACATGGCTCAGAGCAAAGGACTCTATGTGAAACATGAAGCATTATTATAATAATAAATACAGAAGGTATGGCTTCATAGCTATCATGTTACTACCAGGCACCCTTACTGAAAGCCACGAGGGGAAATTTGTCTCTTGAAAAAAGAAAAGCGTGGCCAGACAGCAGTACAGTTGAGTAATTTTCACAAAGAGATGACAAATTATGCTAATCAAAATCACCAGTGCTATTTAGGGCCAGGCTGCCTGAGACAGGTGCAGTTAAAATCCACTGACACCACTCAGAAATAAACACAAAGCTTTGATAAAGTTTCATTTGGGTTCAGAAAAAGCTACTGGAGATCTTAGTGGAACAAGAATCTACTGAGAACTATTAAATACAAATACAGAAGAGTCCTTGAGCTATAAATCAGTGAAGGCTGAGAGAGCTTTCTGGGGAGGCACTGCTATATGCTCGATGATATGCCTACTTTTAGACATATTACATCATTACATGCCTGTTTTTACACTAGTCCCCAAGCATCTCCTGTTGCACACTGCCACAAAGCGCTTTGGTCCAACCTGGTACATCAGTGCTTGTGTTCTTAATTCTAGCTATGAACTTGACTTTGTTGACAGCCTTAGTACTCCTGTAATTGCGAGCATAAGGGGCTGTTTGGGTCTTTGAGTCAGTTCTCTGGAATAATCATAATTCATGAGATACGCATTTAGTGCTGAAGGGTTCAAGAAAACATTATTTCATACTCTTGTATAGGAGATGATCCTCTCCAGAAATTGAATTTAGACCTTAGTAAAATAGGCAAATCAGAAAAACACCAATGCAAGACAGTAAGGGAGCAGGAGGAAAAAAAGATGCCACCAGCACCTCAAACACCTATAGTGTAGGGACCCAGTCAGATAAAACTAGCCTAGAATGACCCTATAAAGATGACTGAACTCCCCTCTACACGACGACAAAACAAAAGCAGATTCCACGAATCCCAGATGGCAGTAGCTGCTGTCAGTTCCTTCACGACCTCCATTTTCTCAGTGCATTGAAGCTACCAGCCTTCACCAGCTTCACACAAACTCCTCCAGAAGCACAAGGAGGGCACAAGGGTTAAAAGTCTCTGCAGAGTTCAACACACAGGTGGGTCTGACTCAGAGAGGTCTAACTGGCCTGTCCATATTAGTGATTTTGTATCTAAACCCAAGGTCAAAAGCATATCTATGCCAACATTTACAAACTGTTGAAATGTCTGTTAGCTTTAAGCTTGTATGTTGTGTGTGTCTACAGTCAACTCACTTCAAGATTGTTCTCTAAACATCACTGAAAGGCAAATATACAACTGGGGAGCTCCAAAGCACAACTGCAACGACACACTATCATTTGTTGTACACAAAACCTTCCAAAACATCAAAACACTACTTTATCTCCAACCTGTTAATTTGCTGTTACTTTAACATGAATGCACAAATAAAGAGACAAAACCAGAGCAATACAGCCAACATAGCACGTCCCTGAGCCCTGTGCCCAAGACTTGCTCAGAGAGACAGTGTGTGTGTCAGCACATCTCTGCACTAATGGGCTCAACACAGCCCTTGGATCAGGCTTGCCTGTATCAGCAGTCAAGCCCTGACTTACTTGACTTGCAGTCAAGCTATAGAGGCGCACATCATCGCCTGACATTTCCCTGCTTCCAGAAGATGTTACACAGGGACACTTCCCTATGGGAAGCTTTTTATTTCTGCCTGCCCTGCAGTCATTCCCAGGAGGAAGAAAAGGATGGACAAGACAGTTTTAGTCCTTCCTGCTCAGGTATCATGATATCAGCACATCCTGTGCCTTTTGGACAACGAGATTGAGAGGTTTGGGGAGGTAAGATTGGGCAAAAACTGTCTCTGTCCCTCCTCTTACTGACCCTCACTTGTCACCAGTGGCCAAGTGATGCTCATGATGAAATGGCCAAATCCATCCCGATGCTGAGGCTGAAGCATAAGGAGACAATGGTACCCCTTTGCCTTTCTCCACCAGCCCGAGGTGCAGATATCTCCAGCCTGGCATGCTGCACTTCCCTGAGGAGGTGCAGAGAAGCCTCCCTCCTGCAGCCCCACTGTTGTCACGGGAGGAAGCCAAGCACTGTCCCTCCCCACTGCTGGCGAGGAGGGAGGCAGAGGGCCACCCCGCTCTGGGGGATGGGACAGCAACAAGACCATAATGAAGCTGGCTGACACTGAGAAAAGGCTGAATGTCATAGGGCAGGCTACAAAATGGACCTCATGAACGCATGGTCGTATATGCTCCAAATCGGTCTTACATCATTTGTCATCACAAACAATTTGATCGCAGCCCCACAATACTGCCCACCAACAAGCATACTGGGAGACAGGCTAGAGGGAGAAGGCCCTGAACTATGTTCATTTTGCAGCACTGAAAAACTTGACCATCAAGCTAAAGTTATTCTTCAGGTATTTTTTGAATTAAAAACAAAACAAATCCAAACTTTTATCTGTTCTCACCAGAGACTTCCCTTTAAAATTCCTTGTCAGCTGAGAAATAAAAAAATCTTAAAGTTTCTGCGCTGCTTGATAGGGCCAGTAAGCTTCGCCTTCCCTGGTTTTTACTACTTTTCCCAAGGACATCACAGTTGCAACCATTTCATTTAGATGTTGTTACAATATGATGCTGCCTTTATATCTCAGAAGTAGCTAATAACTCCTTTTCCATTCACTTCTTTAATATCAACATAAGCATACTCTTCATTTCAGTTTGCGTCATTTCTTACTGCTGCCAAATACTGAATATTTTAATTGCATTTCTGATTCTACTATTAGGAACCTTCATATTCCATTACAAAGAGACACTGAGATAGGAGATAAAACTGGTAACAAGTTTTATCAAATAAGTCTCAGTCCTGTTCCCTGCCTCAGTCTGAACACAGAGTATCATGTTTCCTGTTCTGATCTGATTCCAACTCTTCACAGTGATCTACAGAAAAATAACCAAAAATTGGATTTGTGCCCTTTTTTTTCCCATATTCATGAGCTGTGGATTTTGGTTCAGCTCAAACTCTCACCTTCCTGAATCTGAAAGCAATGCCTGAAGTGCCCTGTTCAGTCCAAATATTTTCCTCACTCTCAGCTGATGGAGCAAATCTTTGGGAACTTTTGTAGACCTTTTGTTCCAGAACATTTCCCAGCTGTGAAAGTTCCTTAAATTTTTATTTATTATTAATGATGTCTGAACTTAAAAATAATTGTAAACAGCAGAATAAACCTCCTCTCCCCAGGAGCGAGACTATGATCTATGGTGTTATAGTCCATCCAGGCCCCTCATGCTTCAGCTGCACAAAGAGCAATTTCTGAAGCATGGGTATAAGCTTGAGCACTTTCAAATGGCACAAAGATGACACCAAACTGGGCCCAAATTGGTTTAAACCAGAGGTGAACATGCTTAAGTCCTCCCTGTGGCAATAGGGCTGTAGTTGCTGGTTTGTGCTAGAATGACGGTGTTAAATCTTGATTATAATTAAAAAACAAACAAACAAAAAAAGAGCTGAGTGAGTGGCGTGGGGGCTGAGTACAGGCAAACTCTGAATGTGGCTAGTTGAAAATCAACAACACAGCAATGCTTTTAGAAAACTTCATTTTAAACTATCAATACATCAGCCCAATACATTAAACGTGCAAGTGCAGAAATAACCCTTCCTTCCCTATATCCCGATGAACAGACAACCCAACTCTGGACTCCAGGTGTAAATGAGTAGTGAAGCAGTAAAATACACTTTATACACTTTAATGTTAAAAAAAACAAAACCCAAAAACCCCCACGAAACCCACCACAAACCAAACCTTGAAGTTTAAATCACATAATCCCAAATCCATCTCTTAATTCCACTGACTTCAATCAAGTAACTGAATGCATGGGACCCCACAAGTCTAATAAAATCAGATAAAGAATCCTGCTTGCAAGCTTCCGTGAAACAAGGATCTTACACATTGAAAGGTCAGACAATCTGTTGTAAAAGAGTATTAGACTGTCACCTCTCTATCTCACAACAAAATTGAAGCACTTCCAAAACTGATGTAGCAGATAAATTCTCGCTGTACGTACAGCATGTATTTTCAAGAGCTTTAATATATAAAGTCAAAAGGAGCTTTTTAATTTTTTCAAAAGTCAACATTTCAAGTTATTTAGGACTCCCAAAGTCCCCTACAACACCCAAAGCCACAGGCTGATAGTGTGCGCGACAAAATATTGTCACTCCCAATTGTTAACAAAAGGAAAAAAAAAATCTCACTAAATATCATCTTCTTGTGTACATGCAAATTCTATTTAGGCGATCAAGTCATCTTGGAAGGCAACATACCGGCAGGCAGTGTACATACAAGCTTCACCAACAGCACGTGATCATTAATCTCCTCCTGGGGGATTTCACATAAAGCTGACAATTTCTGCTTCCACCAGTAACGCTTATTTACTAAACCCCGGCTTGGACTTAAAGCTACCGTTTTTAAAAGAAAACAATTTGTCTGCAGAGCAAAGCACCGTTTCATCCTAGTTGTTTAGCAGGGGTTCCTTGATTTTTGCACTTTGAAGTTTGGGGTTTTCAGCAGCCCACTTAAATAAATAAATAAACAGAATCCCCACCAAATGGAAACAAACCCCCCAGCCAGAGCAGGCGGGACACACACCCGCACCAGCGCCTGCACTGCCAGAAGCAGCACACAGACTTAAGACACACAAAGCAAATAACATTTGAACAGTCTTGCCAAATGAGATTACGGGTTTGTATTCCTCCCTTTCTCACACATGCACAAACCCATACATTACAGAGCAAATAATGCTCACAGAACAGAACAAAGACCCTTTGTTTTTGTTCCATAAGGTTTTGCAAAATCCCCTTCTTTGTCTAAAACCGAATTAATAGTGTTGCTTGAGCCCTGATGATCTGAATACACAAAGCTTGCGCAGACAAGGAATATAGATTTATTTTAAAACAACTGATAACATTAGAAAGTACAGACAAGCTTTTGAGAGCACAAGCCCCAATTTACAGGCATCTTTACACAGAAAATTAAAAAAAAATAAAATGTAGTAAACACTGCAGCCATACAAATTCACACAATCTGAAAGGACACAATTGGAGCTTAAGGCTTATCACACCCAGCTGTGATTTAACAGATCTCTTATGGTTACCTGCCCCCAAATAAAAGTGCTAGTACCAATACAATTAAAAAGCCAGGTTAAATAAAAACAACAACAACAAAATTCTGAACATCAGCAGGCTGTCCTTCTGCCTTTAATCCCAAGCACCTTCAGGAGGGTATTAGCATGAATGAAGGAAAGGTACTTAAAAAATAAGGCAGCTTCACAATTAGAACTGAACAAAGTATCACACTAAAAGGGATCGTTCATGTAGGACTCTAACGAGGAGCCTCTACAGCAGCCTCTCCTGACAGGCTGCCCTGACGTACGTATTTATTTTGCAGGACTTAACAGCATCCCTATAATGAACTGCAAGCCAAGATACTCTGCTGACAAGGCATTCTCCTACCTGCAGCTTCATTTTCCAGCACGAATGCATGTGTGTATCCTCAGCGTAGCTTCCCCTGGTTGCATGACTCCTGTTATCCAGGCTAAAGAGACGGAGCTGTGTAAGCAGAGCTGCTGACTTCCCTACATTTGCCTGCAGATGAAGAGAAAGAGTTGGTGCTGTACTTGCCTGGGCTTGTTTAAGCCCCCTAAATATAATACTAGTGTAGCTCAAACTAGACTAACTACTTCCTCCAGCTGATCCGTGAAAAGAGCTTGTGATGAATAATGCATGAGAGCTCCTGTGAACATGCTCCATTCCTTGCAGCAGCTGATGTCCACCTCTCCCCCCTTCCCAAAAGCAATCCCTAGCAATTTTTGTGCTGTGAAGCATAAAAATTCTCCCAATGTCCAAAGGGCAAGGAGGATGCCCCTCCTAGATCCATTTTCTTTCCTCATTAGTCAAACCAATAGATATGGTAATTTTATTTATTTTTATTTTTTTTTTAAAGATAAAAATCTATACAACTAGAAGGCAAAGAAAGCACAATAAGCACAGAGCCATATCTCTGGACAACAAAATACTAGTAAATTCAGTTGCTTAGTAATTAATTTTTCTTATTTCTTAGGGCTGTGATGCAAGAGAAGCTGTATAAAGATAAACACTAAAGACAGAGAATGAATGTGACAGACCAGAAAATAATACAGCATAAAGACAGTGGGGGAAAAAAAAATGCTTTCTATAGCTGGCAAGTTCAGTTGACTGTTTACAGAGAAAAGAGATTGCTTAGGAGAACTTAGTGGGTGGAAGAATACGGGGGATAAATTCACATGCTTCTTCTCTTGAGCAATAAATTCCACTATATCAGTACAACTTTGCAAGCTAACTACAAAAATCACTTTCAGATAGTCCTCCAAAAAGTGAACAAACACAGGACTAACTTGCAAGTACTTAATCTGCAAGTGCAATTACTGCAATAGGCAAATGTCAATACACACCACTTGCAGAGTCTGTTCTATTTCTCAGAATTGTTTTCATTGTTAGATACACAACGAATTATTTGGCATCTCTTTATCAGTTACCCGCTGCAATCCAAATAACGTGGCCATCCAAACGCAACTGACAAGGCTCTCACCAGCTGTTAGTTTCCTGTAAAGGAAACGTCGCATTAATGCATCATTTACAGTGAGAGTGTGAGAGCAGCTTCCTAAATCCTGAACCATGACTCTTCAATTTGAGCATAACATAACTCTCTAGACTTCTCTGAGGTTGGATTTCTTGGGTAACATTAAAACTCAGAGACAATCCCGACTTTCTACCCCCACCCCAGGTGACTGATGAAGAAAAGGAAAGATAAAAAGTGAAGGCAACTGAGAGGGACCAACAAGACGGCTATTCAGCACGAGAGCCAACGCTCAGTCGTGACTGGTCATTACTTTTGAAGGACTCCTCTTTCACCTCTGCTAAGGGTGATCCTCCTGCAAGGATCAAAGCTAACCTTAGGACTCTCCAGATGACATTATCCAGACAGTTGCAGTTATTTTCATTCTTTCTCTGGGAAACCCTCTGAGCCTGGGAATGCTTTACACACCACAATGCAAAGGAGAGGATTCCCCTTCCCTTCAACTGCACTTTTTTCAGACCAGCTCCATCCTCTTACCTTCATTAGTTCCCTGCCACATCCACTTTTAAACCGAGGTTTTCAGGTGACTGCACACCCTCCAAAATTCAGTTTTATCACAAAATCACCTGGTACAGATCTTGCAGCCAGGACCACTCTGTACATACTTTGTTTTTCATACTCTCTCACTCATGGTCAAAGACAACAACCTGAGCTAGATGGAACTTTTGTCTCATCTACCACAGCTGGACCCATACCCTGAGCACGCTGCATAACTTGCTTCCTCCCTCCCCCAAGACCAAATATTCTTTTTTAAAATTTACAAGTCCATTACGAAAATCAAATCCACACAAACATTATCAGATCCATAACAAATGGATCTATGGAAATACTTCACTTTAAAATACACCTCAAGGAGGAAAAGGATCTTAACATTTAAAATGCCTTCCTCCAGCTCCTCCCTCCATGATTTTAAAAATGGGAGCCAAGAAGCTTCCAGAGACTTAGCAGGTCTGCTCAAAGTGAGGAGGCAGGGGCTCTGCATAAAGCCAGCCCCGCACACTAGGAACTACAAGGCAAGCAATCAGGCTGAACATGATGGATACAAGAGGACCACATTACAGAGAGGATCTTTCGTTTCTGCAAAGGAAGCCAAAAGGACTACACCTTGTTAGAGGAAACATCATCATATGGCATACTCAGATTCTACACTATAAACAAACTGCAGCAGATCAAACATCCGAAATAATCCATTTAGAGCACAGCACACAACAGTTTTGAAACAGGGTACGTTATGTTCCTTTCTATACAACTGACAATTTCAGAAACCCCAGCAAATAGTAAATAATAAGCTACAAGATTACTCTATCAATGATGGGGTTCATAACTCACCTCTCGGTCTTTTCATACCAGATGAGCTTTGGTTAAACAACAGAAAACTCGTCCCTCTCCACGTCAGCCTTGCAGACTCTTGCACACCCTCAGAGAGGTGCCTGATTTTGGTTCATATGCGACTAGTGTGAACAAGCACTTTGCAGACAAAACTTCTGCCTTAGCTCAACCTGGGCAACTGCACTGCCATGAATTCGCTCTCCAGATTTTTTCTTCAATATGTGGAAGATCATGCTGAATTGTGAGATTTTTCTTTTTTTTTCCAGAGGCTCTAACTCTGAGGCTAATGGAAATGAATTGCTGGAGGGAAGGGGGAAAATCTGCTATGAACACAGATTTGTAAGGCGTTATATACAAGAAAGTATGTATCTAGGCTCAATTAAGAATTTCACATAGCCTTCGGATATTTACCCTGTTCCTCTTAGTACTTCAAGAGGTTAGGTCAAAGGTTTTCAAGGATGGTTTCTAAATTGAATAGCTGTATTACTACCATCACGAAAAATTATGCAAAGACAGCAAGCTGGAAGAGAAATCCTGTTTAATTACATCGTGCACCAGCGTTACGCCAATGGACTCTGGGCTGAACTATGTCTGCACGTGGCCCATGGGACTGCTCCCATGACACCAGGTGTCACGAGTAAGTTTCTGGGAGAAGCAAACCAGAACACAAACAGATGAGCATGAGATTAATTAAATGCTTTTTATTATTTCAGACAGTTGTCTCTGTTGGGTATTCAACTTAAAATATAACATGAGAGAATTAAAGCTTTTCTGCCTTCTAAAGAGGGTCTTTCATAGGGATTTAAAGAAAAAGGTATTTTCCTAACTTTTCTAAAGCATAATGAACTCAGTTGGTTTCTGAATGCACCTGTTTGTTTAATGTAGCATACAGAATTTGTTTGTTAAAACCTTAGCAGCAGAAATGAAGGGATTTGCACTAAATATCTGATTGTCCACTTAAAAATACTCTCCCACACACAAATCCTGCAATTTCTATGCATCACAGCTTCAGGAAAAAAAGAAAGAGGAAAAAAAAAGAAAAAAAAAAAGAAAAAGAAAACCACATTGGAAACACGGATATCAAAAGTCTAAAGCTATGTGCCAAACAACTCCAAAGTGACTCGAGTTCATGGATTTTTTAAGTGACATATGATATTGGAATACTTAGGGTTAACATACTCTTGAGTCTTGTATCCTCCAAATAAAGCAATTTCCCCCCCTTAAATACGAAATATTTGATTATTTAATCAAATATCAGAATTTAACCAATATATTAATTATTATGTTTATGAGGCTAAAAAGAGTAGTTTAAAAATTAAAGATGTTCTGCTGAACAGCGATATATTTCATTTAAAATGAACAGAATTTTGCAGCATTCTCCTGCATGCCTGAACAATCATGTTGCCACTGTGAAAGTAAGAGATACAGGAGAGGCCGCACCACAGTAAAAATGTGCATAGCAAAATAATTTTTCATTCATGCGCACTTACTAGGTGAAACTTGAAATAATATGTGCGGTGTCAGCTCACACACACATCACTTCATTACATGCTTATGCTAGGGGCCAAGCTGAATCATTTTAGTTAAGTATTTAGCTACTGACTGGCCAGTTAATTTTACAGTCGAATTTTGTACAGCCTATTTAGTTTCTCCCCCTTTTAAATAACTGCAACCTCCTGGGGAAATTCTCTAGTAGACCATCTGCTCATTTCCTATAAATCCTCCTTTCAGACCTTACACAAATTTCCAATCTGCCAATCTTCTTTGATGTCTGTGTGGAAAAAAAAAACCAAAACAACCCAACTATTCTAAACTGAAACCTGCAGTACAAAAAAGATTACTTATCCCCTGATCAGTAAAATAACTACAGCAAAGCTGGTAATTTCTTTGCAGTGCATCTCAAGTGGCAGATACAACCTCAGTGGGATGAGCACTTAGGGTTCTCTCTGGCCACATGTTAGCAAAGGACGGTCGTGATGCAAGGACAATTTATCTCACATTTTTAGCTTGTTATTCTCTCCCACGTTTTTGTCTGCCCAAGCACCTTATTTGTGACCATCTCAGTTGGTACTGCCTGGGAACAGCTGATGGCCATTTCCCAGGTCTAACCCCAAAGGAGGGTGGAGGGAAGGAAGAATCAATTTGGAAGGCACAAGCATAACGGGGGACAGACAGGACAAGCAAATGTTAAGTACCAAGCAGCATTTCCTGCCTGTGCATTTGCATGATCATGCTTGTGCAAGTACTGCACTGCTCTTCTCTGGCTTGTGAAACACTGCAGGCTCTGCAATGTTACGCCCGACTTTTTCCAAACAAACAAGGCTGGAGGGAGTTTCAGCAAACAGGAACACGTTGAAGTAGCTAACAGACTTTGATCCAGCAGATGTTTCTCTGAGCCTATGTGAATTCCACAGTGGAAACAAGAAGTGAGGATTTTATATCTATTTTTAAAGAAATTACCATCAGTATCCAAAATCTCTACCAAGCACTAACAAACACCATGTAACATCCCCTGCCTCCATGAAGTAGGCAGAATGACAGCAGCACCTGCAGGTGGGAGCTGACTTTTGGCTGCTGTCTGTGCCTAGTTGACATATTTGTCACCTCAACAATAAACTCACAATGCTGGAAAGCAACATAAAGGTGCTTACCCAAGTACTGTGGGTGTCACTAATGCACCTAAAAACCAAGAGTGGAGTATAACAATATGGCCTGAAGAATTTTTCCAAAAAGCATCAAAAGATTGATTGAAGGAAAAAAAACAATCCAACAAACCAAATCCAAAGACATGCACTTCAGACTAGAGAAAATTGGGTGATTGAACATAAGCAAAAAGTCAAGCAACTAAGGGGCATACTGAGCTTCCTAAATGGTTTTATTTCCCCTCATATCTACAGCTTTGGCTTTTTGTTCTGCTTTTTGGCCTCAGAAAATATAGCCAAGTTCAGAATAGCGAATTGCAGACAAGCTCTCCCCAACAAAGCTGCACATGCAGGAACTAGTTAAGACACTTTCACAAACATTTGAGAAATCTAAGAAAAGGATTAAAAACCAGAACTTTGTTCTAAAGAGGAACTGTAAGAGCTTCCTCAGAAGCTCCTCCTCCTCAAAAAAAAAATCAGGTTTAAAACTTGCAACAACTAAAACCCACCTAAATATTGCACAAGAATTCACCAAAAAGGATGCGACAGACATGGGGGTCCGGGCTCTGCATTAAACACCTCCAAAAAAAATCTGGTTATAAACCAGAACTTCAGACTTTGCAGTTAGTTGTCTCAACGACTGGATTGAAAAACGGCAGGGCCATAAAAATGGGTTGATCTCATCTCCCTTGCTGCACTCTGTAATTCACTGAGACTTGTGTATGCCTCAGCTAGGTTTGCTACAGGTAGCCAAACAGCAGCCTGTGGCCTAATTGCTGGTGGTGGATGTATGAGCAGAGAAACCGCAGTGGATAAATAGTGAGAGTGCATTTCAGAAGGGGCTGGAGGAAACACATCTGGGTTTTACTGGATGAGGTACCAGGGAATGGCACTTTAACTGAGTAGCTGTAGCACCAGAAGTAGGGAGCAGTTAAAGAGAAGTCTGTAAGGAACCATAAGGCTCTTGTAATTATTAGCAGCTACCTGCTAGAAACTTTACAGGTGGGCTTGTGTCGCAAAGGTCAGACTGAAGACAACCAAGTTGCTAAGATGTTTAGACCCAGATATAAGAACTCCAGAAAGGAAATATCTGGATCTGGAGATGATGTCTAGCACATTCACTACATATTCCCTGATGTCTCCTGGGGACAGCGGGAACTCCCCTGGCAGAACAGTGTGGCCAGGCAGAGGCTAAAACTGGAAAAGCTTCCAGGAGATAAGCAGCTGCCACCAGCCCTACTCAGTATGAGACTGGGTGGACTGGGGGGGGGAATTAAAAATGCTCATAAACTTAGGAACAGCCATGTGCTTGCTGTATCTACATTCAAAAGGAAACAGAGGTTTATAGATGATAAGGGGAAAAAATAGGACAAACCAGCATGGCATAGACACGATACAGTGGGAACCAAAACTCTGAGGGGGACAACACAGCCCGGCCAGGCAGGTTGTGTCTCTTTCTCCCTAGCTGCATCCATGGGAAAAGCCCAGTTTCCCATGGAAACTGCATGCTCCTATACTTGAGTCAGCTCATTCTAGTAACCAACAGAAAGCATCTTTCAAAACAGCATTATTTATTCAGGCTCCAAAACACACAGAACAGTCAGTGTAAAAGAAGGCCCTAAGACCTGGGTGCACTACCCCCTCCCCAAATTCTCCTTGCTAACTCTTGTGGAAGAAATGTTCCTCAGACCAGCTGAGCTCAGGATGGGACTGGGAGAAAGCACTGTCTTTGCTGCAGACATGCTCACCCCATCTGGTGGTTGTGTGTTCCACCCCCTCTCCCCCACCTATTGTCTCCTATTAACATTTCCCTAGTAGTCTGTTTTAGCTCACTGAAACTCCCAACTTTACTATGTCTGATATGGTGGAGCATTTCCTTTTATTTTTTTTTCCCAAATGTTTCCATCTAAAAATGGAACAAGTGACACCAACAGAAAACATGTTAAATGGTGAAAACCACCTGACTCCTGACAGGTCTGAAGTTGGCCTTGTCAACAGAGAATTAAATGAGGATGTTTCTGCTGGTTCCACAAGTTAAGCGCTAAGCCAGGTGTTAGTCGATATTTTCAATAATCAATTGAAAATGAATTTTTAAAAAATAGTAAAGTCACTGCCAGTAACATTTACAAGTGACCAAAAGCTTAGCAGGGTGGTAAAAATGATGAGGCTTACATCCACTTCACAGATTCTGAACATCTGAAATGGATTTTGGGGAAAAAAATAACTGTACTCAAACTGCATTTTACTTTCACCAAATCAAAATGACACAGACTGTAACTGCAAGTTATACAGACTTCAGTCTATAAAGCAGGAGTACAGTAAAGGATGTAGGAAGTTGCGGGGAAGTGACAACTGGAGATGAGAACCTGAATGGAGTTTAACACAATCGATGTTATTCACCCCTCCATTACAGCAAGTAGAGGTCAGTCTTCCCTCTCAAGCCCAGCACTGCCAAGGTAAAATTCTGGAGAACTGAGGGAGGACAACAACTGCAACAACAACAAAACTCTAAAAACAAGAGCAACACAGCTTGCCTTGTAATTATGACACTTGACTTCCAGTGTCCCAATCTTTCCTTTCAAACAGAAGGAGAAGTGGCTGAAAAGGATCTCTTTCCATCTCTCACTTCCCCTAAACATTTTCAAGCCTGTAGGAAACACCCTACTGGGAGAGATTCAATAACTTTATACGTAAATTTATCTAAAACGATAATGACCTAACTTGTTTGTAATACACTGATTGGTCGAAAAGCATAACTTAAGAGCCTGTTTCAATTAATGGAGAAAGAGGCACCAGCAACCAGCAGTTGGGAGCTGAAGCAAGAAAAACTCAGAATTAAAAAATAAAAAGCCAGGTGTGGTTTCTGTAAACTCTAATGGTTGTTGACATGGAAACAAACTACCGAGTAAGACAGAAGATTTACCCTTCATCCGCAAATCAAGGCTGGGGGGTAACATGCCTCTTCCAAATACCAGGAGTTATGAGCTCAGTATACATTGCATGTAGTTACCCCTGTAACACAGGTCATTACAAGTCAGATGTGGCCATCCCTGCTGGCCTTCAATGTCACAAACTTCAAAGGAGTCATTACAATAAACCAAGCCATTTTCAACCAGACTGATGAGAAAGGGTTTGCGGGTAGGAGATGCTGCTTTTATGCTGCACACTTCAGTTAAGAGGACAATCAGCCCTTCATTACCAATGCTTAGAAATACATGAATATATATTTATTTTAGATAGCTATGTTCTGCTTTGCATATTAAAAAATTACATGCAAAACATATGCCCCCTTTTTTTCAATTGAATCTGTACTCCAACATGCCTTTCCCTCTTCCACATGAACTTTATCATTGTATGTTGACACAGATTTTTTCACTTGGCAATTTGAAGCAATAAGCCAAATAGTCAAGGTTTTCATATTAATCACAGAACAGAACCAGTTCAGTTCTATTCCTAGCTGTAAGGGAAGAGGTTATCTTATATTAGTTTAAGCACAAATTAACACTGGCAGTACCCAGTGGCCCTAATTTGCAAATGTTTCCATTAAGTACCCTAGTGCTTCCCTTTTAAGTGCTTAACTTAAAATAGGTATGCTTTAAAGTTTAGAGGTATGCAGTAGCTGTGCTTCCCCCTTCCCAAATGTCCCAACCTTAGTGTCTGAAAACAGACACATCCTATTTAGGGGTCACTTCCACATTTCTGCCTGTGGATGTTTCAGTAACTCCAATGTCTCTGGAGTACTCGATGCTTGTCGGCAGCCAAAGGGGAAGTCACACTGCAGCATTTCATGCAGAATGACACAGTCTAACTGCTGTTACATTAACCAGCTCAGAGAAATTAAGATGCAAAAATTAGTGAATGTTTCACTTGGTTGCATACAAGCCTGCCTTGCAATCTTTACCCAAAAAAATATGCTTTCAGCCATCTGCATCACAGTAGACTAAAGAGGATTGCGGGGAAAAATCTCAACAAACAACCCTCTCCTGTTCTCTGGGATCAATCAAATGTTTTCACTGTCATTATGCATAAAAACTGAAGCAAAAAAATCTCATGTAAGCCACTTGCTGAGGGTGGTGTGTATGGTGATGTTTCAAACTGAACAAACCAGAAACCACCTCCTCTGGTATTCAGTGCTGGGAATAGTTACTAGAAATCAGCAGGCAGATGATTGCCAGAAAAAACTTTGCAACTGGCATGGGGTTTGTGCATCCAGTCAGAGCTGAGTAAAACATTTCCTGTTCTGAAACTTTCCATTCAGGAAAAGCTACCAACTCTAAAGGAAAAATAAAATCAAACTATTAGTTGGTCTTCAAAAAAGTCAGAAGCAGCCTCTGCAACTTTAAACCCCTCTTTTCTATGCTCATCTCTCTAAATGCTAAGAAAAGGATAATCTCATACTCCTTTTAAGAATTTGATGCCAATCCATAATTCCAATCACCATGTGGGGATAGGATTTAAATGGGATTTAAAATATAGTATAGGAAGATAAAAGACAAGCTAAAGAAGGAAAAAAAAAACCCAAAACTTATTGTAGACTACTCACTTCCATGGGCTGTATGGTAAAGTCTGGCATCAGCATACACTGCAGAGGTGATAGGACACAACTTCTCTTGAGTGACATCTGTCCCTGTAGGGCCTCAGAGGACTTACAGACATGCTGCTCGTACCTGCCCTGGAAGGACAGTATTGAACTTCGGAACTACAACTTTCTGTTGCATACCTCTCCCCAAACACTAGAAGATACATGGAGATCTGCCTCTTGTTTCTGTGAAGCATCTTTTTCTCTGCTTAAGAGAGGTTAACATCCCCCACACAGGGAAGCACAAATGTAGTGTGGGAAATGCTTCACAATAGGTCAAACTTGGTAGCCACCTCTGAAATGAGTCCCAGTACTGGCTGAAAAGTTGTCCTGAAATTATATGAAAATAAGAAGGGATAGCATGTGATGCCATTCTTCTAACTCATTTATTGTTTTCCTAGTGACAAAGTACAGAAGAAAGGGTAGTATACCGGCTCAGAAAAATCCTTGTTCAAATAATAACCTGCCTCTGCACAGATGTGCAGTATAACACGGGCAACATTTTAATGTCCGTTTTTCACAGCTCTATAGAAACTAATCAATTAATTAAATGGCTAATACAAAGCTCTACTAGCAGAAGAAAGATCAAGTACTTTGTTGCAAAGGATTTCCCTGACTAACAAAAGTTCAAGTAAAAAAGTCCATGCTTGACTATCAGTGTACATACTTCTACTGCACACAACCTCTCCTTTCTGCACTCATTTCCTCACCAGCCTCACGAATCAGGTCCTCTTTAATCATACTTATAGGAATTACAGCCAACTAATTAGCATCCTCAGAAACCATGATCTCAGGTGTGCTGGGGTGCTTCTAACATTTATTCCAGGTTCTCACTTCCCTGTACACTCAAGCTTAACTGCATCTGCTGCTGAAACGGCTCCTAGCCTGGCCTTGCTGGTTGTCACCTCTCTTTTGATCTGCTGTCATGGCTGTGCAGCATTCACAACTTGGCACTCAACATCTACTAGTTCACCACTGTAGCTGTGAGACTATACATTAAAAAGTGCACCTGAGCTAAGAAGAGAATCTCAAGGATTTCTTCCACCTCATCTGTTCTGCAAGTTTCCTGTATACTAATGTCACCCACCACTCTTCGTGCCTTTGTCTGCAAACCTCAAGCCTGTTACACCTATTAGCTGACGTGAACAACCCTCCTGACACAAGAGTACGGACAAAGGAACTGAAGCGTGAAGTAGTTAAAGCAGGGACTGCCAGCATGCAAACTGGAGAGGCAGAGCTGAAACACGCTGAGTGGCACAGCCAGGGCTGGATGCTGGTGTTGGAGGAATGCGGGGACTGCCAGGAGGGGCTCCCGCTGCGTGTCACCATCAAGGGTGCTGGGAACTACTGCCTTACACTGTAATGGGGTAATCCAGGTTCACAGGGAGGCATCGCACACCTCTTCACTCCAAATTTCTACTGGTGGTCTTAACCTCTAGGTTGGGAAAGAAATTTGGTACATCCTGGAGTGGTAAACAATCTCTTGGATAAATTGTGTATGTTATTATGTAGTTATATACTGTTGCCTCACTTCCTGGGCATATCAAAGCTTGTCCAAGAACATTGGGATGAAGGGTAATCACAGTACTGCTACAAACAACCTTACATAAATATAGTAACCATGACTGAAATCAGCTGACATGCCACATAAAGCTGTTTCCTTTGTGGAAAGACCAAAACGTCTGTTAAAGCTGTGAATATCTTGCACAGACAATTCTGCATGAAGACAGTTGCTAGTAATGTATAAATCTAGAATATGACCTTTGCAGTAAAACTTAAACCTGCAATCAGGAGAATAAATGAACTGAAAGACCAGTAAGAAACACTTGGTTCCGTTACTTTCCTCCCCATTGACAACATCTCTGTGTTTGTTTGCAATAAAACATGATGCCGAGGGGTTACAAAACCACAACAGAATCACAACAAAGAATAACTCTCGGTCCTCTGTACTGTAGACTGGACACTATACTCTCCAATGCTACAGCATATTATCTACAGGAAAAATATTTGGCACAAACAATGCGCTACAGAATCATTAAACAAAGAAGCGAACATAACACTTTTTGTTTTCCTTTTTTTCCTTGAAGAACGGGCTTGAAGGTGAAAGCAAAGGCAAAACAAGTCTTTTGGCTTTTACATGAAGATATTGTAGAACTCTATCATCTCATATTGGAAACACACAAGAACAGGTAACTACAAATGTCTGCTTATAAGCTAATTCAAGAACATCAAGCAGCAAACAATTTTTCACACCTAAAGCAGTTTACTATGTACCTTAAAATTAAAGTGGAGCCAAATATTCCCCTAAAAACCCCACAGGTTCATCGAGATATTAAGTACAATATACTTAACTAAATGAACACAACTATACATTAGTTGCAGTTAACACAAAGAACGAATTTAACTCGAGAGTCAGAAAAAAGTCTGATTGACTTTTTAGAGATAAATAGCCATAAATATTTCTATGTGTATGAGAGCTAGAGTAGTGATTTTCCAAGGCGTAAGTACTTAAGAGTAGGAAACGCAACTATCCTTCAAGGCAGTAAGACACACTGGAAATCTGTCTTCAAATCCAGATTTGATATAGGTCACACGAAAAATTTGGATGTACATTTTTTTACTATAAGTTCCCCGAAAAACCTAAGTATAAGATACAAACTTATTACTGAAAAAGTTCTCATGTTAAAACTGTACGAAAACCTCTTTCCATGCTCATAGAATCTGAGTATGTGAGTGTCTGTGCTAAACACACACACTTGCAGTTACACTGACAGACACACACTGTGCATGCAAAGCATTGACTGACATGGTACCAGACTCTTGCTTCCAGGAACACCATAGGTGCTGTACCCTTACAGAGCGTGGTAGGAGCACACAGTGTGCACTTAGCGCACTGGTGAAGCCAAATGCTGCAGATGTGAGGACAATCCTCTCCCTCACCCACCCAGCCACCTGCTGTCAGGTCCACAAGGAATCACATACAGTCCATGTTCAAGCACACGAAAAAATTATAAACGGGTCACTTTTAATCATTTGCATCAACATCAAAGTAGTGCTTATTTACAAGAAGAGAGAATGGCATTGTAAATATACTTAAACGTCCACAAATAGGTGATCCCATTCGTCCCTTCATCTCTGAATACGTCAAAATTCAGTTCCTGACTCTGAGAAAATTAAATTCTGAATTTCAGTCACTGACCTCAGGAAACACACAAGTGGACTTGCTCAGTAACAAAAGCATGCCCTTGACTTGTAACTGTCATGGAAAATCTCCATAAGCAACTTCCTAAAACAGGATCAATGTCTGCTACCAAAGAGACACATGTTTAGTAGCAGAGGAGAGATCATCACCTCTGGGACCAAGAGAAGCTGAATGGCTTCCAAAAGCGGATTTTGTTTCTAGGTGTGGGGACCATTGACTCAGAAGGTTGTACTCATAAGAGCTTAGATTTCCACAAACCATGGTGGATCAACTTCTAAAGAATAACTTCCCACTGCCCCTGTCAAGAATTCTTCATAAATAGCATAAAGACCAAGCAGAATTACCCAAGTTCTAGAGTGCAAATTTAAGCCCGTACATAACTTCTTGAAATTAAGTCTTTAAACTGCTGGGGTATAGGTTTTAAAGGGAAATCAGCAACTTGAAATCTAGGGTACCACACCACAGCCTGCCTCCCTGGCAGAACTGTTAGTCTTTGTTCTTCTTTCAAAAAACAAAACAAACCAAAAAAGCCCCAAACAACCCAAAACCCAACCTACTTTAAGTATTTCACCAGGTAAAGAAACACACCCTGTCTGAAAGAGCAAACCACAAAAGTCACTCACTGTGCATCAATGCATGAGGCAAAACACCCTATAGGAGAAAAAAACCTGCACTTCTGCTGTCTTTTACAGAAATTACCTTTAATAAATGAAGAACTTTAAAAATCAGTTTTCAGGAACCTGACAGCATTGCTTTAAATAAACAGTATAGCCACTGGATGATAAAAATCACTGCAAAGTATGAGTAACACCTTGACCCATGTCTTTGTGGAGCTGTGATGATTCCAGAGGCACTCTGTACCAACACAGATATTCATACTCACTGTGGGATCATGGCTGACACACACTTTTTGTTAGAAGGCAATCAAGCAGGCATGTTATCACCAGGGAACAAAAAAAAAAATAAACTCTAAGATCACAAGCTCAGATCCAGGGATCCCTTTATGGAAAAGTGTTGCACATTAACACACACCAGGAACACCAATAGACCTGCAAAACACAATCACCAAAACATACTTGGGTATCACACAATTAAATAGCACCAGCACCTCTTTTAGAAAATCATATTTTTCAAAGAATGACTCTCAGCTTGTTCAAGTGAACTGCCAGTGAAAGATAGACAGCGATTGCATTAATATCAGAGAGGTGGTTTAAAAATTCAGGTTAATGCAACAGCTACAGATCATAATGATTAACTCTAAGTTTCTGGTCTTGAGACACCAAAGCATAAGCAGACAAAAATCAAAACAGAAATCTTATACGAGTCTGATTACAAGAAAACAGCAAAACCTGAAACTTTAAAAGTTCCTTCTCTGAAGCATCACTACATAAGATAAAACTCTGCTGCTGTATCAACTGCTGTTAGTTTTTATGTTTACTGAATTTTTAAAAGAAAAGGTTTTCTCCTCTTCTTCTTCAAATCCCTTTCAGAAACCACTTCCCGCAGTTTGCCTTTTCGTAATTCATCTCCACTCAGAAGCCATCTGCTCCTTTCCTCACACACACATGCTGTACGCACTCCAAGACAAACACAATGCAGAATTAAATGGCGTGATCCGACTTTTTTTGTCAGGATTGCTGGAGCAGGAGGAGCTCCCTTCCTCCCATCCACTTCCCTCCCCCTCCCTGCCTCCTCTCTTCCCCCTTCACTGGGGTTTGCTGGGAAGCAGTATGCCCCAGCTTCCCACAGCAGGGCTTGAGAAGACCAGCTTCCCATCCTGCACTCAAACGCAAGAAGTGCCGAAAGCACATACATGGATTCAGGAAGGTCACAGCATTTTGCACATTCACCATGACTGAGATCAAGCAATGCCCACCTGCAGGAGGAAGAGCCCTCTGCTCTCCATGCCCCCTGTGCCCACCACATTCTGTAGCAGAGCTTTGGGACAGCTTTGCAGAACAGGCTGCAGAGTGGGACTCTGCCAAATCAGCATCTCAAAGGATACAGTATCAATATAGTGTCAAATATAGTGTCCAGCTGCTCAGCTTTTATCTGTAGACCTGAAGCCCTGTACAAGGCTAACCAGCAGCGCTAGCACTCCTTGACTGATGGGAGGAAGGACAGTGCAGGCACCCAAGGGACTCGCCTAACACTGCCTAGGCAGGGCAGTAAGATACAAACACATTAAATCCCAGATTCTACTGGTTTAATCCAGGCCTGGCTGCACTCTGTGTGCTTCTCGCCAGCTCTCCAGGTAGCACACAGAAGGAGAGGTTAGTGGTGATCTACCCAGGAACATGCAGGAGAGAAGAACGCCCTGAAGCTCGCAAGGGGCAGGAACAGTGGCAACTGCCCATGGGAAGAAGGCAGACAAGGGCAGAAGGAGCACCTGAGGCACACAGACCACTGACAGACACCAAGACATTTATAGTAGTAAAGAAATAGGCAATGCCCTCTGAGAATATGTTTGCAAGGGCACCTGAGAGCAACTGCAAAGTGCCATGCCCAGGAAAGGTTTGATGCAAGTAACAGTTAAGTTGTCTTGACAAGCACAAGAATGACTCTCCTAATAACTAAAAGGAAAGATCACAAGCAGGGTGGGGTTCAAGACAGTACAAATGCACCTGCGGAGAAAAGACATGCATTTGGTGTGACACAGTTTCTCAAGTAATTTTCATATTTGCTTAGTGCTCCTCATTAGGCTGTTTACCTGCTAAAGGTAATCAAAGTGAGAGTACATTCAGGTACCTGCTCCTACACAGACATGTACTATAATGTCTGTTTTAACATAGAGATCAGCCACGGAAATACCACACTCTCGGCCCGACAGCATCGCTGCAGGGATACAATTCAGAAGGATGTTACAACCGCCTCACTCACCTGGTGTATTCTCAAATGACAAGGTCTGGGAAATATTCTCATCTGCTCCCAGACTGCAGAAACAAAAGCATTTTTGCTGCAGCTCTTCTGGTGTGTATCTGTCACAGGTTGTCTGCTGTGTCAAAAAATCATCTAATTGCTACTTTTTAAAGTGGGAAGTGCGACATCAACTTCTTCTGAGAAATGCTTTAGGATCCATTGAAAAATATGCTAAGTAAAAGCCAAGGTTTGAATTGTCAGAAAAGGACTTTGCAATTCCCACGTTGAGGCTAAGCCTATAAGCAGTACAGCAAGAGACAAATTCTGCTTCCCACGGAAGAGTTAAAGGATACTCAGACAAAAATTCTTCAATAGTTAAGCAGTTTCTCTACAAAGCTAATTTAATAAAGGAAAAATGCCAGGTACAGTGTTAATGTACTACATAGCTACACATAAACACACAAAACTCGGTATAAAAATAATAAGGGGTGAAATTCTCAAAGGATTTGCAGCCTGGCTGCTTAGTGAATGATTTGGTTCAATGGGCAAGCAAAACCAAACATACACACAGAACCTTACAAATGCCTGAGTATTTGGATTAAGTTCAGCCTATCAGAGCCCACATTCACAGCTCAAAGTCCAAAAGGTGAATGAAAAGTTCACAGAGTGCTTCTGTACCTTAAGATCAATACAAAAGCTCTCAAAGTGTCACAGTAGATTCAACAATGTAAAGCATACACCTTTATATTTTGCTACTGATCTATAACTAAAATTCTTGCAAATGCAAATGCATTTTTTTTAAGTAAGCCCTGCTTTCCCAGTAAGACATGGCTTATTTGAATCAACAGGACATAGTGCCTTTCCTGTTGTAAGATGAAAGAGATCATTAAGAAGACAAAAGAAATTTAGAAAGATGCAGCACAGTGTACTTCTCTCACTGTAATTTCATCCAGACAAATTAAGTAGTTATAGTATCTCCAAGATGACAGCTTTGAGAAGGACCTGGCGATGTTTGAGATGATCATAGCATCTCTGCTGAGCACATAGCAGCCAGTAATACTAAGAGAGTTCCTTGTTGACCAAGTGGAATTAGAAAGTTTAAGTTTGATTAGAACATTAATCTGCTTCTGCGATAAAAGCTATGTGATCTTTGATGACAACCTGGTATTGCTTCCCAGGTGCAGGCCATTGAGAAGAAAGAGTACGTTGCACCCAAAATGACATAGACCAAGATCTCATGATCTCTCATTCAGACACCGACTCCATCCATCCTTGATCCACTTATAAGGTCTGCAGAGATCGTACCACAGGAGGCCACGATTGTGAAATTACTCACACATTTTTAGAAGAGCAGTGTGTAAAACCTATTTCTCAAGGAGCTTCACTCACTGCAGTAATGTTTACCTGTGAACTTGTGGTACACATCAGTCTGCTTCAGCCAGTGAGGCACAAAGCCCTCAAATAGGCAAAGCTCCAGCACAAAACAAAATAGGAGTAATACCTCAACCACATGCCAACGTCGGTTCAGCATTTCCACTCTAAATCCTAAGAGCTGCTGGCTTTTGCGTACATTAGGAAACATTGAGGACAGCACGTTATCCACCAAACAGGGGCAGGGGGGCTAAAGCATCTGACAAAGAATAGAGTGACTCTCCCTTAAGTCAGGTAGGTATGAAGCCATTCCAAGTGAAGGATAAGTAAGAAGCTAATGAAGGTTATTAATAGCCCTTAAAGCTAACAGTTCACCTAAGTTAAACACAAGAGTAATAATCCCTTTATGACCGCCTCCATTTTTACTGGGGAAATGGACAAAGTTTTGTGAAAGGCTGCTGTTAACCCCAGTTTTCAACTACTTTAAATTTCAAAAATTATACTAACCTGAATCAGAATCTACCAGGCTATGGCGTTTATACATACAACTGAGGACCTGAAGCAGAAATGGTAGGCAAGAGCTTTGCCTTTTACCACCTCTTCAAATTCAGTAGTGTTTCTGCCCCAGACTTCCACAGGTATTGCATCTACATGTTAGTCTGCCATAAGGCATGCCTAGGAGCTATAGATCACCCAATCTGAGAAACTGGATCGTAATGCTTAAGGTAGTAAGGATTTCTTGCTGTTCTTCACTGTTAGACACAAATCATTAGCCCAGAAAACTTGCTCTTGTAGCTAGGAAAACTATTGCTAAAACCAGTCAATCCTTAACCTGAAATATAAGAGCTACATCTTCACCAGAAGCATGAAAGGGAAGAAATATGCAGAGACCTGAACTGTTCAATTTGAGCATTTTTCCTCTACACCTCTGCTACAAATTTGGATAATCAAGCATATCCATTATCACAAAAAATAACAGGATATAAAGCATCTTCCTTCCGGGGGAATAGGACAAACACTGATTTTTCACAGACTGCCAAAGTTCCCTCTCTAGGCACATTAGTACTTCATTTTCCACCACTGTGCTTCTTGAGCCTCTCCTCTAAAGCACTTCTCACGATGCAGGATGCAGGTACAGACAAGCTAAAGGTCTAGTTTGAAACAGCAAGAACAAAAGCAAGATAAAAGTTTCACCTGCTATCTGACATTCTACCTTTAATCACCTTGGCTTTCACCATGAGTCTGCTCAATCTACCAAATTCTACCTTTTCTACCAAATTCTACCACATTCTACCTTTAATCACCTTGGCTTTCACCATGAGTCTGCTCAATCTACCAAATACATACCTGGGAATGTACTTGGTCTAAGAACATAGCCTGGTTATTATAAAACAAACCTACATATTTATCTTTGAAGCAGCAATATTGGTTTTGATTGTGGTTTGGGGTTTGTTTGATTTTGTTCAGATTAGCAAGTAGCTTTGTACAGCTCAAAACATTTTAAGACCACAGTGTACCCATTTGAGGTGCTTACTGTTGTTCCTACACAGAAAAGGTAAGGACTGTTTGTATCATATAGTAAAGGTAAGGCAAGAAAATCACAGCACTTGAATTAAAGTGAGAAACGCACTTGCTCCTGCAAAACTATTATATGTGTTTGCAGAAATCCACGAGAAGAAGAAATAACTGTGAGCTTTGTTGTGTAATGTAAAGTTACACAACTGAAATATGAAAGTACTGATGTTACACTGACTTTGTACTGAAGTTACAAAACTCAAGTGCAAATGCCTTCTTTCTCAGTTTTACCTACTGTCTTTGTCTTATACAGCAGATGTTACCTACAGCACAAAAATAATCTACAGATGCTCAGCAGATTTGCTCAACACCAGATCACGCTTGCTCCACAGGCTGCTCTTTATCTTGCAATTGTTTCTAACTCAAACAGAAAAATGGACATTTCAAAGTGATTAAATATAAGGCAGCAATAACCTACTATTTCTTTCTCTTGAACCCTATCTCCCCTGTGGGCAGAACTCACACTTACGGCCAGTGGGTCCTGATAGTACCCAAGGGTTGACAGGGACTCTGACTAGCAAGTAGTCTTCAATGTCCTAATGGATGCAATAGGAAAATTTAACTGGATTGGTCAAAGTTAGCACATTAACAACTTGACTGCTCCCCAGCTCATTCTTAGATCCAGCATTAAAGTTCAGCACCAGAAATGATGCAGTCTGCAGGAGTGGGGAAGAGTGTACAAGGGCCAGGCTGTGACTCACGTGCACAGGAGCAGCTGCAGTGTCAGTACAGCTGCGCATCAAGGATGGCAGGCAGTTCACTGAGCACTCCAGCTGTCCCAGCTGTGCTTTTGGCAAAATACAGAACACTTGGGGGATGAATGAATATGTCGATGGAGACAGGAAGGAAAAGACTTAGGAAACATGAAGTGTTTCCAGGTTAGCCTAGCCTATTGCTTGCATAGTCCCAGTCACCATTATTTCCTTTGCAATGTCGCATATATTTAAATAAATATTCCGTTCTGTTTCAAACGTCCCAAGGCATAAAGTACAACAGCAGCCTGGCAAGGGAAACAATAACCAACATTTCACCTATTAATAGTTACCATGAAGGAAACACAGGGAAGATTTGTTAACACTGAAGTCACTGTGTTAGAAATGAAGAACAGGTTTAGCAGGAGACGTGGGACTCCCAGTTCTAGGGTCATCGCATGGTCAGAGTTGCCACAAGTTGTTCTGATCTGGTTGGCCTCCTAAACCCCATCCGCCCAGGGGAGGGTAGTCAATTCACAGCACTGCCCTGCACTGGGTAGAGGGGCTGTTTCACTCTCAGCACATACAGTTTTTATATGGGAGGGCACCGAAGAGAAGAAACAGCAGAGGCCTCTTACACAGAGAGCTGCCCAGACAGCGACTATGTGCGACAGGTGGGAAGCGAGAGATTCCAGCAGACTCCTGAGACAAGCTGCTTTATGGATTTAAAGCACCTCATCTGTGAAGACAACTTCTTGCCAAGTCCTAGCAACCAAAAGCAGCAGTGCACCAGCCTAATTAATTACTGATTTAAGAATCTGAAGGGCTACAATCCATTTTAAGATGATAATAAGGAGAAGACTCCAAAAAACAAGAATACGACAATTTTTGTTTACTGGCTCAACATTGACTTTGGCAGGTGCACTTTGGACAGCTGACAGGTGGCAAGGGTAGTCAGGGCAGATGATCCTAACACATCAGGAGCAACTTCTTTTACCCTACCCAAAGTTGATCTTAGTGAATCCCTTTCTGTAACAGGACAGTGCACTTCTAGTCCCTTATAATTAAGCTACACTGTGTCTGTAATCAGTATCACCCTAGATCTCATCACAACTAACCACTGCTGAGCAGTCCACAAAACAAGCCCTGCAGCTGTACCATAACGTGAATGTCCTCTTGACCTGATTCTGTGTTAGAGTAAAGCTAAAAAAATGACAGAGTTTCCTGTGGAACTGCCAGATAATGTAAAATTCAGTGCAATACAGTGCACACTAATGCATACGGCATACTAAGGTCTTCGGGTTTGAACAGAGACACAGTCCAGGAGTAAATAAGGTTGACACAAAGACTAGACACAGTATGCTATTAAAAATTATTAAGTAGAGTATTAATTAGATTCTGTCACAACTATAATCATAAGATACTTCAGATGGTTTTGCATACCCTTTCTCATTAGCACCACAACAAGACCTCAAAATTATTCCATTCACGCATATGCTCCCAAGCTAAGAATAGAAACCATATTTCCAAAAGACAGCATAATAAGTGTATATGTATATATATGTGTATATTTCCTTTCTTGTGACATTCCAGTCAACACGAACCACAACACGGCTACTAGATGATGCCAAGATCAAAGCAAAACAGGATGCATGTCTGCATATAGGGGTTCACATCCCATACTATTTTTCTTTCAGAAAGGCAAAACACACCTGTAAAAGCTTCTGTGACAACAGTACTAGAGCCATCATTTAAAATCCCTATCTGCCTTGAATTCTTATGCAAAATAGAAGGTCATTTTGCAGGTTACTCAACAGCAATTTCTCACATTTTGCAGCTAGCTGCTTTAAAAAAGCAAACATAAGAAGAGATAATCTGGTAACATCCATCTTCACTAAAAGCAGTCGTCATGCAAGGAGTTGGGGTTCTGGAACAGAATCAGGTCTGATTTGATAACTCCTGCCACTTTATATATGGGTAACTTCCTGTGAAAATCAAGCACATCTGACAGTACCTGTTCCTCTTTTTCTTTGGTCTTGCTCCTGGAGACTCTGGAAGAGGTAACATCCTGAGCTGGAATGACAGAGATTTGATGCAGTGGCATGTTCATCACACCGCCTTGTTTGGTCCTATCATTTACAGGAAGGAAGCTTGAAGGCAGCACTCATTCAGTGCCATTGTCAGGCCTTGCACCTAAAAAATAAAAATATTAGATTATGTTAAAGTAGCCTGGAATGCAATTATTCTAAATCAAAGCTAAGCCATCAGTTGGACCAAGGCGCACTTCTTATTTTCTCTCTGGATTCTGAACACGAGAGAGTTTGGCTGGGTGAGAAACGACACTGGAGTTTTAAAGAGCTAGAACTAGACAGGTCAGAGCACAATTTATACAAACGAATGAATACATAAATTATCAGCCAATTCTTAAAGTGGTTCAAGAGCAGAGTCAGAGGGCAGTGATCACACTTGAGTCTGTGTAGAAAGGGAAGAAGATGAAGAGCAGCTGAGCAGTAGGAACATGCTACCTGGAGGGGCAGAGAGCAAAGCTCATGCAGGTAGACTCCTGAACTGCCAACCCGACCACACCGGGTCAAACTGCCTCAGGTATTGTTGTGAATCAGGCTGAATACCACAGATTTGGTTAAAAACAATCAGTGGCCTGCATTTGGCTCCTGTCATTCATACAACGACAGCTGGCAATAGGAAGGTGCATCACGTGAGCTGTTCCTTTCTTAAGGCTATTAGAGAATAATATAATCAAAATCCCTTGCTAGGAATTGGGAATCCACTGGACTACACACACTTTATCCTTCTTTTACTAATACAACAGGGAAGCATTACACAAAGACAGCAATAGGCATAAATTAGCCAAAATTGGCAACACTAATCTGAAAGGCAGGCATAATTAGCCATACCTTTTATTAGATTAGCAAAGTTACATTAAATAAAAACCTTTTTGAAACATGTAGGATCATGGAGTGTTTATTTGGAATGTAACCTGCCACAAATGAGACACAATCAATTGTATTTAAAGAAAGGATTAGAGGGGAATTAACACAGCGGGGACTATACTAAATAGGGCAACTGGATGATACACTGTTCTTCTGTTTCCATAACATATCAACTTTTTGTTTGTTTTTGAATCTCTGACAGCAGGAAACAGAGAACAGACAGATGAGCTATGTATTATATTACTTAGCAATTTAGAAGTAATCTAGCATACTACTTAGTGCATACCCTTAACTTATACAGCACACAATTTTATTTAATAAATTGGAAGTTTCAAAGATAAGCCAAGATTCCCAGGTTTTTGATTCTGCAGAAGACACCAATCTGGTTCTATTTCCATTGGACTCCACAGGAGTACTGCAGTTGCGTAAAATGAAAACAGGATCAAATCTCCTGACTGCTTTTGATTAAATGGGAAAAAAAAAAAATACATACCCCAAGGCACTTTATACAGGGAATGATAGTTCACTATCCTCTTTGCACTGACGGGGAGTTATCAAAGGTCACGGAGCAAGTAATGAGCAAAACCAAAAATGCAGGCAATGCCTGCTGCTTCCCAGTCACACAGTCCACTTGCTGGATGACATTATCTGCCTATAAGAGCGCTCAGCCAAATTCAGAAGCGTTACTGACACATGGTCAGGATTTATATCACTTCCATAGATGCCAAGATGGCATATCATAAAGCATGCATGAAAGCTTTGAAGACAATGCCTCCATAGCTGCTAGGCATCACTGACTGTAAAAATCAAACACATTTACAAGCATAAACAAGCAACAACAAGGACATTTCCTTATTGGAGGAAAGACAGAAACATGGGACTTACCAGCATTATTGAATCCCAGCGTAAAGTATAAAGAGAAAGCACAGAACCTCCCTGGCTCCTCCACACACCTGCTTAACTGCATCCTCTAAAGGAGCCAGAGGAGAGATAAACATGGGCTGAGACAGGAATATCAGACTGTAATAAACAAAGCAGGAAGGGAAGGTATTTTCCCAAAAAACCATAAGGAAATGAAATCTAGAGAACATTAAGGTCCAATGAAAATATGCCAGGTAATATGATCTGTGCTCTTGCAAGTGATAGCTGAGCCAAGGGGAAGGAGATTGACCCCACTGGGTGTCCCCTTCAAAAAGGGTTCAGGGCTTGCAGGTAAGAACATGTTATTACTGTACAGAGACCAAGGGAAATGATTAGAAAACACAGTTAAAACCCTCTGATTATGACAAACAAGTAAAACCAGTTTTCCTGCAGGTACTTCGAGGATTGCACGTGTTAGAATTCTTTGAAAGTGCTCAGTCAGCAGATATAATCCAATTAGACATTGAAAGATGATGTGAAACAGCCCTCCCCTGGTAAAGAAGCCTGGCAGATGCTCTAATAAAGCCTGCTTTTGTTCAAGAATGGCTTAGAAAAAGCTCTAAACTTAACCCAGATGCCACACTGTAGCATCCCCAATCTGGAAGGTCCCTAACAACACACACTCTCGAAAGCCTGTCCGTATCAACCTGAAGCATGTTAATTTCACAGTGCTAATTAAAGGATACAGTTACATGAATCAACGAACCATCTGCAGCACCAAGTGCAAACAGACAAGGACACCAGAAAAGCAATGCCACTCAACATGAAGCAAGTTATGACAAACTCCGCAGGATGTTATCCACAGCTAAGCTAGCACCACGTGCTCCCCAATCCAGGGGTGAGGAGCTGTGCACCTGTGAAGAGGGATCCAAGCTCCAAGCACGTCAAACCAAGGGTGTGCCAAAAAGGTTCCCATGGAAAAAAACGTTAAGGCAGGGGACTGCTCCTGGATACTCCCTTCTCTTCAGGACTCCAGTTAGACGTTCAGGCCGTCCCTTACACAAAGCGAGGGATCCTCATTGCTACAGCCTCTCCGCCAAACAGCTGAGTACACTCACCCAGGAGGTGGCAGATAAGGGCTCAGCTTCCCCCTGCCCTGCGTGGTATTTGGTTCGTAAACCACACATGCAAGAGAAGTCCCATAACCAGCAGTGTAGATGCTGTTCTGTTCACAGAGAAGGGACTTTCCAGCTCCTTTTTGCCTGGAAAGCTCAAGTAATTACGGGAGGGCTGGATAGAGAGGGGGGGCACGTACACGAGCCAGGTCCCACAGGAAGGGCAGTCATCTGCCTGTGAAGGAGGAGGGATCCTGTTCTCCTCCTGCCCTCATGACTATTCATATGTTATTCACTGCAGTAAAATACTTAAGAAAACCTTTTAGGAGTTTTGATGTTCAGCAAACAATAATAAAATTAAGTCTGTTTTCATAGCTGAGCCTTTTAGAGATTTCTTTATTGATGCTGCCAATGGCCACTAAGCCACAAATACAGACTACTGCTCTTGCCCAAGAGGTTTTCTGCAGACCTGGCTGTGGAATATAGGAATGCCAGGACAGAGAACAGCCTGAAGCTCTACTGTTCCCCTTATCTAGAGCCACACTGGTTCCAGCAAAACAGATTCCTGCAATACTGCCATTGTGGAGAGCCTTCAGAAATCAATGCCATTTCAAAAGACTAAAGAAGTCAAAATCCTGGCCTCAGAGCCCACAGTTGAGTCCTCAATGGAGCTAAGATGTCACCCATGCAGGTAGTCCAGTTTTGCTTTCTACAGGGCAGGCAAAACAGTAACTAAAAATGCCAGCAGACACCTGGAACCACATCAGCTGGGTCCTCATTATGTTGCTAGAACCACAAAGCTCCAGCAAGAACAGTCAGACCTAGATGAAACTACACAAACTGTCTCTGAAGGCAGTTAAGTAGTTAAAAAGAAAAAAGGAAGGAAACGCATGCATGTGACTTGAGCCTGGTGGCTGGGGCATTCCCCTGCGCAGTATGTCTCCTCACGGCAAGAGACACAGAAAAACAGGTTCCCTGAAGGTATCAGCATTAAGTACATGAGTGGGAACAACCGACAACAACAACCGACGACAACAACAACCTCACCATAGCAGAAGCAGGTGGGAGACCACTTGAAACCCCACTTCTATCCCCCTCCATCAGGGCCTCAGTTTCCCAGCTGACAAAACAAGAACATAAATCAGCCACAAGATGAGCCTAACAGTCTGTAAGTTGCTGGACTGTTACAGTAAGAAGTGCCATGGGAAGAATGCAGGTAGAGGAAGATCATCTATCATCCCTCACCTGACACCTACCACAGCTTCTCTGCCCATCACACACCTCAAAACAAAGGCTAAATCGCTCTTTGCCAAAGATTCCCAGCCAGACTGGGGCAAGTAAGCACAAATCATGGTTTCCTGCCTGTGGTTTGATATCTGCTGGAATCTATAAACATGCAGTATGAACTGCAGCTTTTACTAGTTCATTTACACTTCAGAAAGTCCACCATATTCCCTAGTTACACGGCATACGCTGAAGAACTTCAGCAGAAGGCCTGGAGCTGTAGCAGCACTGGCTGCAGATGTACACAGGCCTCACCAAAAGAAAAGCATCCTGAGGATGTTTGTAGGTGTGTACACGGGCTTTGCATTACTCATAGAAGGGAGGGGGAAAAAAAGAAAAAAAAAGCAGCAGCCAAATATCACAGTTGTTTTCCTGTTTAAAGTAAAATAGGCATTCTGGATTATATGTGCATGACAGATAAACCATGGAACCTGTGGTATAAGCAAGAGGATAGTCACTAACAGCATGGAATTGGAGGGAATTTCACCTGAGTTATTCCTATCTGCTCTAAGGCTTCTTACAGTTTTCGTCAACTCTCCTAGCCCCCATTAATGACAGTGAGCTGTATCACATAGGTCAATGGTCTGATAATCTGTTGAGGGGGTGGGCGAGTTAAAAATAAAGCAACAGGTCGCTGCTGTCCAGATAATCCAGACACTGCGGCACTGTGCATTGCTGTGAGAATCCTGCCATGAGGTGGACACAGCCCATGGACTTCAGGGGACTCATGAGCTGCAGGCTGGAATGTTCTGCCCCAAGGCTTTATGGATCGCTGCCATGAACTCTGGTCTTCTGAAATTTCCCCTCTGTACAGCACAAAACCTGACCAAGCTAAACAGGAGTGGAAACCCTCTGAAGAAACCTCTGACTGCTGCTAGATGGTGCAATGTCTTCATCAGCTGGCTTACTTTCTCCTAGTGAGGACTGAAATAATCGATTAACACAGCTCTGGAATTGTTTTTCTGCTGGAGGTCTTGATGTGAAATCTCAAAGAGAAGTCCTCATCCAGTGACCTTCGCAAATTTCTTTGTGCATCTTAACTTTGCCTACTCTGGCATTTCAGCTGGATATAGCTTATGCCTACTTCCTGTACACTACATTTTCCATATTTGCAAATATTTCCAATCCTATTAAGCTTGTGTTGGCTCCAGTTTGAAGCTTTTACTTATTTTGAGCTGTCCAGACTCCTCCCCTACTAATGCAGCTTATGTAATCCTTTTCTAGCAATGACAGATGTGCATTTTCAAAAAGAGGATCCAGTATCTGTGTTTCATTTTGTTTTACTGTAGCTTAATCAGTACTTTGTTAACAGCATTATTTAGGAGATGTTACCAAGCCTCATGCACTTCACATGCATTTGTTAACTTGACAAACAAATCTAATTCAAGGGAGCTTAAGGGAGAGAAACTCACACTTTTTTCCCTGCAGTACCTTTCACATTTCAAGGCTAGTACGACATTAGAAGTGAAAAGAACCCTTGTACTTAGGCCAAGCAGGTATAATTCTGGATTACTGCTGTTTACAGCTATGCCTCTGCCCCTATATCTTGCACTGTTTACAAGCTTAGCTTTAACTTCTCACTTCATCATCTCAGTTCCTCCTTTCTTCCACCTGCTCGTGTCTTAAAAAATAATCAGCTTCAAGGCTTAAAAATATTTTCTAATTTTTAAAAATCATGTTATTGTGTAGTTGAAACCAAAAGAAAGACTTAAAAAGGGGACAAGAGATCCTTCTATATGTTTCCCATGTTCCCTTTGAAAGCTTCTCATTATACAGGAATATATAGCTGCAGACTACACACACTGCATAGAGAAAGAGAGGTATCTGCCAGCTCTGGCTGACTTCTCTCAAAATAAGAGTATGATTGTTTTTACAAAGATAATACAACTGGACAAGCAAGGTGTTACACTATAGCACCAATAAATAATGGTCCCAGCACTCTTAGCAACCCCCTCCCTTAATTTCAGTGGCAGCTGAGGTGCTTCCGAACAGAGCAGGTCTAGCACATGAACCACACCGCAAGCTGGGAGCCTTTACAGCTTTGCTGCAAGCAAGATGCAATATCACAGCATGCACGGGACTTGCCTTGTTATCAGTCTTAGCCATGATCCCATCAACTCCCACAAGAAGTAGACACTGACTTCCTGAGGAATTAGTGCCTCCCTCCAGAAGAGGCATTCTTGCCTCCGATTTGGCACTGAAGCCACCTTGCTGAGCAAAAATTAGGCTGGCTTGATCACATGGCTCAAATTAGAATTTTTTTTTTTTTTAAAGATATGGATGATGACTTGCTTCTTCATACTACTCATTGTCAGATAAAAACATGCCACGGTACCACACCTGTTGCTACAGTTTTTGAGTAAAGCTGTTTTTCCTTCATTATTACATGTCCAAAGCATTGCACAGCAGTAACCTGCATGGATTCCATCACAATGTGCACACTGCTGATGCAATGGTCAATGCAGCTTTTCCTTACTAACCCACAGACATGGCTAGAGCAGTGGTCATGTTGCATACAATTTGAAATCCTTAAAGGAAAATAAAAAAGGTCAGATTACTGTGAACACAGGTTTGGGAATGGCCCACTAAGATTGCTGCTGTTGATCCCCTGCAATTGTAGGTCACATATAATCAGCATGGAAGGGTCCACGGTACATCCACTGGATACAGAAAACACTCCCCTCCCCTCTATTCATGGGCAAAAGCCAAAACCCACAAAACTATGACGTGCCAGGGAAAGACAGCAAGTGATGTCAAAGACAAGGCAACAACCCAGGCCTCTAGGATAATAGCAAATCTATCAAGAAAAACACCCACACGATCATGATGATCTGGCAAAGCGCTCCACACGATGATCCATAGCTTTTAAAAGAAAATGTTAATGATGGTTATAACCAAATGGAAAGAGGGACATACTAATACATGTATAGACCAGTAAGAGAAATCTGCACCAACATATATTTGTAGGCAAATTTCTAGTCTAGTACACAAGTCTACATCACTTCCCATTCTCTCCTTTTGGGGTTCACAAAACTCTAAATGGTTCTGAAATCCAGCAAAAAAAAATGCTCTGTATATTATCTTCATATTTAATAAAGGCTGTTAAAAACAAATGCATAAGTTTACACCAAAGACAATGAAAGCCTGTGTTTCTCAAACAGTGTAAATATTTACAACACAGGATAGTGATGAAACAAAACAATCTCGTCCTTGTTCAGTGAGGACATTGCTCACATTCTGTATTGTACACAGATAACAATGATATATTTTTAGGAAAATTCTGTGCTACATCACTTCTTTTCCAATATGTAAGAGGCTAACAGTTGTAAAAGCTATTTATGAACAACAGGCGCCTAAGGGCATTCTTCATTATTGTTTAACTGCTACCAGGCAAAACTTTCCTCTGAAGCCAGAGTAAGAAGAAAATACTGTTGACTAAATGATTCAGTGTTTTGAAAAATTATGAAATAATTCCTTCATTGTCTCTAGGTGAATAAGAAACTTCTGAAGTGGTGCACATAAGAACGTATCTCTTTGGAATGATTTATGAGTTAAATGCCAGGTAACTCTTTATTTACAGGTTTACGTTACAATGTATCTTTGCTCTGTAAGTCTTCATATAATGTAGATTTCTGTATCATTACTACAAACCTTTAAACCCTTTCTGAGGAAATAGCTATAAACCACATTATTTAGAACTTGCATGATGCAACTGGAGAGCCCAAACCCAGTATCTTCAGAAGTTCAAGTGTAGAATAAAAGGGACAATGTACCAAGCATCCTGTACCTGATTCTTCCACAAACTTGCAGGACCAGTAAGTCATGTTTTCAACCATAATCTCACACATTTTAAAGCAATCTCAACTTCTGATGAAAAACTAGCTCCCTGAAGACATTTACTATCCCCTGAATAGTTATAAATTTTCAATACATTTTAAATACAAGGGAATACCACGAGTTATTAAAGCATAACAGCTTTTAGTGAGAGCTTCTTATTGAGAAGTATATTTAGGCATAGCATGTATCCCTTATGTTTCTCTGTTTCCATGCTGATATCTTCTCTATACACGTGTCAATGTCAAACAAGAAACCCTGAGGGGCAACACAGGAAGGATCAGGACTGCAAGCCACACAAGAACTTTCCTCCAGGCAGAAGCACCAGCTGAGAGTGTCCACAGTCCCACAGACATAAGTGCTCATCTTTATTTCAAATATCACCAATATAGAGATGTGCTTGCTAGATGTAGTTCAGGAAGGCAAATCACTTCAGTTCTTCAGTCACTTTTGTGCAATGGAAAGATAACAATACTTCCCACTTCCGCCACCCAGGCTGTTTCAGCTGCACAGGTAGGTTCTGCTTGATCCTCACCATGGCAATGTACAGTACCTGGTACAAGCAAGAACACAGACTGAAGTGCTACAGTAAGACAAGCAATCAGAGCAGTACATGAGTCACTCCTTCAGTTTCAGACCTGAATCCTCACCAAAAATTGCCAGATCTTGAGACAGCTGCTAGCCAGACAAACGTGGTATTTCTCATCAACACAAAAATTATGCTGTGAAGAGTTTAAGAAGCTCTGTGTCACAGTATTATCGCTGAAAACTAAAGCTGTATAAAGCCTACAGACAGTGTCCAGGTCTGTTCACAGAATTAATTCCCTTCCAGTGCCAGGGCAAGACAGCCTCTTTCAGATGCAACCTTATCGTGGGATATGTTGTGCGGTTAAAAGGGCTTCATGTGCTCTTCTTATCGCAAGTGTCCCTGGTGTGGTTTAAAGGCCGAGCAGCCAATTTCAGAAGGCTGACAAACAGCCTGGCTTCCTTCATCCTGGCTCCCCACGCCAGCACTTACACCAACATGCACGGCAGCAAAGCATCAGCACAAACAATTTCCATTCATCAGGGTGTTATTTCACATGAGTGTGCTGGCACGTGTATGTCAGCTCTGCCTGTCCGCCCCCCACCAAGGGTGCTCTGTGCCACCCAAAAAGGAGGGACTGGCGCTACTGAACCCCACAGACAAGGCATTCCTTACCACAGTCTATAAAGGGCCATTCATCCCCACCATACCTAAAATAGCCATTGGATGCGATGAATACACAACTGTGGATTCCTTTAAAACACTGCCTTCTTACACGGACAAGAAACCAGTGTCCAGTGGTTGCTTCCTCACCCATTGTCCTCATTCCCTGTTCAGTAATCAAGTGTTGACCCTGTCTGTTCCATCTGGTATTAGTCCCTTCATTTCTACAAATATTAGAAGTTTAGAGAGTTTACAATAAGCTTAGAGAAACACCACAAAACTCCACCAGTCCATTCCTATGCACTTGCAAGATCTGTATACAATCCTATTAAAACAAATCCATCACAGCTTTCAGGTACCAGAACCAAAGCTGCATTTCTGCAGTCTGTCTGTCATTCAGTAGCTGCTCATTGCCAGTCAACCACAGCCAGCTGCAGAAGGCTGCAAAGACAGAGTGAAGTATCCAGGTACAGAGAAATTGTTCCTGTTCATCAGAAACCCCAAGAATCGCACAGGTCTGGTTTCTTGCTGCCGGGGAAGAGGCTAACTTGCAGCGCCCAGTTGTCCTGCTGCTTAAATGACTCGTAGTTTTGCCTCCAGCAGATGCTTCAAGTGATATTTAAGTGCCTAGCAAGGCAAGAAGCAGCCCAGGACATTAGAGAGCAACATATCGTCAGACAAAACACCATTTAGAAGGAACCTGGTGACAGCTGGGGCAATATGGTGGAATGGATTCTGGGTTGCTGCTCCATATTCACAGGGCAAGTAAAAGTAGTTGATAGAGGAAGTTGCCCAAGCAGGGAAAGACTTACAATAAAATTCATGATCACAGCCACATCACTGACACGAGTTGACATGTTACATTTTTCAACCCAATCCCATTCAAAAGTGGCTCCTCTGTCTTCTTCCCTAATAGATGCTTTTTGCTTTAAATTAGTTTAGATAGGAGCCAGAGAGATGAGCCAACTGCGATGAATAAGGCCGATGCAATTCTGATGCACACAAGCACTATTTTAGAATCTGAAACATTCATGAAGACAAAACCTGGAAGCAAAAGCAGTTTACATCAGGTATCTGATGAAACTGAAGGCAAGAAAAGAAAAAAAAAAAACAACTTTTTTTTTTTAAGCTAAAATCTCATCAGTCCTGAAGAAAACACACTGTTGGAAAGAGGAGAACATTTAACCTGCTGAGGTCACATCAGAGTTTTGCACCGACTGCATTCAGAGCTGCAGCGAAATGAACCCACCTTACCCCACCCTGCTCTCCTTCATATTTTCCAGGATCTATACCTGCTGACCATGTGGTTCCCCTCTCTAAGTAAGTATGATTACAATAATATTCAGGGACATTTGCTCTTCCAAAGAGTAGATAAAAAAATTACTACAGGCAAATAATTTGAATGTCTGCTGTATCAGGCTAATGGAGAGATAAGGACTTATTACTTTATTAACCATTTTTAAATGGCAAATGTAAGATTTTTTTTTAATTGAAAAAAGAAAACTACTCCTTATTCCAAATGCAACAGATATTAGGAAATCAAGACAATCTCCTCATTTTTAAAGTGTCAGGAGTCCACAAGTGGCATTGCTGCTTTTCCTTGGAGGACCCAATCATTCCTGTCAGTCTCTGGCTGCCAGAGGAAGCAGCACTGAGCTTAGAAGCAGGCACGGTCCCCTCTGTGTCACAAGTGTCTTCCTGCCTGAGACAGTCCTCCATTAGTCCTGCTCGCTCTGAATGAGGCACAAAGCCTTGGTCCTGAAGGAATTTACTCTTCTTGTTTTACAGGGACATGTGCTATTCAGTGAATGGTATTGCCAGGTGATGGCAAAAGCTCCTGTTACCATCCTCTGTCTAAGAAGTAATTTGGTACCATCGTGCATCACCGAAATTTCCTGCAGAGTTAACAGAAGTTTCATGGTTCAGCAAGGTCAGTTGATCTCTCATGGCACCATCACAGAGGGCAGTAACCATTTAACTCAAACATGAAACCAAAAAGAGGCCCAGACCCCAATTTACAAAACGGTAAATATATCAGCTGAAAAGGCTTCCTCCTCCTCGTTGTGCTGCTTCTGCAGGAAGGCCAGGTAGCTGCCTTACAATGCTCAGCCAATGCTGTGTAACAGCTTCAAGCAGGAAACAACAACATAACACATAAATGTTTGCTTGTGTGCTCACGGGTTGGGTTCTTTGGGGTCGGGGTGATTTTTTTTTTTTAAAGAAAAAATATTCTCTAAGAAGATGATGGCCACACCAAGGAGGGCATCTTCTCTGCCTGAAGATAATGACACTGCTGGAAAAACTGCACCTTACAGCATTTAGCTAGGGCAAAGACTCAGCATAAATCCAGTGCAAAGTCAGTACCATCACCCTCACAGCACCTGGTCTCCCCCTGAAATTCCTTTCCCAAACACTGATCTGCCCAGATTTTCCTGACTGGCAAAACAGAGACGTCACTTCAGTCTCTGATCTTGTCCTATCTGCAGGTTATGAATTTGAATACTTCCCTAATTAGAGATCAACTGTGGAACTAGAAGGTGGATTATTTTTAGCAAATATCTGACTGAGCTGCAGCCACAGCCAGTTGTAAATTAGGCACTGCCTTTCCTAAGACTACATGTTACAAACAAACTTCCAATGCAACATCCAGTATCTCTTCAAAAGCCATAATCTATCAGTCAGCTTCGCAAGGAAGAGAGAAAACGGAGCAGTTACCACCCAGTCAAAAAGAGACTTCTTAAGATCTTCAGGTTTCTCACTCAAAGCCCAGAAAGAATGGCAAAGGGAGATGAAGAGGTCTGGAAAGGCACAGCCACCTTAACACAGCAGCAGCAAAGACAAACTCAAGTAACTCATCCTTCTGACAGCAGTCATGCTGGAGTGGCATCTTTTACAGAAAAGGTCATAGAAGGCCCAGCATACTGCGCTCTTTTATTGCTCACTAGGTTAAAGTATGACTTAGCTTGACAGTGATTTTCTTCTTTTTTTGGCATATTCCAATAAAGGAAGAAGAAAAGGCACACAGAAGAAAGGCTCAGCTCAGAAAGTTGCCAAGTTGCTGGAAACTGAGGATAAACAGCATCTTGGAACAGCAGGTCTGTGCTGCAGTTTATCCATGTTACTGGCCATGGTGGGATGTGCTGCATACAGTCAAGCTGCTTTCCAGTCCCATCCCCTGCTGACAAAAATTACTTTCAGACTTGATAGCCAACAGTTTTGTCATCTTATTAAATTCCCTGTTCCTGGCTCAGATGTCTCTCACATGTATTAGTTAGATTATATCAACCACGAAGACCTGTCTATGAGCCACACAAGATATAGCTCAAAGGAGGCCAGTCAGAGTTTGGATCATCAGTGCTCTGAGGTTCTCCTCATTCACAGAAGCAGCAATGCAAACGTGTGACAAGGGGTGAGTTTATGGTTTGTTGGGTCACGTGGAAAGTGAGATAACACCAAAGCACCAAGATGCAACTGGCAAACAGCTTCCCTGAGCAGATCATCCACTCTGCAGCAGAACCATCCCTGCACCTTCCTCTCACAACCCCTGCACCATGCACAGCCAGTAAAGACAGACTAAGCCAAACCCATGCAGGTCTAACAAATCAGAGAGCCTAAATGCAGCAGCTATGGAGGACTTAAAAAGGCAGCTGACAAGCAGCCAACCAGCAGCCTAACCAGCAGGATGCCTGCAGGACATCACAGCCTTACCAAGTCTGTGCACAGCACCTGCAGTACTGCACAGTGAGAACACGCCGACTGAAAAACTTCCTGGTAGGCAAAGACAGATAAGACAGACCGAACACGTGTCCCAGCTGACAAGTGGAGCTCAAGTACGCAGAGAAAGCAAACAACCATAAAAAAATGTCTAACAGACACAATGGAAGATCACAGCCAAGAATAAAATGCATGATGTATCTAATTCCCTTTCTATACAAGGAACTGATCCTGACTCAGCTTTCTTGCTCTGAGGCAGCTGAACCACACAATGCTATGCTTGCTTCTTGCCAGGGTATCACTAATGATGGAAAGTGAGAGAGAAATCTTATCTTCAATCAAACGTGTTCAACAGCAACCGAACTGGGATCCTTGCCTTGTGGTTGGAGAAGTTGATATCAACACCGCTAGCGAATAAAAGCCTAGGCTTGGTGCACATACAAGTCCCCAAAACATCAAATGCTGACCATGAGAGGCTCCGACCCTAGAAGAAGAAAACCACCAAAAGACTACAAAGCATACATCAGACGTACCCCACTGCATTTGGCATGCAGGTATATAGAGGAGATACTTCCACACTTCACTACGTGCATCTCAGATGCAGTCTTACTGAGCAGGGTTTAAAAGCAAGGAGCTCTTAGGCAACCCTGGTGCGAGGCACAGGACTTGGGCAGGCTTTGGACACACAGCTTTGTTGCTTTGGACACACAGCTTTGAAGCTGTAGTTCTAATCTATGCCTTGCACACTGCCTCACTAGAAACAAAGCCATACACTTCATTTAAGAAAATAATCAGATGGATCAGGAAAGGTCAAAGAGGAATAATTTTGAACCTCTTGTAATTTGGGAAATACAACAGAGTTGTGAATCCCAGTGATTTGCCTGGAAAACATCACAATGCAGTTTTCCTGCACTCCCAGGAAGGCACATAAAAAGAATGTAATCTCTAAAAAGCCTTGGGAGCTGCAGAGCTCTGCAGGTGTACCAGAGCAGGACTCTTTTTCACAGACCTGCCCAAGCGTGTAGCAGCTTGCCCAGAACAACAAGCCTTGTAATTTTGTGATGAAAGGAACTTGGTGAATATTTTCACATTTTAAAGACTTAACTCTAGCGGTCTCAGCCAGAAGTTATCCTCCCCTGTCAAGTCTGACCCTAGGATGAAGGGTACAAAATAGCTCAACACTGTTGTCACGAGAATCACAGAAACAAAATATGCTTCTCATGCAAAAGAACTGCTAAAAGGCAATATATAGCGTTTTCATGCCCCAAAGCAATGAGATATTTCAAGGCTATACTGTTAACACACTGCATAAGAACACTGATGCATTTAGAAGGCTGAAATTTTGTCTCATTTTTATTTGCTTCTGCTTTGTTATTCCAAGAGGAAAGTTAAAACCCCCTTCCACCTTTTAATCAAACATGCTACTTTTCTCTGTTAACTCTCAAGATGAAGCTAGCCTGACAAGACTCCTATAATTTTACAAGGGAATCTCTCCTCCCTCCACCCCCTTATGTTATCAAACATTAATTTCATGAAGAGTCTGCTGCACCGTGCCAGTTCTAATTTAGTAACAATACTTAACCTTTTCCACTAGGCTCGCAGAATGCCTTGCAGTGGAAGAAGACCATCCCATGGAGAGAAGGATGAGCAGAGTCTGATATCTTACAGCTGGGTATCCTGTGGCCGCAGGATTCGTAAGGATCACTCACCCACGTGAACTTATCTTGTGTCCAAAAAAGTGCTGTCTCCACTGGCTTTGGCACAGGGTGAGGCTGCAGCTCTAGGTCGTGACATTGCAACCTACATTCCCGTTTTCCTGTGACATCTACGGTTCCAGGAAATATTTGGCATTTAGCCAACAGGTTCAGAAGTTACTTGCAGCGTGATTGCATAAGCCCACTTCCCCTTGGAAAGCAGGCTAAAAAAATATTTTAAAAAATATCCAAGAACCTTACAGAAACATGATACAGATGACAACTGAGTTGCAGAAAACTAAGATATGTATAGATGAAGTAGCTTAAACCAGAAAAGAGAGCTCAAAGGCAAGTACAGGACGCAGATTTCCTGTCTCTGACAACAAACCTTTAGCTACATGTGAACTTCCTCTTCTTTTTAGAGCTAAGCAGATCTTTTTCTCTTTACAACAACACAGCATTTAGTTCAGTGCACATTTATGCTATTTGGTTTAAGAAAACCCTCCCATCTAGAGAGCATTTGCAATGTCAAAGAGCAGCAGCTCCTCTGCAAGTTTTCAGTCTACTCATTCTTCATATATATTATATGCACGCATGTATACACGTGCACGTATACACACACTTTACAGAAGCCATTTCAATGTAAATGATTGGTTACAGATTGAGCTGGCAAAAAACACTGACAACAACTGTCATTTTTAGCCCTTGTACTTCCAATTCATATTTGGCAGGCAGGCTCTAGATGAAAATGACCCTGAAAGCTATGATTACAATAATCACATTTAAACAGACAACATTCTGGATGCAGAACTACAAGGGAAATTCACTTCATTTACCAAAAAGGAAGGAAAAAACAGAGGCTACTGTTAATTCCAGAGAGAGACAGACTGTTCCCATGTGTAACTTTCTGTCATCATCTACGGTAAACTATTACCTAGTGCTCTTCACGTTACTCCGCTATGTCAGACTTCAGCAGGCTTATTAAGAATAGAAAAGCCACTGCCAACTTTCACTTTCTATCTATTTTAGCAGAGTTCATCATGCTGTTAAGCGCAAGTCCCTTAAGAGTGATTTGCTGAATAAGGCCATGGGAAACAGGAGAATGGGATGAAAAACATACTCAGGGCAAGAGGAGGCATTTGCAAGAATTTCTTGCTATAACGTGGCCCATGTTATGAAAGCATGACAGAGCCCTGTATTCCATCACTCCCTGTATTCCAATGCATCAGTCTTCCTATAAATAAATATACGCACCCAGAATAAGTAATATATATATATACACACAGAAATATGCCACATTTTTTCATTAGCCTTCCTGTTCTGACTGATGTGTTCATAGTTACAACAGATTATAAGAAGGATTGGCCTAGCAGTGAATCACCCTCAATAGCACACTGTGCTTTTACAACTAGAAATAGAGGGATCAGAGAGATTAATCCTCTGTCCTTGATGACATGAAGAGCCAGTGACAGTGAAAGCAAACATAAATAGGCAGAGAAGGCTCTTTGTCTCACTACAGCCCCCCTTGGTTTTGAAGGAGACTCTTCCACTAAGAGATGCTTTAAGAGGTCACTATGAATGAAATTAAACAAGGGCGTCCCTTCTGTAAGGCCTGCAGTAACTGAGGGAGGAGGAGCTCCCACTAATAATCCCTGTGACATGACCTTCCCTCTCCCAGGAAGGTATAGGCCAGGTTCAGCCCCACTGCCAAGGGAAGCACTTACGGTAGCAAGATTTGACTGAAAACTTCCTCAATATTTAATTGGTGCTATAGGGCAGGTTGTACTTAGGGAGGCTGTTGCTTCCTGTTCAGCTAGTACTAATCAAATGATCCTGTACAGGCAAAGTTCACCCAAAAGTCACGTCTAGAAGTTAGTAACCTTCAGCGCTAGGAGTCGCAGCACTACGCGGATCCCCACTGCTGTCCCTGTGCAAATTCTTGTGTAACAAGAAAGCAGAACTTAAAACCCCACTCTGTTGACAGAACAGAAGCATGTCCCCTCTCCTCAAGCTGCACCAATGGCACCGAGTCAATAGCAGTAAGTCAGTCTACGTGACACATTATTCTGGTCATTAGAATCAGCAGATCAGACCCAAGGGAAGCCTATCTGTTTATTAAGTACTGTGGTTTTTGTTGTTGTTGTGTTTTTGTGTGGTTTTTTTTTTTCCTACAGATACTCTTCCTTGCAAGCTCAGTATACACAATTTAAAGGAACAAAAAGACTTTTTAAAAATAAAGTATATTTGAGAGGAAGGGAGGCACCAAGAATGTGTATACTTTTTCAAAAATTAGCAACTTTGTGTGTAACATTGCACCCTTTTTTTATTTCTTTTCCTCTTTTTTGGTTTGTCACCCTATACCTTTCTATCCTTCTTTCCTTCCCCTCTGTTTTATCCAACTGAGCCTTTGATTCAAAAGAAATGTTTCTCATCCTGTGTCCAGGACATGACAGAAGTCAAACTACCTGCTCAAGGAAAAACAGCTGGGAATATTTTTATTACTTGTAATGAACCTCTTGCCCTTGATGGTGTGTAAACACATGACCTTGCTGAAGCTGGGGCCCAACTGAAGGACAAACTCACCCTTAGTGGTTTTCAATCACCTGTTAAACGATATTCTTAAGTCCATTGCCTGTTTTCCCAAGGAGAAACTCTGGTGCAGTTGTTCATGGCCAGCTTCACCTGCAGATTGGACTGGTGATCCATATTCTGTCCTTCTGATGCATTCTGAAGGACACATAGAAACTTTTAGGGGGCAGATATCAAGGCATACCTGACACGTAAGATTTACCTCCCCTAAAATATACAACATTCATATTCTATATTGATTCTGGCCAGATATTCTGCAAGGTTTATGAATGGGATCCTTAAATTAGTCTCCAGGGATAAAGTGCTCATCTACTAGTTAACTTGATTTCATCAAACTGCGGAAAATCTCAGCCACAATTTCTAGAATATTTTAGTATTTTCCACCTATTAGACATATACTTGGCATCAAAATTTCCAATGCTGTTTTCAGTTGAGTTCAATAACCACAACATTCTGCCAAGTCTCGGTTTAAATTCAAGACGTACTACCAAGCTCCCCTACTTGCCCGTAGGTATCAAAAAGGTTAACTCCAGAGAGGTACCTATTCTTAAAAGATAGAGAAGTTAAACAGTAACTAACATAGATCTTTGATTTAAAATGACCCAAACCCAATAATCAGCTGGGCACATAATAAAGGCCAGCCTTCCCTCCTGATCCCTGGGGAAAGAAATTGCAAGCACTGAAAACTGCTAATGGTTGAGATACCTCTCGCTGTTTGTGAACTGTCTGGTGATGAGTTACATCTAAGAATAACTCAGCCTCTTAAAGTATATCTTTAATTGCAAAAAGACTGTGCTTGCAATGGCTCTTGTCCATTTACCTACACCAGAATCAATAAACACAATATAATCTGTTACTTGGCTTTTTAATGCTTCAAATGAATGTGGTTAGATTCCTTGATAAAAGACCCACAAAACTATAGTGGTAAGCAGCAAAAAAGAATCTGTTTTGCAAGTGATGAGTTCTTTGGACAACTAGTGTTTTCAGTAAAAGCCAAACAACAGAACTAGCAAAAGTGGTCCTAACTTTAATAAAGAGGGTTTCAAGGATGCAGAGCTGTGAAACTTCACTACTAACACAGCCCATCCAGCAAGCTTACTGCCAGCTCTGCTGTACCAAAGCAAGCTGCCACCACATCTTTGCAGTCTATGCACAAGTCAGCAAAACAGAAGTCACAGTAAACCCTGCATGAATTCTGTTTCACTGTGGGAATTAATACAGGGAATTAGATGCGTGGTTTACATGGTTCACTCAGTTCCTGAAGCAGCTAGCACTACATACTCTAGAAAAAGAACCAGATCAGGCAGTAACTGGATAGCTTGTTCCCCAGGAAGATTTCCCATCTAATACCTTTTGCCCTAGAAGTGAAGTTTTCCATTCTTTGTAGCCTCCTGCAGCTTTGCTATTCACTATTTGTCTGCCACATGCAGGCACAGTCCAAGCACAGCGATATCCAGGGTTCCTGCACACTTCTTCCTTCGAAGCCGGTGCAGTAGCTCAGCTACAGCCTCTTACAGAATACTAGTTAGACACTTCTGCAGGACCAAGAGTTCCGTATGTTTTGAGGAGGACGGAGGAAGGGCAGGACCAGAGCAAAACAAAATAAAGAATAAAATAAAATACATAACTGAAAGAAGGGGATACTTCACCCCTGTTTTCATTTTTCCTGGCAAATGGCCATGCTCACTCTGTTCTTCAGCACTTCCGAAGCTGGCTGTCAGTCAGTCACATCAGGGCTGACTGCTCCTGAGGCGTATGGCAGGAAAGACACACCGCAGGATACTCCTTTTTCTTAGGCAGCAGAATCAATTCAGGACTTGTAAGAAGAACCTATCGCTCCTTCCTTGAGCAGCATTGCTACTGGGAGTTGGCACACTCCAGCAGTGATCTGCCTCCCCCGCTAATACCGCTGTATTAGAAGAGCAATAAGGAAATCAGGCGGGCAGAGAAGAGACTTCGGTAGATTGACCAAAGTATATGTGACAGCCTTAGCAGCTGGGAAGACTGACTCCTTTCACCCTTGAACATAGGAGAGTTGCTTGTCCAAAAAGTTAGACCTAAAAAACCAGGGTTTTGTTTGTTTGTTTCAGTTGTTGTTGTTGTGTTTGTTGGTTTGGTTTGGGTGGGTTTTTGTTTGTTTGTTTTCTCTCATCCTGAAAATACAGAAACTTCATCTGGTGTAACGAATTAATCTATCATCATGACACTTGAGACTGGGCAAAAGCAGCCTGGGAACAGGTGGATTTTCTAGCAGTGGAATCATAACTGCCTCGTTTGGATACTTTCACCAATTCTGGCCTCATGTCCATACAATGAGGCATGAAAAGGGCTGCAGCTTCTGATCTGACACCTCAAAACAGAAAATTACTTATTTTCAATTAGTATATCTCTACAAGCAAAACTGCTGACTAGGACTAGCTGAAAGCCCAAGTTAAAAAACCAAACAAACTAACAAAAACTCCAACACCATAGCAAAAAAATCACAATTCACTGAATATTTGTTAAATTCACATCAGACTGTAATCAAAGCTACATGAGGTCCCCAGCAAAGGGGCAGCTGTTCAGACTTCAGTAGTCCTACCAATTTCAGCAGCTGTAGCAGATTCAAATCCTGGGGAATGTCTCTCTCTGAGCAGCTACAGGGTTGCTCAAGGCAGTCTGGGACCAAACTGTTTGGGCCACAGCTGAGCAGCTTTTAACATCCCTCAGCAGGCATTATCCTGGGTGCCCAGGACATATCCTTGATGTTTCCAGCAATCCTGGTCCAGAGGCAGACTTAGAGGAACATTGCATCAGTGGAAATTCACCGATGTTGATCAGTTTCAAAGAAAACACATTAGGTTTGACAAATAAGTGTTTTTCAAATAAAACCTTTTTCCTCTGAAAACTCTTCACTAGGGCTATTACTGGGTTAACCTCAGCCTCATCTGACAATACTCCAGAACAAAATTCAGCAGCAAAAGTTCATAAAGAGCGCAGCTGCTTCAGACCAACTCTACTCTTCCACTCCCATCTTCCTTCCAAAATCTCTTTCCACCTCCACTCAAGTTCTACCTAAATTGTCCCTTCTATGTTTACACTGCCTGGTTATTTCACAAATTTGCTGTGCTCAGAAGTACACAAGTGCTTTGCCAACTACAAAGCCTGAGCTGCCTACTCTCTCATACTGCAGTTTGAAACAAATGGATTTTGCATTGGCATGTTATAATTCAAGCTTTGCTTGCACTCCCAGCATGCTAACACGAAGAAAAGTTAAAGAGTTACAGCTCAGAACAACTTCAGCATTACTCTATTTGCCAGCTATCTCCAGGAAGCATGAAGGAATTCCGACTATTTCTCAGTCTGCCGTGAAACTTCATGACTCGTTACGATCACGTTGTGACCAGCACATCTTGCATGCGGTTTTACCTCTGGTATATCTTCGTTCCACATCACTAACCGAACGTAAACTCAGGTCCTCCTCCAAATCGCAGACCCGGTGCAGGCACAGAGCCTTTCTCACCCAGCTGATCCGCTCTCGTTTCTCCTGAGCAATGCTAATACTCCCGGCGCCAGCGCACACAGACGAGCTAAGGCTGAGCAGACAAAGACGACGGAGGTGGAAAAGCCTCTTACCCATGAATTAGGTGTCGCTTCCCCAGCTCTGACAGAGGAACAGCCCTCAGCCCTCCGAGCGGTGCCTCCGCACCGGCCAGCGACGGGAGGCTCGGCCACAGCCCCCGCGCCGGGGGCTGCTGGAGGCGACCCCGCGGCGCTCCCCCGGCCCCGGCCGGCACACCGCGGCACGGCTGCCGGTCCCCCGGGGAGCAG